>CARXXK010000003.1:19145413-19574551 GCA_949089665.1 Macrosiphum euphorbiae | reverse complement strand
ATGGTCATTTTTTAATCATATGCAATAAATAAAAACTTGCGCTTAAATAATAGGTCTTATCATATAACGTAGGTATTACCTAGTGCAGAATTATCAATTATTGCTTTTAGTTTATGTTTGAAATACACATTGTAATAATCGTTCAATAGTAAAAATACATTTTAAATAAATCTTGTATACTTAATAATTATGATTTCCCATGACATTTATAATAAATATCATATAATATAATATATTATGTAGGTGTACAAAATTATATTAAATGCATTATACACCTATTTATAACTTTATTAACTTTATTATATTGTATAATATAAGACATTTGGAAAGAAATTTTAACGACCCTAGAAAATGTGTTTATTTTCTTGTGGACCTTTTAATTTGAAAAAACAAAACAATACACACATGGATTTATAAACATGGATACAATTCATAATTATTTATATTTTAATTTGTATAACTAAACTAATGTTGATACACGGTTATTATCATAAAAGTATACCTATAATGTACATTCATAAATCGTAATAATATTAATTGCCAATCAGTTTTACGACGACATATTATTTTCAGAAGCTTCAACATTTGCTTTTTGGTCCACCACTCTATGTTTAGCCGAGCAATTTTTTAAGTATGGTTGATGGTCGATAATTTTTTGACGCCAAGCCTCTGTAACAATTTTTGTAGTATTAAATTCTAAACGAGACCACCACGATGACTAAACATTGGTTTACTAAGTAATTTTTTTTTATCCGTATTTTTACGGGGCAGTAAAAAAAGCTACGAAGGTTTTAGTAGTCCTGTTTATCAATTGGAAATTTAATTTAGTTATTACTACAAAACTAAAAAAAAAAATTAACTTTATCGATCTCCTCAAAATAGTTTCCCTGCGCATGAGGAAAAAATTTGCGAAAACAATATCGAAGTAACAGCCTTTTAAATTTGATTTCTAAATTATTTTTATTTCAATAAAAATAACGCATTACCATGAAGCTCGATCAATGACGGTGATTCGCCTCCGTAGTCCTTAGGCATATATTTTAATGGCACGTGCTCCAAGAATGTTTCAAAATGACGATGTACAATCATCTAAAAAATACAAATCGCGATTATTCAAAAATCTAATAACATTTTGTAAATGCGTTTATATTCATACTCACTCTCTTTCGAATTTTCGCCTTAAGGAGAGGTTTAAACATCGCCATTATTACACTCAATATGGCTGGTGGATTTATTATGTGGATCTGAGCCACGCGTTCTGGATAAGCTTTCTGTAATTATTTACGCATTAATCAGATTTAATAAATTAATTCTGGACATACCTACATTATCCAACCAAAACCGTTGTAACAATTAAATCATATTATACATTATACATATAGGTATATCATATAATAAAAACATATTTTTATAATTAATCTATAATACTATTTGATACTTCACATTTAAAAACAAAAAAAAAATCGTATTGTTGCCAACCCGACATGAGCTCACACTCTCATTAATTCGTATCATATATGGCATTACGGCTTACCCAGGCGTATAAGAAAAAACGGCGTAACAGCCCTAATGGATATCTGGCCAGATGACCTAACCGCACCGTCCTCATGTCGACAACGAGCACGAGTTTTGTGTGATCTATTCCTTGGGCGAGATAAAGGTCGGCCAAACATGTCAAGTGCATGGCTATACCAGCTGGGCTGTAATCTGATGTAGGCGTATCTTCGCGATGCATATACACTGCTAGTTTTCGGCCACCGTCCATTACCGTGGGTACCAAACCCAAAAGTCTAAACACATAAAAAAAAATCGAAATATTCAATTCCGCTTTGCCGATATTCATCAGAACAAGTATACTTGTCTAATGATGTTCACCCTCGTACGCATTCACATACGCACCTATACAGTCCATTTGGCTACAGGTATATTACTGTGCCTATATTGGATTTTCGTTTTAGTGATAACTTAAAAACCAGAGTGTAGAAAACAAACTTACGTCGTGTCGTATCCTTTTATCATCTCCTTATTCGTTTTTGGATCTCGGTTGGTCATTACTTCCGGCAAGATAGTTTTTAGTTGAAAGTACACTGGCAAGTTGTCTTTAACTCTTTCAACTTCATTCTTGTTCATAACCAGGTAATTCTCCATCCACCAGTCCAATTCCACTTTAACAAAAAGTTGTTCGTGTAATATAATCTATTAATATTGTTATAATTGTTTTCCTCAAGAAATTGTGTTATTTTATATATTATGCATTTTTGTTTTGCGAATTTCTTCATAAATATAATAGTTGCTATTTGTTTGTTTCAGGTAAGTTATATCTCGTTTTCTTATGCACTGACCATCATACACTATAAGACCGTAGTTTGTTAATTGCGTATTATGCAACATATAAATATATGGTACGGGTAGGTATATTAATTATTATTAACTATACGGTATAAAAATAATAACCATCGCTCTTGGATGGTTAACTTGACTCTTAACTGCTTGTTAAGATTATTGGATCTTCAAAAAATATAGTCAATTAAAAAGGTTTTAAAATGACAGTACATTACTTTAATAGTAGACTTGCAGACCCGAACGGGCCTAAAGACGCAATTAAATCTTATATAACATAATAAAAGTGATGTAAATATAATTACTTTACACGTGTCCCACTCTCTACCGGTTTTTTTATTTTATTTTTGGAGGCCGTGTTAATAATATCTCACCTCCATCCAAAGTGTTCGGCAGGTTAGGTTGGTCGCGAAGCCACTGAGTGAGCTCGCAGATATCTCGGCGTATCGACTCGTCGGTCATGCCCAACAGGCGTCTGGTGGATGCAATGTCATCGGGCAGTGGACCCTTTGGCCTCCCGTAAACGCAATCTAATGTCCTGTGTATAATGAAATTAGTTAAAATATAATGTGAAATATGAATGTAAAATCAATTGAAAAATCTGATTTTGTACGTGTCATGAACATTATTTACAGGCGGACGTCCTCGGTCCGTTTGCGTCCAACTGTGCCGGGCGAACGAGTTAATTTCGATTTTACCCGATCATATGCAATTTAATTCGAAACAATGTCGTACAATATTTTATCTTAAACGTTTAAATCGATTGCACGACTAAAAACGACGCTTTTATTCCTTCTAAATGTTTATCCATGGACTTTATACATATTATGTATTATATTATATTGTGTTATTATCCGAACTAGTTTTTGTATATGCATTCGATATAGTATATTATATCAACACACACATTAGATAACAGCTTCCTTATGTACTACTATTGTACACCCTCCCATTTATGAATAAATCTACTTATCACCAAGTGCAAAACCTTTTTGGTACACATGCGAATATACATATATATATATATATATATATATATATATATATTATGCATATATATATCATGCATGATACCGACCGGTTGCAAAGACCACTTTCTCTCCGGGGCACATCGGTTCGATTACGAAACATTGCACGTTTTGTCGGTCAAATAAAAACGCACGTTCTCTCCCTCAGACAAAATGTATTTGCTGCGGCACTGTTATAATGCAACATCTTGCGATATGTACTACCTATAATTATTATCATAATTTTGTTTTAAACTTTATTATTATAATAATTATGTAAAATATATTAGTGAAGGTGGGTATTAACGTATAACTGACCAACATTTAATAACATATAATTCGGAACTAATAAGGTGATCGCTTTGTATATTATAATTAAATATAGTTTTAGAGAAGACTATAAAATATTAGTGAGACGATTACCAAAAAGTCAACAATTTATTATATTATACGTAAAAAGGCTACACGATGCCGTAGGCCCAACTAGCACCAAATTGGTGTGGGGTGATAGCCGTAGCCCTCATATTTTCTCCTTATTAAACAGTATGGACATATTTTACCCTATACCCTCCTAACTAAGTCGGTATATTTGCTAAAGGCTTGTAATAAATAGGAATTTACATCAATATTTGTCTAGAATTATTCACTAAACATGCACACACACACATTTTTTCCTTTAATAATATATTTATTCAAATTTTGATGATTGGAATATTTAAATAAACTTAGTAATTACCATATTTTACATTTCTTAAGTTTATAAGTAAAAAATCAACATAATAATTTACTCTATGACAGGTTGGTTATCATTTGAAAAAAGAAAGAAGATGGTATCTCCCAGGGGCTAGGACACTCCTTAAATTGTACAACAAATCTAAGCATTTTCCAAATTTTAGAAACAGTAGTATAGCATACTCATTCTTAGCCAATTGTATGCCTCATTGCTGGAATAATTTTTTTGTGAATTATTATCCAAGTGTCATTACCTATAGAATTTGAAAATCTGAGAAATATTTCTAACGGAACCATATTTTCTCGTGATATCTTACGACGTTATCGGTGCTTAGGTATACTGACGTCATACCGTGACGTTCACCAAATACTTTCCAATAAAGTGATTTCTATTCGATAAAATAGAAGAAAATTTACACATGCGGTACATATATACGCGACATCTACATGTAACGACATATCCGAATAATAATAATATCACCGCGTATTGGATTTAAAACAATCAAATGTATTAATAGTATAAGGCATGTTAATAGGCATAAAAAAAATGCATCATCATAACAGACACATTAAACAAAAATAAATTATCATCAGCTTATCGTCCTACACCTGCTTATCACATATTATAGTATAACAACAATAACAAATTATTTGTGAGCGTGGGTTTGTTTGTTTAATTGATTCACTCACCTGGTCATCTTGATGTACTCGGCTCGTGCTATGTTCGCGAACTGAGTGTCTTCGTATAGTTTTTTTTTTCACATAATTTACTATATATAACCAAGGCGTTTACGGTTTCAAAAAACTGGATATTACTAAACAACTACTATTTATAAAACGTGACCATCATGTGAGGGGGATCTAGTGGAATAGAGGGGAGTAGTGCTGGAGAATCGTTGCGGCAGTCTGATTTCTATGCGAATGTATCTGTATGCGTGTAATACGGCACATTAAAATGTCACGAATACACTCTTAAATTACCTTGAGACCGGTTTTGCGTGGTTTGCGTAGGATAAAAAGGTCAGGGACCTTATAATCAACCTACATTGTCAAAAGCTCAATAGTTACAGAAAAAGTTTGATGATAAAATTATCTATACGCTTATTACAGTTATTAAATTATTAATTGTAGCGTAAACCGCTCAAAAAAGATTAATTTTCGTGGAGAGTTCGTTAGAAAATAAATACATACCTGCCTACTTCAAAAGGTGATAAGGCAATTGCTATTATAATAAATTATGAAAATCCTTGAACGCGAGAATACGTTAACTCGTTCAGAGGAATCCTTATTACATTTTTTGGCAAAAAAATTAAATACAAATCTCGTTTATAATTTTCTCTTCTAATCCCATACATATTTCAAGCTTCTTGCAAATATAATTATAACTTTGAAAGTCCATTAATTAAAATAATAACGTTCTTAATGTTCTCATAGCTATAACACAAACTGCAGTACAAACATAAATTTATTTATTTTGCGAATTACTTTGTGTGGAATATAAATATCTGTTAGAAAATTAATATATAAATGTTCAATA
This sequence comes from Macrosiphum euphorbiae, assembly GCA_949089665.1. Lineage (NCBI taxonomy): Eukaryota > Metazoa > Arthropoda > Insecta > Hemiptera > Aphididae > Macrosiphum > Macrosiphum euphorbiae. Next base: position 19,568,935 of record CARXXK010000003.1, on the reverse strand, counting down.
AAAATGTAAAAATACTGAAGTGAATTTATAAAAAAAAATGTGCCATTTGTTTGCGACATTGGTTATATATATATTTTGTTTACGTCTTTATGATTAAGTCTGCCGAATACCAAACGTTATGTATTCTGGATTTTTTACTAAACTATTATGTTTATTTAGTGGTATAATAATATGTGTTTACAATAAACTAAACGTGATTTTGGTTAAAAATAATAGTGTTTTACTTACATCGAATGAATTGTCCCCGACTTACACAATTGAAAACTGGTTTGGTTCGACGTGTTGAACGAATAAGCAGCGGTTGTGTATCATTTGTTTTTGTCTCAGTAGGAACAGTCACGAATTAATAAATGTAAAGCTTCGGTGTCCTCTTTACAGTTGGACACAATCGAATGAACATTGTAATCGCGTGAAATATCCAGTGGTTCATAAAAAGTAGTGCACGAGAATGTATAATGAATTTTTCCACTCTGTTTGTCCCCCTTAAATAAAATAAAACACATCAAACTGTTTTATTTTTTATCCCAAGTGAAGTGCAAACCAGCAACAAGTATACTAACCAAATTTTAAAAACAAATGCTCAACATTTTTTTATATAAAAACCCTAATTAAATGTTTATATAAAAACGAACAAATTTCATCGGACATGATATATTATCGTGTAGGTAATGATTTATTCGTATGAAATGTACACTATATGGTGTCAGTCGAGATCTGAAAATGTTGCATAATCAAATAGTGAATGTCATCCAGTGATAATATAATCACTGTATGTAGGAAAGTAGTTTATAGACAAACGAAGTACATATTATGCATCGACATAATTTTAACATTCATTAGGACATTTGAGAATAAATTTTTAAAGCTATTACAAGTTATAAAATTTTTAAAATAGATTATATAAAATAATACATACATTATATATTATATAACACCTTAAATATTTGCAATTTTAAATCCAAATGTCCTTCCTTGTTCATTTTTGATCACAAATACATTATAAATCTTATTGAATTAAAATACAAATTATGCTAAGTGTTTTACCTGCTTATAATATCGTACATTGTATTATTTAACCATAAATATTTTATACTTCTTTGAACCCCTGATGTTACATTTAGTATATTTGTAGTAGTACCTATATGGTAGTAGCATAACATTTACATAAAATTAATTTCGTATTGGAGTAAGTAAAATATTGTTCGCAGAAATCGATCGACCTTAGAAAAAATTATTTAACTATATACACTATAGTCTACACCTCTTATTAATTAATATTAAAAAGGATAAATTCATATAACCTTAACACCAACTTTTTTCAATGCACTTATTATATAAGTTTGTCATACACCTCTTAATAAAAATATGGAAAATTGATAAAAAAGTTATATGTGATTTCAATTGTTCTTTAATAATAGTAGAACAATTATAAGAATACTATTATTTTGTAATTAATTCAATTTTAAACGAAAGTATTGGTTTTTTAATTATTATCATGTTTTTATTGGTTAAGTTGAAAAATACTTTTTGGGATGGAAAAAAGCTAAACAGATTTACCCAAGCGTTTCTATTGAATATAAATTGAATACCGGTTATCCTTTATATAAAGATTATTTTTCAAACTCCCATATTTTTCACAGTTTTACGTGATTTTTTTGTCAAAAATGCCTGTTGACAATTCTTGACATTAAATATTAACATTATGTTTTTATATATTTAATATTATTATCTCGTGAAGTTTATACAAGTATAATATTTATAAAGAGTATATTGACTCTAAGTTTAAACGGATTACAGGTTAAAAACTGCGAATACATAAAACCCTATATTTTGTAATAATACAGCTATTATTATTTCTAAAATTGTTTTTACGCTCTTAGTATAATAGAATATTTGGTTCAAAATTCAAATTGAATATTCAAATTTTTCAAATGACAGTAATTTATAATTGAAATCAGGTGTCAGATGTCTAATTACATAAATTGTACGCGTGTACGTATTTCCAATTTAATAAGTCACTGAACTCTGGTTGAATAAACAATATTTTGTTAGGGTTAAAACTTAAAATGGCCTTACCTATGACGTATAATGTTATGTGTATAAAATACTATTAGTATGGAAAACACGCAATGTGATTTTTTCACTCATGTCAGCTTTTGTGTTATTTTACGTAAAACTAAACACTACCATAACATTACATTTTTGAAAAAAGAACAGTTTTCTTACTTTTTTTTAGGTTGTAATAATTGTTTTTAAGTTTAAATTGCAACCAATATTATTTTTATTTTGTATATTATTCTGAAGAATTGTCTAAAAGTGTTTAACACAAAAATCGATTATTGCACTAATAGTTTATTATTTATAACTTTATAACTATATATTTTATAAGCTATAAAGAATTTAAAGTTTTGAGAAACCGCGTAGTGAAGTAAAATTTACTTAGGTACCTATCCGGTATCCCTCGCTATTATCTCATCTTATCAAATATTAAATCAACTTAATAAATAATAAACTATTAGTTCAATATTTTTTTTGTATATACTTGAAATTGGTCACTCCCATAGTAATAGATATATCCACTTTAAACCACCAATAATATTTTTCAAGTAATTTGCAAGATTGTTGTTAGGAATTTTCAAGTAAATAGTTTTTGAGTAACTGTAGAATGGCCCAACTAAGTTATCCTAAATTATCGAAATCTATACCAAAATATGATATATTTTAAATTTCATCAAAAATTTTCAAGAGTGTTTTTAGACTTAACTCACTCACTCACAGGCACGTGACCAAAGGGGGGGTCTTAGAGAGCCTGACCCCTAAGAAAAGTCAATGGCCCCTTCAATTTTATTTTTAAATATTTTAAATATTATGGAGTTTAATTGCCCCTAATCCTGGATGCATATTATATAGGTACTCTGTACAATTAACAATCGTAAATCGTTATTAATTATTAAATTCTGAAATTTTATTTTTTAAAACATTCGTCACCCGAAAACTCGAGATAACACAATAACACGTCTAATAAATAATAATAGATTGAAAATTGGAAAATACTATTTAAACTTATTAACCAATACATAGGTACAATACATTGTTAAAATTTAAATCTATTTTAAGTTGTGAATTTACCTACCAACTTTTTCAGAAATATAGTTGGTATATCCTGCTTCAGAATACGAAATTGACATTATAGCAGCGTTTCCCAAACTTTTTCTCTGCCGGACCCCTTAGAGAAAATAAAAAAGATCGCGGACCCCTAAATAAAAATTTAAATTAAAGCAATAATAAATAATAATACTAAATTGTTTGCTTTATTTTTAAAATTAAATACACATATGTTTATAATGAAAAATTGAATTAATAAAAAAAATGGATAAATAGATATATTATTTTTATAATAAATAATTAATGCGTTTAATGTGATGGATGGTGTTGTTTCTTTAATACTAAATCTGGTATTTTAGGATCTATATTAGAAAGTTGAATACGTAAATCTGATTCTATATTTAATCGATTTCTATATTTATTTTTAGTGTACACATAAGCTGAAAATCCTTTTTCACAGAGATAAGTTGTTGAAAAAATCATCAATGGCCTTAGGTCTACTACCCAATTTTTATTTTTGTCAGGAACTGGAAAATATTTTCGAAATGAATGTTTCAAAATTTGGAGGTGTTCAATAATTATATCTTTTGTGTCCTGAGGAAAAACTTCATCGGATGATTCTATAAATGCATAAAGAGTTGGAAAGTGGTTAAAATTGTTTTGAAGGGCACGTTTTCTCCATAACTCAAGTTTTTTTAACATAGCTTCAATGTTATCCTCCGTGTGAAAAATATTGTCTTCTTTCCCTTGTAAACTAATATTTAATGAGTTCAGAGAATTAAAAATATCAGCCAAATAGGCCACTGTACAGAGCCATTCAAAATTATTGAAAAGATTTGCATATTTAGTAACTTCCATAGAGTTATTAAAAAAAAACATTCTAATTTCATTTTTTAACTCAAAAACACGTGACACAACTTTACCTCGCGATAACCAGCGTACTTCAGCGTGCAATAGCAACTGCTTGTGTATACTTCCCATATCTTCACAAATTAAATTAAAAATGCGAGAATTCAAAGATCTAGCTTTTATTAAGTTAACTACTTGCACAATATCACGCAAAACTTCATTTAATTTTTCTGGCATATTTTTTGCAGCTAAAGCTTCTCTATGAATACAGCAATGATGCCAAATAATAGACGAATTAATTGTTTTTAAACGAGCTTGCAGGCCTGATCTAGTACCAGACATCGCACGAGCTCCATCTGTGCTAACCGCCACACAATTATTCCATTTTATATCATGACTTATTATAAAACTATTTAATATATTAAATATTGCCTCACCTGTAGTATTGGAAGGTAGAGATATGCAAAATAAAAAATCTTCAGTAATAGTATTATGATTTTCATAACGGACATATGCAAGTAAATTTGCGTCATTGCAAATATCTGTGCTTTCATCTAATTGTAAAGAATAAAATTTACTTGTTTTGATATTTGAAATAAGCTGTTCTTTAATGTTTTCGCGGACCCCCTCCGGTATACGTGCGGACCCCTAGGGGTCCGCGGACCACAGTTTGGGAAACGCTGCATTATAGTATACCATTTAAAAATAAATCAAAGAATTTAGGAAAAACCCTAGAAGGTCCACGTTTCAGGATTAGCGGAGGCGCTGGGAGATCAGTCGTCTAAGGGCGCTTATTGGACTAGAAGACTAATTCTAGTCATGGTTGTTTCCCGGTTTAAATCCGGTCTCGCGGTCGAACCGGAAAAATTTGGCGATGTGAAATTTATTAGCAGATTTCTTAAAAATTATTTTAGCAGAAGCATTTTTTGAGAACCATTAAAATATTAAGAGTTTAGGATAGCATGATTGTCTTTATATATGCAGTTATCAAAATTCAAAATGTATAGGTAATCTAGTGGTTGAGTTTAGTCATCACTCACCACCAACCAGTTTATATTGATTATTCATATATACATAATATACGAAGTGTCAGTGTCATTTATAATTGTTTGATATTTCATACAATTTGATTCTAAAACAATGTTATCGATTGTACAATCAGATCGTGTACAAAATGTACTGTTACGCGTTATTGAATTTATTTTATTTATTACCTGCGTCGCGGCAGAATAAGTATCGCTATCGAGATGTTATTCATTGTGTTGATATTGTTTTGTATTCCTGCACATTTGATCGATTTTCTAATAGTAAAATATATTTCTTGTAGTTGCCTACTGCAGTTACAAGTACGTTTATATTATACATGATACTTGAAACTATTTAGAAAAATTCTAAAAAAAAAAAAAAAAAATGTTTTATCACTATTACATATTAATTTATTCATACCAAAAACATTCCTAAAATCGCAGTCTCATAACGACTCTTACGTCACGCCATACGCCTATCATAACACAATAATCGTGTTTCGTGTATACAATGTGTAAGTGTGCAGCCTCGTTGACCTGTAAACGGCGGCTTAAAGTCGAATCAAAGTCGGTTTAAGTCCGCGGGATTACACTTATTGCGTTATCCCGTCGACGCGAACCGTCAAACTGCAATAGATATATATGGTTAGGTCGGGCCGTCGTGCAATATCGGCGGTGGCGGTCTCATAATAATAATATCATATATAATACGGACGCGCCTTAACTGTACGGCTCGCGGCAACGTAAATGCTCGTGTGAAATGTTGTCGAAAACATCGGTCGTCCCGGGGGTCACGTTACCAGCCTTCGGGCTGTGAAATATCCGGACGGCGCGAATCTTCCGAGTGAAAGGTGGAATCTCAAAAGTTGTCGGCCGTAATCATATATATTCGCCGCCGCGAAATAGAAAGCTACCGCCGCCGCCAGTTTTCGACCGTCCCGTACGGTTTTTTTTTCCGCGCATCCGGTAAAACTACAATTTATTATATTATTCGGTCGGACGTCCGTTCCCGCAGAACGACGAATTCGGTGGAAAACGGTGCGCAGACGTCTTGACGAGAGACGAATGATGCGATATCATGGCGAACGGTGGAGACGAGAGCTGATGTTGCGACATGTGTGAGGGGCCCTACTGAACATCCGTCGTTCTCGCGTTTTTTAATATTATTATATTTTATTTTATTATCGTTAGAAAACAAGAATATATACAATCTGCAATACTTTATACAATGGGTAATATGGGGGTACAAGTATACGAGACGGGACGGCATGATATACGGGGGGGAGGGTCCAATGACCCTACTTCAAAAAATATATTTTATAGCTATTTGATGAATATTAATTTATCATTGTTAACAATTACATATTTTGACTGTACCGCCGTTCCGATTTCTTCAACTATTCGTGAATTACAGAAACCAAATTATGTCATATAATATGCCTTCAGACCTGCTCAAAATTCCGTTAAAAATGCCAAAAGTTCAAATTTTGTCAAAATCACGATCAATTTGCAAACTATTTTGTACTTAAACCCATATAACATTAACAAATTTAATGTGTTTAAGAATTGAACAAGGTTGTTCGAAAGTTTCTCCTAAATAAATTTGAACTGTGAATAGGTTTATGGTATAAATAGCCTACAACTAAAATTATAATATTCTATAGTTAATACAAATAATATATATATAATATATAATATATACATATATAATGTGTTTGGAAAAAATTAGTTCATCTACTAGATTATTAATAGAAAAATATATTACTGCTAGTAATTTGAATAAATTATAAATATAAATATCCTTAGATAGAGGAGCTGACATACTATTTCCGCTCAGAATCGTTTTTTGTATGAAATGATTTATCATTGAATTAAAATTTAAAATATCTATTACACTGACTGAGTGACCTACTCGGCACTCAATGATGAAGTACACTCGAAACCTGCTATACAGCAGAGCGACTTCTCTGGTTTTTTTAAAAATTCATTTTCATAATTATTGCTAACGATTAGGTGGGTAATTAGGTATAAGGTATATGTATCTATTATTACATATCTATACTTACAAAATTATTCAAGCAGATACCTACAATTCATTCTATCAATTATTAATCGACAATCATTATTTAAATTTTTTCAATACTTCTCCATTATTTATTAATTAATCATGAATGATCATATTGTATTTATATGATAGGAATAGCAGTAATTCGTTTTATACTTATTTAGACTTTAGAGTGAATGAAAAATTATATTTCACAGAATTTTCCAATGATAATATTTATTAAGAAACAATAATCGATTACCTAATGTTATCTCTTCATAATGCAAAATGCAAGTATAGGTAGGTCCTTATCTACAATAATTTTTTATTTTAAATATTAAATACAAAAGTGCAATTTTATTTAAAATAGTTCCAGTACCTAGACATTTTTAATAGTTACTACTTTTAAATTACTTTTGTTTTGTACTTAGTTATATAATAATTCATTCTTATGCTCATCATATTTTGGCAATACACGCATATAGTTTGAATACTTGGTCCAGAATCTAAGTTGATTATTTAGATATTAACTGTACCGATTTAGTAGTTGAGTCTCAGAGGGGTAGTATTTTAGAAAACGTTGTTTATATTTGATACTACTGGTGTATATAGATAAAAATAACTTAATAAATAATTGATTTACTTTTGCGACTTCGCCATTTGGACTTGATGTAAATAAATATCGTTCATTGTTTACTATTTATATGCTGCGTATACCTCTATATCCGTATTACTTTGGGAAACTAGTACACGGGAACTATATTGCGTGTAATATATATTATTTAGGTACTACCTATACTTGTGTCGGACGTCAGTTATACCTATATAGATGAAAATAAAGTCGCGGTTTTCTCGAGTATAGCTTAACGTTAACAACCACATTTCTTCCCATCGCGTTTCACTGACGTTTTTACTTTTCTTCTCTCGGACGTGGGAGAAGGTATATTATATACTCACTTGAATAATATTATACCGAACGTACACCTCTATATAGTGTACACCATAAACATCATAAGATACGCGTCCTATCGTTTTGATAACACGTTCCTTCCGGGGTTGGTCGTGCAGGGTGTGTAAAATGATCTTTGGTGGTTTTATTTAACTGCATATAGTGTGAGGCACGTCGTGCACTTTTGATACCGCAGCCCTGCAATGTGAACTAGGAATGTATATTATTGTAATGAGATTGAAACGTACACTGCCAACGAGATTGAGATCACGTACGTATGATAATACGATCAGAGAATGTTTATCGAACACCGCCGAGAATTGTCTATTCGTTTTTTATATTATATTATATTGGTAGATATATTGTGTCCGCGCTTACCACGAATTAGAACCAAAAAAAATGTACACTCGGTATACAAGTATAGGTATATAAATTAATCGACATTTCCGACCTTGTTATCGTAGCGCAGTTGCAGTGATGTATAGATTCTTAATTGTTTTGGGTTATATATATATAGTGATGGTTGATCGATAAATGTGTGTCGCGTTCGTTTAACCAGCCGTTTAAAAAGTTATAGCTGTTTACTTTATATATGTATACTGCAGCGTAACAGGCCTTATCCCTCCCGTCGTTAAAAACTTAATCCTGTTCCGTTTTATCCTATATTAATTGAAAATCAATTTCTATTAGTGTATGTAATGCTTGTTAAAGCTCAAAATGTCCACTTTATATTTATGCCATTATCAACGATAAAAAAATAGGCGTTGTGCCGTGATGGTAAAGAATATTCAAATTAATTAAAATTATATTAAGATTCCTTGAAGCAAAAATGTATCAACAAAATATTATAATGCAAATTTTTAACTCCACGTTAAAAACATTCAAAATACTATTTTGACGAATGTTGGTTTTGTGCACAGTTTTCAAATGGAAAACACGTTACACGCAAGTGAATATCAAATTGTTTGTACTATTTGAGTTGCTTTATGCTTTATTCGATGTGCTTGAATTTGTTTTAAAAACGATTTTATAATAATATTTTTTTTGCAAGTTTTTCACTGGAACTATAATAATATACACATTGTTTTCTGGTAGTAATATATGGCGATTAGACGATAGACATTACTTCACAATCACGGTCGTCCTTGTCGGTTTTAATGGTTCAACGAATAATTAAATTGCTCTATCGAGTTTGGCCACCACTGGGCGGCCTAAATATCCCCACTATAAACATGCAATACGCCCGACATTGACCCGGTGGACCCTCCAAACTCTGAAGTATTGTTAAAATATAAATATAAAACTATATAGTATCGAATATGTAAATTTTATAATTTATATATATACCATAATATATGTACAGTGGTATATTTTGGTATATAAACATACTATTACATGTAAGCTGGCCCTCTGCAAGTATCTGAAACGTGTGCCGGAGTTGGCGCACAGTCTTGTTTTGGGGTCATCAGCTCCTCCACGACTAATCGGCCAAACACACGTATTTCAGTCTAAGCTTATGCGTTTTGTTCAATGCTTATCAGTTATCACCCTGCTATTACCTAAATGTGTTATGTTTGTGTTATGATGTACCTATACCAGATATTACATAACTGTTTATAAGGTCTGACCTATTTAGACTACCTATTGTTTATTAAGTTCGCATAATATTATTTAAAAATGAATCCTTTAATTTTTTGAAGCTTTAAATTTCTTTTTATCTATACGAATTTAACGACACGACGGCAACGAGTACAGTATTAAATAAGGCGTATAAAATAAAATATTACAAAGCTGAACTGAATTAATTAAATATGTACAATGCGATAAAGAATTAAAAAAATTATCAGCGTTAGGCATATTATTTATAATACGCAAAGTACGACATAATGTAATATAATAGATTGTATTAGTCTATTATTAATACTACTAAATTCCATAAATAACAATAATAGTTAATTAACATAATATTAAAACGTGTTTTGATTTTTGTTTTAAACAATAAAAATTAAAAATTGTTTTAAAAACATAAACATATAGTTTTAGGTAATAATAGAAATGCTATTTGAGATGTACAAAATGTAAAATATACCTAATAGTGTTGTAGGTAATCTGTAAATAATTTATATTATATTTATCACGTCATCTAAACTTAAATAGTCATAAATACATATACACCGATAACGATATAATTCAGACTATTTTAAAAATAAACTAGACTTTGTTTATAACACACTTAGACACTTAGTCATGTCATATAATTTAAATACACACTTTAAATGTTGAGTAATTTTATTTGTTGTTAAATATTTGAGGAAAGTGATAATTTCTTAACTTCTATAATAATATATCAGTCGTATTTGCATATGTCTGTATAGTATCTAAATATGTGCAGTGTGTGTGTGTGTACAATATGTACATATTCAATTATAATATAGTTAGTAGGTACCTACTTTAAGTACTTAACTAACGTCTTCTTTTATATTTTAAGTGTGCATATTATGTTGTAATATTAGGTCAGTTTGTATTATGGTATTTTTGCCATGTGAAGTACATTAATTAAGTTATTGATTTTATTTTATTATAAATTTATCTAAAAAGTAAAACACGCCATTTAGTTTTAACTTTAACATTTTAGATTATAGGTGTAACTAATATTATTTTATATGCATTCAAAGACGTTCTACACTGTGATATATTGCTGTAAAAACAGTGGTGAAAATTATTAGATATATTTTGTTTATTGTCTAGCTTTTAAAACGCCTGTTTTTACACGTATACCAACATATAAAAGTTTTAAAAGTTCCGCCATAATATTGAACCCAATGACATTTTGTTGCTTTTGTGTCTTATGCTGTAACTTATATTATTTACCCTAGTAAATAATATATTTAATAATTTAAAAATTAAAACTACTACTCATATAAAATATGTAAATTTAAAAGATATATAGGTATATATTAGTATACAAGGTGAATCCGCTATGTAAGTGTCTACACTCATTATTTCAAAAAAAGTTAAGCAAATATTTTTTTTATCATAATTTATGTCCAATGTAAATAATATTTTAGAAAATTAAATATGTACATTTTTAAAAAAATGTTATCGGGATCATGAGTAATTAAATTAGTTAGAACTTCTTATTATTTAAACTTTATAGATAAGTGTACAGATATGTGTACTTACTGGGGTACCTATATTAATGTTCTACTCAGAATTATCATAAAATATAATTTAAATTAAATATTTAAATATGCCAAAGCCAAACTGGATACAGAAAACTGGTGCGTTGGCAAATTCGTCGCAATTCGATCAACGTAGTGGTTATATGCAATACATATATTGTAAATTTGTGACATAATTGTGAATGATAATTGAAATAATGGAAAAAAGATTCGGCTGTCTTTTCTGTCACTCAAAAACAAGATCGTGAAAATCAAAATATTTCTTCAATTTAATAAGACATGAGAGTATATTATATAAGACTCGATTCCAAAAAATAAATGTGCTGAGTACATGGAATTTATTAGACACCATTATATTCCTTCCTCGCTCTGAATCTAAAAAATGTAATATTTATTGTTATCAAAACATTTTATAAGTTTTTAATTTATGTTTCAGGTAAGTGTTTCGTGATATTAAATAACGTCTTGCATTATACATTTTATGCAACGATACCTACTAAAGTACTAAGTATATGCAAAAGCTGAGATAATGGTATGTAATAAATGTATTGTGTATTAGTATTAATTTACGAGTATATGATATGTAGTCGCGTTATCGATTCATATTTTATTTGAAATATTAATAATAATTCCGGTAATAGTTAAGTCATTAAATAGGTGAGACTATATTATAATATATTTACATTAATTTAGTAAGTAATAACGAGTGGTGGTATTACATTAATGTAAATTGTAAAACCATTATTATCAACTAGATTTAGTTGGATTCGTGTTCATTTTTAAATCTTGATATACTTCTTTTGATGAGATATTACTGATATTAGGCATTTTTACTACAGATAGGCGCTATAGGCCTATAGTATTTGATTTACTATGAAGATAATAATATGAACTATGATCACTAATCCTCATTATCGATACACTTGAGTTTCATTATTTAATCTAATAATATTGATATCTAAGTACTATTAGTTCATCAACAACATAATGTATAAAAAATAACAGTTAAATAATACTTTTAACACACATAAAATATTTTTAGTATACGTTGTAATGGTGTAGTAAATTAGCATACGGTCAATAGACAGAGAGAGAAAGAAAGAGAGAAAGAGAGAGAGAGAGAGAGGTATATATGGGTACATACTATATAGTAGATTATTTCGATTCAAAAACGTATTCATGCGTTTCAAAATAATTAACCACAGAATGTTACTTCATTTATTTGATTTATTTTATTTTTACCATGGTTTATACACGTATAATCTTATACGTATTGTATTTTTAAATAATACGAGGAAAGTATTACATTTTTCAATTTAATCAGCCAGGTTTTATCTAATTTCATTGGCATAAAAGCTTGATTGATATAATTTATTATTTCGTTTATTTACTTATTATTTATGCAAATTTACGTCCACGTAATTTTACAAAATCGTTGTAATTTATTTTCAAGTCATTGATCGGGTACCGATAATAACAGGTAGGTACCCCACTAACATTAATAATTCGTCTTTTCGATTAAAACGTTTTTATTAATTATTATTATTATTTATTGGGTATAACACTGCAGTAGGGTGCGCGCTGTTTGGTGTTTCGATTTTGTTGATATTTTCGTCAGTTGTAAATTCGTTGGAATAAAAATATAATATAATACAAACGAGGTCGTCGGGGTTTACCGTGGTCTCAAAAGCTGAAATTCGATACAAAACGGCACGGTATTAATAATAATATGACCACTAAAATATTTCCACGACACTATACATGTGCAGTCGTCGTAAAAGTCACTAAAACTCGAATGCCCATTATTATTATTATTATTATTACTATTACCGGCCGGGTCACACGGCGGCGATAAAACCGCATTAATAAGATAACAGTAAAGTAAAAAAATATGTATACACTGGTACGCATATGTGTATATAATAATATAATGAACGTGTGTGCGAGTGTCCGCCGTCCTTGGGTTAGACGTGTTGTAGGTCGCGCGCGCCTGTGCGATAGGTGCGGCCGATGGCGGCAACGAGTCGGTCATAATATATATATATATATATAATATTCACACACGATATATATATATATATTTATGTATAGATTCACACACGGTGTATAGAGGTATATAAGCAACCCGGAGAACGACGCCACGGGCAATGTCTTCTTGATTGGAAAACTTTGTCGGCAATTGGAATTTATGAAGATGGCCGTATAGATTTATTAGTTCACTAAGTTTTGAGTCTTCGGGTCTAATTTGTTTTGTCCCGAGTATATATCTGTATAGGTATACCTGTACACGGAAAGCGTATTATGTTGTGTGATATAATCAGATGGAGTGGACCCTGCAATGTCCTAATGGAAATGGGCGACATGTCGCGATACGCAAAGGAGATAGGTACATTTAATAATATTTGTCCTGCAGTGTATACGTATAGTCAGATGACTTTGTATACGCTTTTTTTTTTATTTTGATAAATATATAGGACAGTTGTGTATAGGTATTTGTTTTTCGTACTACGCCCAAATATCCCGAACGGTTGTGATACGTGACACAGATCAAATATAAGTTTAACCTATTGTCTATATAATGACACTGCAGTGATGGTTGTGTAACATTATATAGTCCATCGAAACGTAATTAAATTTTCCGACCTATAAATTGTAATGCAACATTTTATTGAATTCTCTTTGACGAAACAATAAGTTCATCTTTATGGATATTACACTGTTTGTTTAATGGATTAAGAATAATATTAGTGTTCGATGTTGATATTGAACGTTTTGATACATAAATAATAGTAATAATAATATATTGTATACAATATATTTTAATGTTTCTATTTATTGTTTTATTCTCGATAACACATTTTCGTTATTTCGTTTTAATTATTCATTTTATCATTAATTATAAAAAAAAAAACAACAGAAAATAACCATTGAAAAATATCTATTATTATATTGTTGAATTTCTTATTATGTTTTTTATAGTTAAATTTCTTTACAAGTTGCCAAAATGTTCTTTATTTTTCTGATATAATTTATAAATTCATATACGTAATTCTAAAACGACTGTATTTGCATCGATCCTACAGTCTAAAAAAAATAGGCAGTCTAAAATGTGTTCAAATTTATCAGTTCACAATCACATTATTACATTTGTACAATTATTTAAACAAAATAATATTGTCTTCTATAATATATACTGCATTATCGTTTAGTTGTATCATGACATTATATTTTATTATTTGTATCCCATAAACCTATAGTACACAAATACTATAACAGTGACGTTAAGTAATATCGCTCTTATACATCAATATTTATCATTGTTCGACGATAGTATTTTATTTACCTACCTCATTCTGTGCAATATAAAAGTGATTTCATCGATACGGCAACCTAAAGGCATTTAAGCGCGAATTACGGTCGAGAAGGCGTGACCACATCTCACCATACACGGGAGGTCTGGTTACGTTGCCAGTTTTTTGTTTTATTTTAATTTTTTTTTTAGGTCAGTAGGATACTATACGCATTAAAAATAATTCTTATTTTATTTGATACACACAGAAACAAGTAGGTATATAGTATGTTACGCATACATCGTTTCCTATCTTGATCCACAATACAATATGTAAGCAAAATACTACTATAATATAAATTAAAGTCGACTTAGCACTCAACTCAGATTATTATCTTTTTAAAACGATGATTAAACACATAAACTAGTTAAACCAGTAGATTTATGGTAGCTGAATTTTAGTTTTCTGTAATTAACATAAAAAAAATATTTATAAATAACACTAAAAGCTCTTTTCCTCTTTCAATACGACATAATAATGTGAAGATATTTTTAACCCATAATTTGTATTTCGTATACACTAACGCTTGAATTTCGATTAAAATAAGATAATATTTATATGTAAATTCAAATACCTACACTGTAATCCAGCATTTTATAATAAATTCAATATTATGTTACTTATTAATTATTATCAATCAACTATAGTGAATTGATTAACCGGTAACTAATCAGTAACTTAAATACTAATTGGTTGTATCTTTTTACCAGACACCAGTTAATTGTACGTTTAATATCCCTACAAGCATTTTACAACTACCTATTATAATACCATATGACTTATTGTCTTACGCATAAAGTATAAGGGTTGACAAACATTTTTTAAGTTTTTGTGTACAAAACCTTCACTCGTATTATGAAAACAGACAGTCATCTACAACAAAGTCGAAACCATTTTGCGACTTGTCAGAAAGAATTACGAATCGTGTTCATCCTGCGGAACTTTTCCACTATATCCCACATAATGTTTATACCTACTTTAGTAATTAGTAGTTAAGTATTTATTATATCTATCTAATGGGCAATTCAAATATTATCTTTTAAATTAAAAAGCCTACAAACAATTCTAATTTTTATTCAACGAATAAAAATGAAATGCCAAACACGCGGCGTACGTACTTAAAAAAGTTTCAATATTATCGATAACTTATTGAGTAGTTGGCTGTAGAGATAAAAAGTTATACTTTTCATTTATACTTAATTTTTTTTAATACTATACTTTTAGATTCTGAGTGGAACGATTAATGTATTGATTTTACAATGATGTGTGTTTTTTTTTATTTTTTTATTTTTTTATTTTTTATTTTTGTGTGATTTTTCATAAAATCGACTTTGGTTTTTGTTGTAACTTTAAAACAAGCTCCTAGTATATTATTTCAAATACAGATGAAAAATATTAAAAATCCTTAGTCGCAGTTTTTTTTTATAAGCATTTTAATTTCAAAAATTTACAAAATATGGAAAAATCACGAAAATTAGCAAATTATTTTGAGTTAAGAATTCGTAAAAATTTTTCTTTTTAAATCTAAAATTTTTAAATGTAATACAAGTGTCCTTATAAGATTATCTACCTTTACCAAAAAAAAAATGTCTAAAAGAAAGTCAAATTAAATTTTTAAAGCGTTTGAAATTCAAATTTTTACAACATTGGATATTCACTCGATTTCTCATGTAGCGATTTCTCCTTATTTTGTTGTACTTCAAAAACGAATAACTGTAGATACATGAAAATTTCACTGAATGTTTATATTAGCATTTCCTATACACATAGTTTTGAAAATATTTTGACTCTTTTTGAACTGTTTACGTACATTTTCAGTTTTAAATATTTTTAGTTTTTTTTTTCTATAAATATCAATAAAGTTTTATCTGTTGGGCCAAAAAGTGTAAAAATTGAATACAAGGCTTCTGATATATTGTTACAATAGCAATTGCAAATTTTAAAAATACATAGCCACAATTTTTTTTTATAATCATTTAAGGATCGAATTTTGACGAAATTTATCAAATTTATAATTGAATAATTATTTTGTAGTTAAAAATGTATAGAATGTTCAACTTTTATATCTAAGGATTGAAAATTTAAAACAAGATTCCACGTAAGTAGTTGATTTTGTTACCAAAAAACTAAAAAATATATGAACACAGTTTATTTTATAGTCATTTTAAGTTCAAATTTGGACGAAATTACATAATAAAAACCTAAAATAACTATTTTAGTAATTTTTTTGTGATTGTATAATATCATTCGTGGGTACTTGAAACTTGTAAAGTACACTATTATATATCTATGATACTATCAGGGTTTGTTGTTGATGTATAACGCGTTATAAGTATCAAATGGATATTGTGATATGATTAATTTGGAATTTATCATATTTTTTAAAATACCATCGATATACATAATATATATATAATATGGCTTAAACCTAGACTGACATCAGACATACCATCTCCTCTCAGAAACGTTTTTATTATACCATTGATTATATCACTGAATTCAAATTTAATACCGTAAATTATACAGTGACCGACTTGTAACCTACTGTACAGCAGATCACCTTTTTTTAACGTTGCAGGTAATCAATGTGCACAAATGTTGTGATGCATATTTTTAAATTAATCGAAAATATAATATAGAATATTTATTGTGCTTTGGGTCAATAAGTTTAATTTATGTTTTTGAAGTAATAATTCCGTTAATAACATTATGCAATAATTAATATTTTCTGTAATTTAATTATTACTTGCTTCAGCTTTAATTAAAATTGTATATCAATGAAATATGGGAAATATGGTCCCAATTTTTAGAAGAATCCACCACATATTATTCTATACAACATTTAATAACCTTACACTTGAAAACTTCGCCGATTAATTGTATTTGTTTTTCCCTCTTATTTAATTATAATATAATAAAACGATATGTGTATTTCAGCAGTAAATTAATTTCACTCAAAATATTGTTTAAATGCAATGTAGTAAATTATAATTTCTATATTAAATGATAAAATATAAATATATTCAACACACCCCCCAAAATGACATACTCGTAAGTCGTCTTACGTCAAACAATCAACTTATAAGACAGGTTATTCTATTGTGTGAAATTAAGTTCGCAATGTTATTATTTAAATAGTAATAAAACGAATGTTCATTAATAAAAACAAATTAAATATATATAGGTAGTCAACTTAACTCTTAAGTAATTTACTTATGAGGTTAATTAATTATACTTATAAAAGCCATTAAATCAAAAAATACATTTAACATCGTTTCGTTTTTGTGGAGTATAATCTATAGTATTTATTTAAATCCTAATTTGTATGAATGAACTTATAAAATATATCGTGTGTTAATTACTATATAGGTGCCAAATTAGTAACTCCGAAAACTCAACATAGCGTTTATTAAGCCCATAATAGCTTTATTATACGTACCAATTATTACCAATTTATTTAGTTCATAATTACATTCAGACTTATATGTAATATTTAGTTTTTAGTTAAGTCTAATTTGGCATGTATTTAATTAATAATCCCCTATTCCTAGCACGTTTTGAGATAATAATTTGAAATGTTGTACTTACATTTTCAACGCAGAAATCAATGCACTATATCATAAACGGACCATAACACGAACACTGAGTGACTATAATCAGCTGATGCCTTCGTCGTGCTATCGTAGTAAAGGCAAACCTAGAAATAATCAAGTTTTACGGTTTATGAAGGGCATTAGGTGCGAGACTTCAAACTATACATCAATTAGGTGCAGAAAATAGTGGTTCTTAAAGTCCATCTTTTTCGAGAATTTGTATTATAGTGTTGTGTATTTGCGAGGTTTATAATGACGACTGGTTCTATTATAATTTTTCATTAATCACATAGGTATATTACCTTGGAATTCGACAATCGCTAATAGGAAGCAATTATATATATTTTGTAGTATTTTGAATGGCTTAAAATATAAAGGTGGATATAGACAATATATTCTGAATAGAGTATAGTACTAAAATAGTATATGTATTTAATGAGAATAATAACTGATGAAATAATAAATACGGAAAAATAGATACTTACCTACTTAAGTTCATTTTCATCAATAGTTATTATAACCAATGATTTTGCAATTATTTTTTTTATGTATATATTTCAAATAAACAACACAACACATTATATTATTCTTAATGATAATTTTAATTTTTTTTTTTATATTATATGTGTATAATATTTCACCCGCGGTTCTTCAGTCGTACCCATATGTTATTAAAATATTAACTGTTCAATTTATAGATAGGTACGCGGGAAGTAGGATCAGTGGAAGATTTATGAACAGGGGTCCCCAGGGTCCAGAGACGTATAGGTATTCGAAAATTCCGTGCCTCAGTATAGATATTAATTTTTGTCATACCTAATACATACTTTAATTATGAATTTTGGAATTTTTATAAATTTTAAGAACATCTATACATTATTATATTAAAAATAAAAATGTTATTGTCTACTGTATAATTATAAAGGCTTAGTGGCATGCTGACGTGTGACTATTTCAGAGAGTTTTTATTTGGATACTAGCTGATCCCGTGCACTTCGTCGCCCGTTAAATGGATCAACTCAATACTACCTACTCAAACTTTGTTCAATTCATTAACGTGTATGGTGTTCAAAATTTATCTTATCCTTCCCGTTGCCCTGAATAAAAATTCTGAATCGCGGCAGTATATTATCAGGTAGGCAATCTACCTGCGGTAGATCGCGGACCCCGTGCTGTTTGTACGGAAGTGTATGATTTAACTCTAAAGTATCAAAGTTATACCAAGTTTATTTTGAAGTAATACTGTGGATTAATATAATAAATTTGGTTGCTCGTAAAAAATCGCAACTCTTAAAAAAATTATGATTGTTGAACTCCTTTTGGGTGTAATTTTCTGCGGTAAGTGCAACTCTGCCACCCTGGTAAGCATTGTTCAATAATTCGATTTGATGCAAGCTTGTACCTGATCTGCCCGAATAACCAATGGCAACCAATAAATAAATGCTAATTTCTAATGTAGACTGTAACCAATGGCAACTATAAATAAATAAAAATAAAATTTCCAATTTCTATCGTGAATCTCAATGTCCCTGTTTCAGCACCTATTTAAAAATTCGAATTTTGGCAAATCCTTTCTTAGCGCACGTCTATATTATAATAGCTATCTGTATGCCAAATTTCAGCCAGATCCGTCCAATGGTTTGAGCTGTGCGTTGATAGCAGTCAATCAGCTTACTGTTTTTTATATACAGATATGGTTGCCATGGTAATATGGACCCACACACACACATACACACACACTGACATACATTCATTTTTATATATATAGATTAATATTATTTTTTAAAGTTTTACTACATATAAATCTACATATAATTTTATTTTTATGATCACCCTACCTCAGTTTTAACTCCCATGATACATATTTTATACATATTAAATTTACAGCTGATCCCGTGCACTTCGTTGCCCAATAAAAATACCAACTCTATATGAATTATATTGATTATATTAATCTCGATATTCATTATTAATTATTATCCTTACCTAACTTAAAATGGATTACCCAATATTCGTGCACAGTTTTACACTTGCCATCTACAGAAGTGCTTTTGGATATACAATATTTTTCGTTGTACCGTCCGGTGCGTACACAAATAAATCAACTGGTCTTCTTAAATAACAACCAAATTAACCAATGGCAACCGATAATTATTATTATTATATAGCTTTGAAACCCACGGCAACTATTTATAAACGAAAAAGTCCATATAAAATCTCAAAATCCCTATTTGAGCACAACATCGTCAACATCTCAATGATTATCAATTCACATTAAAAATTACAACTCTACATGAATAATATGTTCTACATATCAAAATGGCAACCATTTATATACAAAACTTTCCATAGGAAGTTACAAAATAAAATATAAAAGGTTGCCATGGTAATGTGGACAGTGTCCACTGGACACACACGGACTATATATATAAAATATCTGATCCCATGCACTTCGTTGCCCATTAAAGACCTTTTTTGATTATAATAGCTACAACACTCATGGTAACCATGGTACCTTTGGTAACCATGGTAACTATGGTAACCATGGTAACTATGGTAACCATGGTAACTATGGATCATGGTAACCTTAATAACCATGAAACCTTAGTAACCTTAGTAACCATGGCAACCTTGGTAACCATGGTAACATGGACACACAGACACACAGACTGACATACATTCATTTTTATATATATAGATTACAAATCTGCAGTCTTTAATACTGTAATTAGACCACCTCCAAAAAAATTTTTTTTTTACTGCTAACATTTTGATCAAAGTATTGGTAATGACCATTAATGTTTGCTAAAAACGTATCCCCCCCCAAACCAAATTCCTTTTTACTCCACTGACTTGGGCTGATCCACGGAAAATATTCCGGTTATATCCTCTCATGTTTATTTGTCGATTTGAATACATTATTCGACTTATACCTATAGGTAACCAACCAGGTAACGTGTTACCAATATTTTGTTACTTACGTATACATACGGATCAAGACGTCATGGCGCGTGTAGTGTGACCTAGGTAGTGATCCCATCCTAGCTGGCTTGAACGTCAGTCACCTCGACAAAAGTGGAATAAATTCGAGGTTTGGCTACCGCACGGTCCGTCGGAGGTCCACATCGGTATAGGTTGGACTAGGTCTATATGGTTTTTTGCAGTAGGTATTAATTTTATTTTGTCTGATATATATTATTATTCTTAAATATATATATTTTTTTAATTTTTTTTCGTAGGTACATCCAACATCTGTGACAAAATATAAAGTATATATTTATAACTATTAATATATAAATAATTTGAAATAATATAACTATCCAAAAAGAAAAAAAATTAAAAAAAAATTGTCAGTGATTTCAGTCCTAAATGTTTAAATGTGATCAAAGAAAGGAAATTTGTTTAATTGTGAATAGTAAGTAGGAACCAACATATTATTATATAATTTTTACTCCTATTGGAACTAATACGCGAGTAATATTATTTTATCAGATATGTCCCGTGTATAGGAACTTGCACACAATAACCAACACAATAGTTACTATATAATATATATATTTGAATATTTCACTAATAATGTTATCATCAACATGGTTTATGAGTTATAACACTGCAGGAACTAAAAATATCCCACTCCACTAGTACTTGGTATATTTTACGACCCGAGTAAATTTTAAATTTATAACATCTCTCTAGGATATTATTGCACATAGATTTATAATTCCACTATATGTAAACGGCACTACAATATCTGCATTTCGAATCAGAGCTACTGACTTTAAAGTTAATTAACATAGGTACTGACGTACTGTATACGTATAGGTAGCAGAAGAGGTTAAAATAGTTTATCTGTAGGTAGTATAAATGTGTGTGAAATGTGAATTTCTTTAGGGCTACGTGATAATGGTCTGTACTTAGGGGATTGGCCATCATGACGCCATCTCTCATGATATTATTTTCCATTCAATAATATAGGTAATAATATCTAGTTCTAACACCCCCCCTCCCTAGAAATTATTTTAATTAACATTATATTAAACATCTTACTATAGGTACCACTAAATATAAATGTGTAGCTTTTGGCCGGTAAAAGGTTTTAGGATTTCGGCATCGTCTTACATATTGATGGCAGGCAGCTATTATTTAGCTAACCATAATATTCGGTAATATTTTTACATCAACTTATATTATACAGCGTGTCTCAAGGTTCAGCAAGTTATCCACCTGCAGCCTACTATGTATAATATTATGTATATTATATAATATATTCTCCTCTATATACCCACCACCAACCCCTGAACTTTAAAACTTACATAACTGTTTGAATACTTAATGGAAATAATTAATAAATAATTCAACTTTTAAAATATTTAGGCAGACGCATAAATTAGATCTATAAATATAGCTATTCAGATATTCAAGAAACACGCAAACAATATTTTCAATTATTTTATTTTTAGTTAAAAGAATATAAATTATTAAAAACTGTGACTCTAATTCAATACCCCCAGGTAATTATTTTTAAAAAACCCGAATTGAATAAACGTTATTACTATAGGGACAAAAACAGTGATAAAACTCTGTTTATACATTACATGCAACATCAAAATATTATATAAATTATGTCATTATTAGACGTATTGTAATAGAACTCGTGATTTTATCCTGCATATTAAGTACCTGTAGTAGGTATTATATCAATGTAAAAATGTAAAATTTATAATTTATTGGCACAACTGTTAAATTGTTCGATGTTATGAACTTACTGGTATATTTTATAATCCTGTTCGGTAAATTTGTAATAGTGGTAAGATTTCGACTTTCATTTTTTAGTCCACATCGGGAAATGTATAATATTGAATTAACTTTATGGACAGAAATAATGAATAGACGATTCGTTGTATGATACCAGCTACTTTCTAGCAGATATTTATACGCAGATTATTGTGTCATCATAACTTGTAACTTGAAAGTACCTGTATACTATATTATAGCGTTTAGGTTGAAACTCGTAAGTGGCGAGTTTCGACAGATTTTTCGATCGAGTTGTTGTGAACCAATAATTATTACATTATGAATTGATACAATGTATGACTCGGCTTATAATTCTACACGAAAAACCCCCCAAATTGGTCGAGAAATATTATTGTTAAAATTTACAGAATGATACTTTACTGCGTAATTCAGTAATTGGTTACACTGGCCAGCTTCATTTATGATTCTGTACGTTTTTAGAAAAATGATAAATAACTGCAAGATTGATAATACATGTACATTCACTACCTATATTATATGATTAAATAGCAATTAGCATACATTATATATATTATGTTAGATTTATTTTGAATTATATTATACGTTATTGACTATGTTTTTCACATAATATTATAAGTAGAAGTTTTGTGGTACGCTCTTTACACACCAATATAAGGGATTTTATAAACTGTTGGGCTAATAAGTTGTATCAACATTTTTACACCTGTTACACTTCAAATGTCCTCCTTTAATAAGTATTCAGTGTTCCCCGACCAACCCAAAACAATCATAAATTCTTATTAAGTAACTTGAAATAATTGAATTTTGAATTCTATTAAAGTATTAACTATTGGTTTGATATATCCAATTATTATATACATAAACGTCGTCAGATACAATATATACAACTATATATTATACAACCACAGAAAATATTATTACCTTTAATAAAAGGTACATTTACTGTAATATTAGAAATATCGAAGCTAAAAAAAATAACTGCTGAGCAAAGCCGTACTCAGAACAAATTTTCGGGAGGAGGGTTGAACCCTAAAACCTTGCCTTGCCGCTGAATGTAAATTTGTTATGTTACGCACTTGTTACACAGAGTCACAACAGCCTGATGATACGTCATCTGTGATGCTAGGACGCTAAGTAAATATTATAAAAAAAGTTTAAGCATCTATTGGACTATTTTATGATGGCTATTACAAATAAATATATAATACATTTAGTACCGACTGTTCAATAATATTGTACGATTCGAATGATTTACGATGAAAAACATCTTTACTTGGGCGTTTACGAACCAAAATGGAAGTAGCAACTCTCAAATAGTGGATTTTTAGTAGTTGTTATGATAACAAAAGGGGGTGTTATATTGTCATAAAACATATTTTCTGTGACCTAGATATACATGGATAAGTACCTACTCAATGGGCGTCATTAAAATAACAAATTCATTCATCATTGTTTAGTAGATATTTGACTATTTATACATCGTCGTAATCCATAAATAGGTAAACATTACAAACATAATATGATAAAATATATTAATATAATTGTAAATTATAAGTTCATTGTTACCATACATGAGTAATGAATAATATTATATACCTATATAAACATAATAATCAGTTAATCTTGTATTATTGTATAACGAAATATATTATGTAGATATCTAATCAACACACAAAAGTGGGTTTTTTTTCAGATATTTTATTTATTAGTTCGCAAAAATAATATATAGACACGTTCTTCAATTCCAAACAATTAAAACATATTCCATAAAATATCAAATTTATTAAATATACAAATTGTTATGTAAAATATTGTTCAACATTTTGTAATTCCTCATATGGGAGTTAATAATGTCATTAATTTTCATCGTATGCGGTTTATACGTGATTTCTCGGCACTGCATCTGTTCTGTTTTAAAAAAATTAAATTTGTGCACACGAACTGTTTAAAATTCAAAATATGTCTGTTTAAAGCGTTTGAGACGTGGTATCTTTTTGTACGGACCGTCAGACTAATTTTAATTGTGCAGAACAAAAAAGTCGAGCCATCAATGAAAATTTGTGATAAAAGTAAATGTGTTAATACGATAAAAACGAGGCATCTGTGTTGAACGCTACGAGACCACTGACTCGGCACTCAAAATCTACGTTATACAATCTAAAATAATAATATATTTTATACATATTATATGGAAGTGACTTGGACAACTTTTATGGGAGCAAACTTTATAATTTAATGTAGGTATAGCCACAGATTAGATTTACTTAATACCTGTGGTATAATAACATAATATTATTTGAGGTAAATAATATATAAAACTAATGACGAATGGCATTGATTGGGTTGGGATAACTCCTATGAAAACGTTCTGCTTACTACTTTATATTGTTATTGTACATTAAAGTACATTTTAGTGCCATAAAATCAGAGCCCATGGTCATGACTCATGAGTATTGAGTAGGTAATGATATTATTTTGTCTCGCTGTTGTCATCAAATTGTAGATCAGAATATTCAGCTATATAATAATAACGCTTTTATTAATTTTATCCACCAAAATCCTTGAAACTATAATCGGTTACTTATATTATTTTCTATAGTTAATCGTTTAAAATACAATACTTTCTGAATAAAATTCAACGATTTCCGGAAGAAAATTTCAACCATATCCATATGCGACTCCTACCACGAGATGTAATATAGTATAATAATAAGTATGAAAAAAATTAATAATAATTTTTATAACTAGTATACAGTTCATATTTCATGAGGACAAAAAGGGTTATAATATTATATTTTTTGTTAGCAACGCGGTTGTGGGGTGCGAGTTTTTTTATATTCGCTTACACCTAATATTGTATGCAATTATGAAATCCAATATTATATCTAACTATAATACCTAACTTTCCGTCCTCGGTCGTGCATTATTAATGCGTTCCCGGGTGTAGTGCACCTATTATATTGTATTATTTTATGTTAATATATATCACAAAGGTTGTAGACATAAACGCGTGAAAAGAATAAAAGCGGATGTACGCGATTTTCTAAACGAAAATGAAATAAAATTCAAACGTAATTACCAACTATAGGTATATAAGTCCTTACGGCTTGTACACTTGACACTTGTACCTTCTATTCATATCGTATAGGTTTATATTACATATAGTGTAATGTTTAAAATGTCGACATATTATACATAATAATACAGTGAGTACCGCTTAAAGTGATCACATTGGTTCAGGCCATTTTAATTCTATTAACCAGTTGTTTCCATAAAGCATAATTTTTTTTTTTCAATATAATATTTGGTTTGGGATTTTCATTTTTGATTCCAATAAACGGTTGCTTCTATAAAGCAATGATCACATTAAGCGGAACTCACTGTATTACCTATTTATAATGTGTATCAAAATATGTAAAACACGATACCACACCGGGTACTTTTATAATAATAAAATGCGTAATACTATATTATATTAAACCATAAGTCACTGCAGTGGCGCCCGTAAGGATATGGCTATAAAGATCGGTGGTCACCTCCCTCTCTGAGCTTTTTCGTGAATTTTCAAATATATAATATATCCGATATCGTACCTATATATATTTTCTTGGAGAAGGGGACCTGTCTCCTCGACACACTGGCAGCAGCGACACAGTAGTCTTGTGGCGTGGAGTGAAGAATAATAATATTATGATCACGTGTTCGCCCCTGACCACCACCACCCGCATCGTGCGTCAATCAGTACTGCAGCTGTGATACGATAATTAATACATTAGCGGAATATTGTGTTGTACGTCACGGAAAACGCAACCACGACGAGCATTTTTTCTGCGTTTTCTTCGAGAACGTTTTTCGCCTTGGGAGGCATCGGTAGCGACGTCGGTGGCGGTCGGTCCGACACGGCGCGCGGTCGGTGGCGGGGTCAGTTCCTGCGGAAATGCCGTCGTCGGTGACGTCACGACGTCGATGCGTATTTACGCGGGCGTACGGACGGGGCGGCGGAGGGGGACCATTGATCCGATGCTGCGTGTCGTCATCAAAAAACCCCTTTCGCCCGCGATGTGGCCCACGTGCCGCCCACACAAAACTCTTCCGAACTGCCGCGCCGCGGCGCCGCCTCCGCCGGTTTCCTTTTGTTTTCCTTCCCCTCGCGCACATACGCCCGCACACGCACGCACGTGTTATGTACGCTCCGACTGCACTCTCACACTCACCCGGCACTACACCGGGGCGTGGAAACGGACGTATATACCTCATACACTTACATGTAGGTACGCGCGAGTTCCCTTGCGGCAAAACGACGGCGAAGAGGGGAAAAACGAAAACGGCGTACAAATCGGCTTGTGCATTTTAGTGTATATATAATATAATAATAACAATACACATATAGTCGTCGTCCGCGCCAGTGTTGCCAGCGCACTGCACCGCGCCCAAATATATATGATACACTACACGAGTATTATATGTAATAATATAATTATAATTTATAATAT
Organism: Macrosiphum euphorbiae; assembly: GCA_949089665.1. NCBI lineage: Eukaryota > Metazoa > Arthropoda > Insecta > Hemiptera > Aphididae > Macrosiphum > Macrosiphum euphorbiae. The sequence goes on along the minus strand of CARXXK010000003.1, from coordinate 19,541,569 downwards.
TATCTAGTCGTATAATAGAGATTAGCGGCTTGCGGCTTTTCTCGGAATCGAGTATGGGAAATCGGAAAACAAAAAACCCATAAAGGTGTATTGCACCTATATTAAGGGCGAACGGTTCGTTTGCAAAAGCTTAATAGGTAGGTACATAATATAATTATGTGATTGTCTTTTGAACGCACGCCCAACTGCCCGTCATGTCGCAATAGATGACTACAATAATATTATGTAGTAATGCGGTAGGGTACCTACCTAATACCAATGTCGTATATTGTGTACCGTCGTAAATTGTACCTACATATAGGTACACACACACACACACGACCGCCGACACACTCGATTTATCGTTATTGTGTTCAGAGCATTATATAGATCTTGTTGCACACACACGACCGTCCTCGAGTGTTTAGCTCTCAATGTCTGCAGCGAGATAATAAGAGCAGCCACTTTCATTCAAGCATCTTCCTCTTCCAACGCCGCTGACGGACGGTTATACGACCTTTCATATTATATTGTCATCGTTTTCAAGTTAACCCGATCATCGAATTAGTCCAACGACCATTCACAATAATAATACTGAACGAGTATCGACTGCCTCGTGTACATCGGGTATTGCCGCAACACGTCAAACTATCAATTATTGCCCTTAGTGTTTTAGTTACACTTGCCAAGTCCGTATCGAGTATCATATAATATTATAATGTTCGGTACGACGCTCGACATTTTTCGAGATTATTCATTTATTTATGTCCAGGGAATTTTCCAAGCCAGAAACTCTAATAAAAATCTGGGTATCGTGTATATGATATTACCAGGTTCATAAAACTTACCGAGTGCACATATATTAATATATTATGATACTCGAGGCGTTTGTATATAGCAAGATCGGTGAAATTGGTAGTGCAGTAAACTTGTTAAACCGCAACGGATGATCGCCGCACATTATCATAATACAATTATGACGTGTAATAACTACACAATCTGCTGACAAAAAAATTCTTTCGTTGCAAGATTTTAAAATCCGTCCTTAATATAATGTAATATTATAAACTAATCAAAGTAAAATCATTTCGTAATATCTATGTATATTGTAATGTGTATAATATAGTGTATATACACATTCGTATTTGAAGTTATACACATAATACATTAATATATGTATAAGTAATGGTCTATACGTATTTCCGAACAGATTATAACGATATGCATATTAATTTCATACTTTATTATGATTATTATTATGTTATGGTGGACGGTATATAGTATTCTGCAATCTATTTTCCCAACAACAATTAATCGTATTTGTTAAAACGTATTATAAAGTTACAACTATAATAAGTAATAACGAGCATGGCGTTATATTATCACGGAATTGTTGGTGCGGCAGTATAGGAACGGCTAATTGAACAAATTGTTAAACTTCAAAACGATTCTTTAACACTTTCAATTATTTATTATATAATCAATATATTAAAATCGAATGTAATTAAAAATATAAATGAGCATATTACAAAGTAAACAATATACATAAGTAAATAATATTATAATATTATATATCTGTCTCAAATGAATTCCTATCCGAAAACCCAATATATTATAGCAATATAATGCCCATCAGTCGACCGACATAGCTATAATATCTTACGAGCCCCGTAATACATTATACACCTATAATAAAAAATGTGTTAAGTACGTTTATAACGCATTATGTCAAGTCCTCGAATGGTATTGTAAATGATTTAATCGGCGTTAGGTTATAGATTTCCAAGTATTAATAGTTTATGACTGGTACTTAAATAAATTAACAATTAACAATTAAATCATAGCTATTAATATAATTAAATTAAAAATTAATTAAATTAATCAATTTTAAATGTTAGTTTTGTTCACGTGCGCCGAGTACACGCAATCAACTCATTTGTATTAAATATAATGCACTGCAGCAGTAGTGCAGTGCATTATAAGTCAATATTAATATTTAACGATTCAACGTGAAAATTGCATAAATAATATCATTTTGAAAATTAGTTACTACTCGCTTTTCACATTACACGAGTGACACGACACACATAATACCTATATGTCATTATTATATACAACTCGCTACTTGTGCGACGGTGCATTCAAAAACTATAATAACCAATAACATATTATTAGTCCACATTTCTTTAATGACGTGGTATTATTATAAGAATTATATTCGTTCAACACAACATAATAATATATAGGTGGGTATATATATATATGCGCTATATAACGGGTGGCTCTGAAGGAACGCGTGTTTCACTTCCGTGACAAAAAATGAACTTCCTCGCTGTCTATATTACAATATCGCTCCGAGAAATTTGTCGTAATTTGAATAATATATAAGTATAATGCGCTCATTATTAGATTATATTCTTGTATTTTAGCTGGGGGAATGATTATGGTCGCATTGTTCGACACGATTCGACCTTTTTTGCCGCCCCGACCGTGTGAATGTGTCATTTGTTTGTATGTCATGCCGCAACGGCACAACTCGTCAACACTCAAGTTATATACTTCACCCACTACATCTATATAATAATAATAATATAGTACATGTGTATATAATATACTTTGTATACTTAATCCGTGCTACCCCGTATCTTAAGAACGATTGTGAATGTTTAATGGCTCGATCCGCGCTTTGCAGGTGCTCGTTAATTAATAGTGTTATTGTTGTTTCCGTATAATGGGGCCCACTATATATATATATATATATGTATATAGCTTGTCCAAATTTGAAAATTGATTTTTAACCGCACCCGAGCACGATTTGTAACCTGCCCTCTCAGTCCATTATACTTTCGAGTGTGAATAGCGTTTTATAATCGGGTTTGATAAATTATTGAAATAAACGATGTGCGAAAACGTGAAAAGTGTACTGTGATGATGTATTCACAATTGATGTTCAATATAGTTTGACAATTTGACCCGATCGTTGGCTTTTATATGCAACCAACAATAAAATCGCCCACGCACAGTATAATATTATACGGTTTTTACACTTCTCAAAAGTGGGTTTAAACAATAATATAATACCTATGTAAAAACTATTAGAGATCACACCGAATGATTTCACATCGGTTCCAAGTTCGAATTCGGCGCAAGTACAAATTATTAATTAATATGTGATCCGAATCACTTTACTTTTGGAAAATTTATCGAGCGGTTTCAGTTGATTTTTTTTTAATGCATATCACTATTATATTATACTAGGTACCCCCGACCGGGTATATACTCGTTTTATAAATACTGTTTAAGAGAGAAAGGAGTAAGGACAATAATGTGCTAATCGTAGAAATCAGTTTTGCTCTACATGCTTATACGGCGTGAAAATATTTTAAAAGAATTCGTTATGAAAATAAAAAAAAAACCGATAGGTACACCATACATATTATTGTTATTACATTTTTCAAATAGTTGAGATGTTACAAAAGTGATTCACGGCAGTGTCATATTATGACGTAGAGGCTTACTTACTATTAATATTACTAGGTATGTACCATACAGAATTTAAATCAAACATTTAATAATATACCCAATAATATATTTCGTATTGACTTAAATAATATTAATGATTAGATAATGATTATAAATACTTTAATTTATAATTATTGATAATAATAATAATATAATATGGTATATTTTATTATACCGTGTATCGTGTTGCGTGTGTAGTGTATAATATTTACTTAATACTTACTATAACTACTATAGCAGTTTAAATTAAATATTTAATCGTAATGTTTTGTTGGTATTATATTATCGACTAATATTAATAAATAATATTAAGTACCTACTAATAAATACCAGTATTTATAATAATTATAATCATTATAATATATGTGTACTGACGATGGCTACGTACCGAAACCTATTATATCACATTTTACCAGAGTGATTTTTACAACTGCAATATGTACCTATCAATATTTCTTAAGTAATTTATACATTTATTTCACTCTGTTTTTGTTTTAAACTTCTTATCTATTATAATAATAGATAACATACCGCACGCAACATCTCGATTAGTTCATTTAATGTGCCCGTTAATATTATTATTAACTAGTGGACCCATTAGAAAAAAACTCATAAGGTTTTTCCGGGCATTGCTGTAATTAATAATATCAAAACATTTTTTATATTATTTATAAATATAATATTTATCTTAAGAAACAAATTGATAATTAATATAGATGGGTACAGTTGGGTAAAATGTATGAACTTTTAACAGTATGAACACAATAATACTTTGCAGTGGTTTGATGCATAATATACACACTTATCTAAGTACTTACTTCTCGCAAGAACAATATTGTTACAACAATTATATAGTCATAGGTATATAATTTGTCATACTTAAAAATCTTTTTAAGAAATGTACAAATGCAATCTCTCTGGCGTATTTCGTTGTAAGATTCTTTTTGTACATCCGTGTTTTTTCAAACTTTTGTTTTGTAACTCCATTTGCGCAAACCCCTTCTACGACACAGGGGTAGCTTAATAAATGTCAAAGGAATCAACATTATAATCTGTTTTAAACATTCACGAATAACAAAAAGTTTGTTTGGTCTATATGTACTTGATACATTTGCTCGCTAAGATGCTGTTTCCTGTTGGTGTACCTATACGCGTATACTATAGAAACTTTTTTTGATTTTATCAAATAATATTATTTCAAGTGGAAAATTCATTAAATCTCCGGTCCTATGACCGTTGTCATATTATGTTACCAATAAAAAATATATAATTTCAAATTCAAGCATATTATGTATGAGCATATGGTTATATACTTACTATTTACTTTTACGTATGTGAAACGAGCTTAAATGAAAACGCGAGTAACTTCAATCTTGTAACTGTAAAACAGGTCTGATTCGTCTCCCTTAATAGATGTTAGATGATAGTTAACTAGATCATTATTTCTATACTCGCACTTCAATACTTGTAATGTCTACATTAAAGTATACAATATATCAAATTATTAAATGATACATTATTGTTGTTATTGGTTTGGAAAATTATTATTTTTTAATAAACCGATTTAAGTAGATAGATCTAAACTCACTATACATTTTTGTTCATGCATCAGACCAGGTACAACATACCCATGAAATTCATATTTGTATAAGTTGTAACACATTATTATACGTGTATAATATCCGTACATGTGTACAACTGCAGTAACAGTTTATTGGACTCGACCACCTTGAATTTGAAATTTATTCAGCGATAATTTTCATATTTTCGTATATTCACACACTAAACATCCACTTATCAGTCCAACGTCTCGCCCGTGTTCTGCAGTGCTATCAGATATCGACTAATTTAATACCTACTATGTGCGTACTTGTTTTTATATAGGATATTACTCTCTTTCGTACTAAAAAAATAAAATATTACAGAATAAAGGTTTAAAATTATTAATGTGCTATATTATTATAGAGTTGCGCTTGTTCGGAGTAATATTACCTAATTAGTCTTATCTTTATAAAAATGTTATAATTTGTTTACTGCATTGATTGAATGACTAAACTATTTACCAAAACTGTTTCAAATAGTCTTATAAATAATTGATAAATTATCATGTTTGTGTACAAAATAAAAATTGTTTTTTGTGTAGGTATACAAACAATTATTTAATGTACCTACTATTCCGTCAATAATTTATCTCATTTATTTTTAAGTCCTTATTTGTCCTTGCTCGTCGTGTCTTGGGAATGTATTAGTGATATTAGTAATTATAGGCATTGAATTAAGATAATATATTTTGGTAGTTAAATATCTAATGTGAAAATGACTGATGAAGAAAGCGTATAAAATAGTTTACATTTCAATAGTGATGGCAACAATGTGTATTATTTAGAATTAGAAATATTATAATTATTATTGACTAGTTTGAGTAGATTAGAAATAAACATTTATACTATTATATTATTGCCTACATTATTGTTGATTTTCAAGCATTCGATATGAATATACTTGAGCCATACGCAGATTCCGAGGACGGAATTCATCTCATTTAAAAATAAAAACATTACGCGTAACTTATATAGGTAGTATTATGTCATCTGCGACGTCCCATACAAATCGGCCGACAAGATAAAGTGCAGTATGCACATACCATGCAATGTGCAGATTATAATATTATGCGTACTATGATGTCTAGCAGTAATAATAATTATCGTGTCTGCGGCGAATGGTTATCGTTTAAGACGAACGCCATTTATCGTATTATTAAATATTATTCGTCGTCGTCGTTTCGTGTTGCTGCAGCGAGGCATTTTCACGTGTCCGCGCAGATGGTAACTGAATATCGAAAAATCAATTATTCGGTCGGCAAAAATAATAATATATATACTGAGTGTATTGTAATATACTATACTACTGTGTCCTCGAAAACCGATCGGCCGAGTGCACTGGCAGCGGGTCATGTCCTGTTCTGCGGTTAACCGAGCTCTTCCATTTCCGAGGATAAAAAAATGACCGAAACGGTTCTCGCGAGCGCATTGTTGACGGGATATAATATTCACAAAAACGATAGACATTATCGGAAAAAAAAAAAAAAAAACCACTGACAAAACAAAAGAAACGGACGTCATACGCCGCACTGCCGCAGTAGATTCACTCCTTTATACAAAGAAAAGAATAATATTATATTACACAAAAATCGTTTTCTTCGCAAGAACACTGCCAACGTTCGATATTAGAAATTATTTCAATATTTACGACTTGTCGTCTCTTGACGGATACCGGCAGTCAGTGGACCACGGACGACTATATTGTAGTGGGTATTATTAAGTAAAAAATGTTATATTATATAATTAGATGATAGATATACTACGCATATTATTTTATATTTATAATTTATATCATGTGTGTGTTATATCATCACGGGACTGTGGGTGCCGCTATTTTGTGTTTGACTTGGCACGATACGGTCGTTAGATTGACGAGGCAGTTAACAGAATGATACGACTCCATTACATTATAATATCGTCCAAGCTTATATTATTATGTATATTAATATATTATACAGACGGCGGGCAATGGTTGCACATTGAAAACATCTGTTATTATACCAAACGGCAAACAACAAATCTTGTGAAATTGACAAGTTCCGAGACTAAAAAGCACGAGACGGAGGCGGTGTGTGCGTAAAAACATTCTGTCGAAAACCGTCCGCAGCCGGTAATATTATAATAATATTATTAATACTGGATTTTACAGGAAAAATACCACAGTGGTACCTACTGTCCGGTTATCTCGTGATTTCGGTTGTACACATTTTATGGTTTGTAAAAATTCCTACCGTATACAGATTGCCATTCACCGTGACGTCATGTCCGTGTACCGTGGACTCTTCGCCGAGGTATCATATTATAATAATATAATGTATAATAGACGTTATGTATCACTATGTATGGTATAATAATATGTATATAATGGGAGCAGATTAATCGACACAGGTCGGAAACGAATGAAAACCGTGTCCTAGAAAATGTTCTCGGAAGGTCGAAATAATTGTAATACCTACGTTATTATATTATTGTATAAAACGAAAAATAAACACGAACAAGACGTATTTTAATCTATCCCGAATAGTTATACCACCCAGTTTATTCATTGACGCCACGGACCGTTGATCGAGTGTAATCGCATAATGGTAATCTTGCAGATCTGTCGAGGAGTTTCTATTAACGAAGAAGAAGAACGACTCGTTACAATCGACGTCGATTAATACCTTCCATTGTGGCATTGTCAGTGCGTTTATTTTCAAACTAAACAACAAACTCTGTGAATTGTCTAATTTTGCAGTATCGACGCCCAACAAATGTGATTTTAGCAATAAACTAATAGCTGTAACGAACGTCATTTGATATCGGGTTTCTAAAAAAAAAAAATTAAAAAGAATGTTTATTCGTAATGTATATGCCTACGTATTGTGTGTGTGTGTGTTTGTAAAGATGCATTGTCGTCGTCGACGCCACTGAGTGTGAACCCTCCTGAATACTCTGGACGCCAAACGGTGTGTGTGTGTGTGTGTGTGTGAGTGTGTTTCCGGTTTACGAAAACGTTGTTTTAAATCACCATCAGCCCACCACTGAATTGATCATTTCACGTCTAAAATCGGTGCAGATTTCAATCAACATACATAATAATATAAAACATATTCCGAAGGTAATCTGCATTATATTATTGCTATTTGCTGCCATTCGTTGTTTATATTTTGCGACCGCCCGCACGAAAAGTATTATAATTCGATTTGAGAATGAAATCCCTTCTACCTTCTATCCCCGGCGGTTGTTATATGAATAATTATACATTTATGGGACAAATTTTTTTACAAAAGAAACTAGACAACATCGCGAGTACGCCGTATTATAATAATATACTATAATATATACATCGATTTAGTACCTATGTATACAGTGTACACTATAATATCGATCTACGGTTTTCCACTATGTTACTCTGAATAGTAAAGAAACCTGTAAACTAGTGACTGACTATATTTACGTTATTTCGATATGTATTCTATATGCGCAGATAGACCATTTATCTATTCACTAATGTGCGCGGAACGCTGGCCACAGTTCGGTAGAGCCGAGGTTGAGAACTCGTGATATTTGCGATATTGTAATCGATTTTCTTTTCCACGGTAGGTTTTAAGTTAAATAATATTATGCATTTATATGTTTACGTTCTACGTACACAGTACATAATAATATTTATGTGTAATTGTTTTTATTTCCCCGATGAAATATAATACTATGTACTACGAATTCGATTAGAGTACGATATTTTATTATTATGTTTATTTTATTGATAGAAGAAAAACATTTTAGAAAACAACTAATAAAATTATTATGCACGAGCTATAAGTACAATATAAGCTATACGAAGGAAAAACAGAAAAACGCGATTAGAAAAAAATGCACTTTGAGCACTATATATTTTAATCGTGCACGCAATCCACGTTGCCAGACAATTTATTGTAATAATAATCATTATAATTTTTTCCACCGTAGTAATACCTACATAAATTCTGTTTATTTGTCCGTAACAAAATAAATAATTTTCTCATTTATATTAAAGTCTTTAATTAATATAAAACACATCGTTAATATTTGACTGCATTAAAAAACGTCTGTCCAGACACCGTCCAGCCGGATAACACGTTTAGCGATAACCTGAAGCTAAATAATATAATATGTAAGTCTTAGTTATGCTTGATTTTTCCGTATACACTTTGCACATATTATAATATTATCTGTTGACTGTTATCACAATATCACGTAAATGAATAATATTTAAAACGACTACCGACTACGCACTCGTAATATTCAACCAGAGCATGCCCCCTCTGGCCCTCTATAGGGGCGGTGGAGGGTGAACGGCGTAATTAGGGTTGGTTCTAGAGCAGAGGTATGAGAAGGATTGGGGGAGATGTGCATTTTGCTCGAACTACGTATCCTAAAATAAAATATGTTTTTCCTCGTGTATTATAAACTGTATACAAGGTGTAATGTGTATAATAGAAATAGTTGCAGACAAACGTAATGAACTAAAATATGTAACAATAATATGTTTTGTTCTTCTCAATATTAATTTCTTTTTAATACACAATCAACAATATTGTATTATCTGTATAACAATATTTAATATTATCAGTCTTTAATAAAATCATACAAATTATTACGCAGTTAAGACCCAGTAATACAGTATAATATTGTATATCTGTCAGTTATTTCTGTTGCACTCTGTATTATGATAGCCCCCCCCCCCTATCTTTTACGCCATTAAAAAAAAAAAAAACTTTTACACACTTAATAGGTGAATAACGATTAAAAAACAAAAAATTGTATATACTGACAAAGTCCCGCGTTGTTTCAAATGCCAATTCCAGATTACGTGTGCGGCATAATATGGTAAAAAAAAAATTACCCATAACCCCTTGCCGCCGTCATTAATAATTACGCCACTGACACCGACCACCGCATTTTGCGACCGTCGCACGATTGTGCAACAAATATAATAAAATAATAAATTAATAACACATATTATTATCGTCTAGAAAACATAATATTATTATTGCACTGCCGATTTTTGCCGTAACGTTATTATGCGGTCCACTACGGCGAAACGTCTGCTACGATAACGACGGATGGGAACTGTTCGGTGGGGGGAGGGGGGGGACATCGGTGATCGGGAAAACGGAGCTCGTGTGTGTGCAACGGGTATGGAGAAAAACTGCAAATTCGCCATAAACCGTCGAGGCCGTCCAGTTGATTTTCGCGAAAAAAATTTCATAGCAATGATAATAATATTATTGTTATTTACCATCGGTTTGTCCGCTGCGACCGTGGCACGACGAGTCGATTTGCGGCACGGTCGGGTAGCGGGGAGGAGGGTGGCTAGGGGCGTCGGATAGATGGCGCGGCGTTCGGCGCGACAACGCCGAAAGAAAACGGGACGCTCCGCGGACCCCCGCCGACGGAGGGATCAAGAAACTCGTCGTGGCCGGCGCCGTCCCGTTTTCGATTCACCGTCGACGACACAACGCTCTAGGGTCGTTCAATGAGGGAATACGGAAATGCGATGCCCTCGCAGCTCTCATGTATGGGTGTACCACCATGCAACTAGCTACGCCAGCTTGTTGGCGACACGATCGGACACCTCCCCCACCCCTCGAGAAAGGAAAATTCCGTGGCCGGCCGGCCAAAAACTAAAATTGTGACATCGAAGAATATTATATGACCCATCGCATCGAATGGTATGACGACGATCGCTTTATGTGTTTTGTCGGCGGCGCCGGGGCCGACCTTACGCCGACAGCCTTGTCATTGAACCGAGAAATACCAGTTCTATTGTTGAGCGCGGAGGTTTTTTTATTTTCCGTCTCCGCTCGCGCAAGCCTCGGTAAAAGTTTGACGGCCGTTCACCGATTTTGTTTTTTTCATTCTAAACAATATTTTCGTACCTCGTCGTCGTCTCACTCCGTCTGCCACGCGAGGTAGGTAGGTAGGTAGGTCTTGCATACGTTCGTCGTCGTTTTTTGTTTTTTTTTTCTCCTTTTCCATTATAATACGCTATACATAATAATAATAATAATAATAACAATATAATGTGTGTACCCGGGGCCTGTGCTCTTCAATTACGAATTATATCCGGCCGAGTCGGCGGCGGAGGAACCGATATAATAATAATATTATATTATTATTATTATCATTATTATTACCGGGCCTCCGCGTATACCGTTATAACCCGGACCGAGGCCGTTCATTATAATCATCAACGTGGCACGTACACACGCGCACGATCGCTCGTGCGAACGCGAACTATGCGCACTCGCGGCTACACGTGCACACACACATTTGCACAACGTCGTCATTGTGTGTTCGCGTCCGTGTGAGTGCATATGGAATAATATTATTGTGATAATTTCGCATTATTATATTATTTTTTTAATCCGTCTCGAAATCGTCGCCGACGTACGACTGTGTTTTAATATTGTTGTTATGATATTATTATGTCTTAACGAAACCGTGCCCCGATACTACTGCGACGCGTCTCCTGCTGTAAAACATAATAATAATATAATATAACATACGATATTATTATAATGTTGTGTTATTTTTCGTTTCGCATGCGTGAGGCGGATGTCCACTCTGCGGCGGCACTATTGATAATAATATTATTATACACGCATGAATGTATGTACAGCGAAACCCTTTTGTCCGCGACCGCACCACACTCCGCGGTGTAAATATAACGTGACGTTTATAAATATTTTATAATCCATAATAATATAATATTATGTTGTATTATATTATATTATGTGATTAAACGGCGTGTATATAATATTATTATATATAGTGGAATTACCTAGATTTTGTGTATATCGTTGTACATATTATTATTATATTGTACGCGAGATCCTGCGCATGTACGGATATTACCGAAATAAAAAGGGAAACTGCGATGAGACGATTATTTTAACGAGCTCTCTCTCACTCCCATTTTCTCCGTACCACAACCCCCTCCCACCTACAGTCGGAATATAGGTACCTACGTGTATGTACCTAATCTATTGTACATCGCGCGATGCACGTAGCCGTTTTACAGCGTTTACCGTTGTTACTTGTTACGCACGTCATTTCCATTGGTTTTTACAATACGAATCGAATAATGATTATAATATAGTGGTTATGACACTGCAGATGCGTTTATAATTTATGACATATTATTATCAATAATTGTATACTATTTAGTGAATCGTAAAATCAGTGGTAGAATATACCTACGCTACACTCCAGTACGGTCTACTCCAATCTCCAGTACTCCTTTACATATTTTATCGTTACAAGTTTCCGTAAGCCGTGTGCGTTCATTCGGTACGTCTGCTGACGAACGATAAGCGTCTCTACATAATATTATTATTATAGTGATACATCAGATTGGAATCAGTCGGACAATATAAAAATATTATGACGTATTGATACGTTTTACGTTCCTTGTTTATTATTTACGTACACGCGTCTATGAGAATTATTTATATTGATTTTCCGTCGGGTGGGTGTGATTCGCGTGTACATTTCGAGAAAAAGTATATTATTATTAATATTTTACCAGCGGTGACACGACAACGAAAGTCCAAAAGAGTTGTGAACCCTATGTGTATAAGGTGCAGTAGTAGTGTTGTGTGTGTAGGTAGGTCAGTGTTATGTAGGTGAACCATATTACAATAATAATATAATAGTAAGCGACTGCGTTCTACGTATAGCTTTATTATTATTGTAGAACTATTACAATATTGTGCAATACTGTTATGTTGTGTTGTTGTTATACAATGTATATTATGAGCAGTATGAGAATTCCGGAGTAGTATTGGATGGATCGAGTTGTAAACTATATAATATATACTATAAGTGTATACGAGAATCGAAAACCCACGGATACCTCTACATAATTCCCTACCCTCCTGTCTTCGTCGAACACCGCCAACATCAAAGTCGTTTTGAGACATAAAATAAGTAATATAATTGGGAATTCGGTATTTCTGCACTTCAGGGAAACCTGTAATAATAATATGCACGGATACAGAGTTAACGCGTGGTCGTATCAGCACAGTTAACACCAATAAACAAATATTTCGAGGGACACCCGTTGTAGATGTTCATACATTAAATTAATGTATGGTTATACCTTATATGCAGTGTCTGCACTTCGCAGGCCATAGGTTTAGACGGTTTAGTACTTTTAGGTATACCTTAATAATAATAATAATAATAGTAATACCACAATGGGCATAGAGATAACCGAAAAACGTTAGAACAATAACACTAAACCGTACCTTTGGTCCCGAGATTACGTCTTTAACCTTAAGTGGTTATCACTCAGTCGTACGACCACCCGACCACCGGTTAACCAACAAGAGCGCGTCGCGTCTCGTTTATTCAAATCGAATGTTTTCCGTCTTCAATACATTAATAATTAACTGTAATAGTGCTGTTTCCCACCCACCGACTCTTGAGCAGCATAATATAATATATTATTTTAATATTATAAACCAACACGTGATGTTTTTGATTTGAACGCATGTGATAATAGACGCCCCGCCCCGAGTGGTGGTCAGGACTTTTTTTTTTTAGGGGGCTACATTTTTCAATGGTTATTGGTGGGAAGAAGGGGCTACGATATTTCAATATTATATGGTTATTATACCGCCTCAATTTGATAAACAAGTTTTCTCAAACAGATGTAAAAAATATAAATTACCTACCTAATTACCTATATACCTATTGTCGATTATTTCATTATTAAAAACGAATTAAGAAGTATCTTATTACATCAATAATATACTACCTTATTTTATTGCCTTTTAAATACTTTGACTAAATTATACGACAATTTAAGATTGTATAAAAATATTATCTTAAATTATTATTTACAAATTAATTATAATATAATTGTAAGATTTAAAATATTTTAATTTAATTTCGATTTGTCAAATTACATTTGGCTCAAATTAAACTATAGGGGGCACTAACCTCCGTGGTGCGTACCTTCATTCGTAAATTTCTATAAAATAATATGTTTTATAATACATTGTTCATCGTCGTATTAATTACGTTTTGCCATAATTTAATATTGAGCAATCTTTGCGACAGACATAATATTATAGGAATATTATCGCTGGTCAACTCGGCTCACCTGTTAAACCTAAATTGAACACGCGTCGATTTGTTCTACACTTTTACGCATGGGTCATGATACGTCTTATTCGGTTTTCTTTTACTACCCGTCACAAACATTTCACTCGTTATTATCCAGGTGAGTGATTTCTTAACCCCGTTGGACGCAGACAAATTCCACCTATACACGCGCAGGACCTCCGTTTAGTACAAAATAATAATTATTATTATTATTTATTTACCCGGTCGCCATTTTTTGTGGACAATTCTGACAGGGTAATCTATTTTTCGTCACCAGGTCCATTATAATATAAATGTCTTATACCCCATTACAATATTCGATAAAACGCGAAATTTCCGATGCAGTTGGCTGTCATTTTTAAGCTTAAGCAGTACGCAGGAGGTGCCGATGCCATTTTATCCTCAAAAATAATACACTCTGCCGGAGCCGGGAATAAAGATTCCGCCTTGTAGAATCAACCAAATTTCATAATTTTTTTTTAATTGCTAGCGGGAAATATTCTACAGCCCGCATCGATCTCTGTTTTTCAATGTTTTATTCTCAAAATGTATGATATGTCTAAAAAAATACAAGATGAAAAGCATTTTTTACAAATTTTTTAGTACAATTATTCGAAATAAAATACAAAAATCAAAGATTTATGCGGGCTGTAGGGAGTCTTCGTCTTTTAGATAAAAATGTAGTCATCAAAATCCGACAATTCTACAAAGCCTGAGAGTTATTCCATTGAAGTAATTTTTTTCGATATAATACACCCTATCAAAGCACCCAAATAGGTATCGGGTAGTAGATTAGTGGAAAAGTATTATAACTGAGGTGGCAACTAAAATATAAAATTTTATTGAATTTTGGAAAATTTGAAAAACTGGCACCGGGTCCCTTAAGTATAATATTACATATTATATTAATATGTTCACACTAATAGTGAATAGATAAATTATTACGAAAACATAATTTTCATATTTTCTCTTAATATATATCAACATTTAACATACTATATACCTATACAGTATAAAATTTAAATAAATAATTATTACACATAAGTCCATAATAATAACATCATCTCAATTTATAATTACGAGAGAATGACGTAATATCTAATAATTTCACAAAAAGAAAAAACACTGCCGTAGTAAATAATAAAAAAATATTCAAACCGCACGTTTTATAAAAAAAAAATGTAATTCGTTGATGACTAATTCAACGGTTATATATTTTTAAACAATTTTTGACGTGCTGTGTGAGTTATTCTACATTGAAATTTCTCAAATCACAAAATTTTAATTTTATATAAACACGCACATACTTCCATCATTAACCTATATATCCTTCTTTAAAAAAAATGTATATGGTTTTTACAAATATTGATCGAAATAATTTTAGCCAATGAAATTAAGAATGTGCATATAGGTAGTCCAATTCAACCGTGATTCAGTTATCAGTATAAATAATCAGATTTCATGATTATTTTTAGCATTTAAATAATAATATAATTCTGTGGTTCCCAACATTTTTATTCTACGCCTCTATTGTAAATTTTCAAAAATCTCACGCCCCCTTTAATTAGAGTTTAGACGACCTTTTTTTTGTTTTAGTGATTCCAAATATCTTTATTATATTAGACAACTAATGACTTATTTCTTTTATTCATAAAGAAAAAAGGAAATAAAAATGTAAATCAAGTATCAATTAATAGTATTATTTTTATATTTTTGAATACAATTTAATAAATATTTTTATATTAATTATTATTTAAAACAAAATAAATTTATTGTTTTCAATTTTACTGATTGTAAAAAGGCATAATTATTTTAACAACAAAATTCTCGCTATTTCGTCATCACTATATTCTCCCCTTGCTGTATTATCTTCCTAATATAAAAATATTCGTTTAAAAACTTGTAATGGCTCTTTCAATCCGTACACTTCCATTCATTTTCCTCGGGGTTATTGGAGTTCATGTATTGATCTTTTTGTGAGTGAAAAATAAAACTTTGATTTTATTCATTGCGTGTGAAAAATACTGTAATTATACTATAGCCTATAGGTAAAGTAAACATAAATATAAAATAAACAAATACGATATTTAATTTCGAATATAATTTCGTGTTTTAGTGTAATTACGTTTTTGGACTAAATAGCTACAATAATATACATTATATTATACATCAATGGAAATGTTGACTTTTGAAATATTCGTGACTAGAGGGGACCTAAATACCTTTCTTGATTACAAAAGCAGCAGCACCAGTAATAGTAGTAGTTCATATAATATAGTCATAGTTAGCGATTTATTATTGTAGTAGAAATAATGTAGTTTATTATAGGTATCACTGTATCAGTATCATGATTACTGCAGTAATAGTATAGTATTGGTTTGAAAAGTAGTGGTCGTATAGCTAATAAGTTTATATAAGTGTATATAAAACAAATAAAAAAAATATAGAAAAAAATCGATAGCCACTAAGAAGTATATATATATGCATAAACAATCCCGACGATTCCCTGGTAACTACGACTGTGGTGGCGGTGGTGTCGGCAACTCAAAGCTGTTTGAAAAGGTTTTTTTTTATTTCAATTTTTTTCCTTAGTGAAATCAAAAGTTTAATAAAGTAAAACGCGCTCGACTTTTTTTCTCTGTCTCTCTATTATACCTCTGTACTTCTCGTCCACTATTATACCTTCACATGTTATAATGTTATAATTTTTTTGAAATTTTTTTTAATAATTTAATAATATAAACATTACATAATAAATATTACAATTATGTTTATAACTTAATTAATTAATTAAAATCAGTAGGGTAGCCAGGAATTTTGTATGTTGGGATTGGGGGGGGGGCTAAGTATATAAATACAATATGTCTTTATTGCTTACACATTTTATTTTTTTATTAATCTTGATAAAATTCTAGGGTCCATACAGTAAAAAGGGGGGGGCTATAGCCCCTTAGCCCCCCTGGCTACGTCACTGATTACAATTTAAATGTTGAAATGGTATTATGGTAGGTGCGCATGTCGTGATCCATCCGAACTACGTTTATTTTATATTATATGAATCCGACCGTCGTACCCTGCGTGCCGATCGCGGACTGCTAAAAAGGCAATACGTCAATACCGCCACCGTGTCATAAGTTATAAAACACTTAAACACGGAAAGAAAACCGAACTACTCGACGGCCATTGACTGAAATAAAAAATAATTTAATTTGTACTGTATCATCATCGTATTATTATACACGCCTCGCGATATTATCAATGTTACACCGGCGGGTTAAATGAATTCCAAGCGGGTCACCATAGATTGAAATCATCGTCGGGAGAGTTGTAGACATGATGTAGAATACTTCGGGTTCATAATATTTCTGTAGACGTTGTCGTACCTACACTCTCGCACAACACTCAACTCTTAGAATAATATATATATATAGTGTGCTGCTATGAGTATACGAAATGAATGATCGGTCTGGAATTTTGTATTATTATTATTATTTTGTTATCCTTTTGTCGACTGTTTTATAATCTCCCTGCGGCGGCGGCGACGGCGGCTCGAGGAAAAGGAGTGCGCAACGTATATTTACGATTATTGTTTTTTTTTTTTTTTTTTTTAATGTGTTCATTTTATTATATAGTTGGTCCCGTACTGACCGAGGTGACTTTATTTTGAACGATATGTACCCACTTATTGTTAGGTATATACTATGAATTATGATGATATTATATACACGGTAAATTTGTGTGTGGCTCATTAAATTGTATCAATAACATTGTATTTACCAGCCTTCATATAATAATATATATATCTAAAATTGTAAGCTGAATAGAATATTATATGAATTTTCATCGTTTATATATATACGTTTTGAAGACCAATCTGCCTGTTGGGAAATCTTCGAAAAGTGGCGTTCGCTTTACGCTATACGTACAAGATATATAAGAAATCCGTGCTTATATATATATATATATATATGACGGCGAGGCAGCTGCAATACAAAGTGACTTTCTAAAAGATTAAAAAATAAATCGTATCATTGCGTCATTACAACAATAATAATTGTTGTTGTCAACGTTATGTAACTTTAGTGACGCTCCGAGGTGTTGGTACGGGCGAGCTGAATATTATAGGTATACCCATGGTATGTACCTACTATACCTACAAACTGTATCATCACTGATTTTTTAAAAAAAATTACTTCCTACCCCTGGTGATTATTCTCCGTTATCGAGTTTCTCCCCGAGTTTTTAATGACGGGGTGCGTGCGTTTAGAGCCGTAGAATCGATTTCCTCAGCACTTCCTGACTCCTGCTGCAGGGTACTTTTAACTTCACATTACATGGATTGCTTTCTCAATCCCATCTGTGTACCTGTATACGTTTCGTGTCTCAACGTCAATCCTGCTGCAGGTAAACCGCGTGGCATAAACTATATCGCCGCCTGCAGTCGCCACAGTCGTCGATCGATACAGATGAAGATGATCCGCGTGGGTGGTGTGGGTCTTTAGCGCGCGATGTGAAAAGGTTTTATCTCGTTTCGTTTTGCAAAACTCACTTAATTCGAACAAAACCCGAATTCCGACCAAATATACCGAGAAACTGCGAGACTCACGCCGAGAAATACTTGCAATGTAATTTATACGCGATGGGAGACAAACGACCGCCGCGAAAGCTCTTCTTTTGACTGACAAATGTATATGTATTAAGATTTCGAAGAACGTAGGGAATTCGTTGGATTGTACAATCTTATTTATATATTACACAAAAGGTCAGTAACACTGCATCAGTTGTGTAGCGATGGATGTGCGAGGCGATATTATTATATTATTTTACTTTCCCCACGTCGTCGACGGTGGTTCTCATTCAATCTCTCCGATTTAAAACATTATATCTTTCCTGTGATACATAACGATTTAAAAACGAACCGTTGTGTGTAGTATTATTACAACTTCTTCGGCTGCTGTCCTGGTGTAGATTTAATGAGTAAACATCATATTGTTGTCGATTACTATAGTTAGGTACTATAATAAAAAGTCAGAAATCTTATTTTGAGGGAAAAAATGATACCATACAACGACACAACGTACAACTTTCAAAGCGTTTATTATTCGAGACATCAAACTTTTGTAGTTTCAAACGCATCATTCTCTATATGTAGGTAATTATTATAACATTTTTAAATTACCAATTTTCTACGTTTGAAGTCCAAGTTATTATCAAACTGATAATGTGGAAAAATCAATTAATTTTAGTTTATATCTATTAAATTACCGACTAAAATTACTCAAATTAAATTAACTTACTAAACTTACCTAATACCAAAGTATATAACTAGTCTCGGATAAATTTCAAATTCACAAAATACATATATTATGATATATAAACACACTAGGTACCTACTACAATAAAATGAGAGTTTCTGCGTGAATCACGTGAAGTCAGCGTGGGGTCTTACTGTACAATTGTTATAGACTTATATAAGTACCAGGGAAGACTTATATTATATGGTCGCGTGTAGACACACGTGCATTTGCAGTGCACGCGTCGGACAGGTGTTATACCGGTGTCTTCACGGTCGCGGTCGTTCCGATATTTTGAGTCATATAGACATGCAGAAAAAGGTACAATATTATTACTATATATATGCACACTGCACACATCACTCAACCCAACGGTTTTGAAAAAAACAAGTCACCCCCTTCGATGTTCAGTTGTATAACTTGTATTGTCTTAGGCATTCTACCAACGGGCACGTTCACGAAAATTATATCGCGCATGATACCCATGATAGGTACGTCCTAATTTCATAAAATATTGTATTATAGTTATAAAATATATATGACTTATGGTCGAAATATAACGCGACGAATAAAAAAAAAATCGTCTGTTTTCCACTTTGGCGAGTTGAACATTTTGCAGGTTTCGTTGTTTATTTAAAATTTCGACAAATTGACTATAGGGAGGTTCAAACCGTACACATAGTCGTGGCACATATAATCATTATACATACACGACTGCCGATGAATAATAATCGATTCGGTACAGACGCACGTCTGCATTGCACGCACCGACTTGTCTATTACTCTGCATAAATTGAATTAACCAATGGCAGACGAATTGGACCCGACATTACAATATTACACGACGATGACGACTAGGGCGAGGAAGAGGAACTGGAAGAAGAAATGTACTGGAAAAATACAATAATATCTTGCATATAACCTTGCATATATACTGCTTTATAGTCTCTCTATAGCTTTATATGGTTGGGGCCTGTGGGACGGTATAGAGATGAAGAGTAAAATCGAAAGCGCGTTTGTATTTTTCGATCTACTAGAAGAAAACTTGTTTTGCTATTTATTGCACACATCGTTTTAAACGGATTAAATGCTGACGTCATTAAATCCGTCTTGTGAGGCACACGGCACAATAGTCAATAAACGCAAGTTAGGTACGCACTGTGCTGGTACTTTAGCCAACGTAATTAGATGACGTGGGAGCAGACTGATGTGTAGGCCAACCATTTATATGTAATATATGTTACCAGAAATGTGAATAATTGATTATAGGCAACATGCATAAATATAAATATGTTTAAATTTTATTCTTAAATTGGCATTATGTATAAAATTACTAGTTATTTCATAGAATATCAGAGTTGTCTTAGGCTATTTTCAAAATATATTATTTATTCAAAATTATCTATCCTTTATAATTTTTAATTGTTCAAACATAGGGAAGTGAGGAGTAACACTTAGAATTAATATAATTTACATTATTTGTAATGCATTAAATAACTCTTGTCTTGTACCACCATGTACCATGGTACCATTTACCAGTTAATCCACTGTCCTCGTATACTGAGGTTGAAACCTCTTCAACTTACAGTTAATACATTTTTTAGTGTTTTGGTATACCGCGATGGCGTTATTGGACTTCTACCATATATTCAAAATGCCATCCTCTGTTTCTGACTGGTGTTTTTTGACATTATTCATAATGTCGGATTGTTCGCATTGCGGATAACATATACGGGATATGGTATAATATATTAAATCCACTTGATGTATTATATTACCGTTGTAAATTTGTAATAAACATTAATAATTATGCCCATGAACATAATATAATACCGATGTTTACAATACGATTGTGTTTACTCAGGTGTCTGGGATTCTTATTATTCTACCGAGCGTATATTACCTATGTATCTAGGTAAATAGTTTGTACTTCACTACTGCATATTATGTAGGTAATTGTTTGAGCAATTACGTTGAAAGTAAATTGGATGAAAATCGTATTTCTTTTCATGTATCTGCAGTATATTATACATAACAATCCGAAGAAAACATTATTCTCGTATCCTGCGGTATATAATATGTTGCGGTGACTGTATTCTCTGCAACTCGTCTCGATGGGGTCAGTAACTATATGGTGCCTCGCGTCTGCAGTGGATAGAATTTTCTCATAGAAACCTTAACAAATATGATTATTATTTTACTATTATATAGGTCCTATATTGCTAGATTATAAATTATGCAACTATGATATTTTAACGATACCCCGGACTCGACTTCAGCGTCATCGTCGGGATCAAATAAAAAACCAAACAGTTACGCGTCGTACAAGTGCGTTAGGTATATATCAGCGTGTACCTAATATTCGTCGATTCAAGGTCGTATTGTAAGGAAAAACTAAACACCGAAAACTGGTCCGAATCTATAAATATTTTGTACTCGGATATCCTACGCAACAACTATATAATGTACGTATAACGATCACTTTGGCGACGATTGTCTGTACAACTGAAGAAACCGGAAAAGACGAAAATGAAAAAAAAATAAATAAATAAACGAGAGAAAAATATCATAATATGAGGCGAACGCGCGTACGTGTCCGACGTAGGAAAACGGTCCTTTGTGCGTTGAAAATAATAAAACGCATCCCTTTCGATTTTTCAAAACCTTAACGATAAATTACGAATTTACCACGCGCCACACAACTATAGAGCCGCCTTTGCAAGCCCGTGCGTGCAGGGTGTTAGGTCATTTCTTCCGGGCCGGCGGCGGACGTTTTACGACTGTTTTGAAAACCGACACAATACCGTCAAAAATCGAATGCACGCTCACAAAATGTCGTACTGATGGCATAATAATACACGTATTCCTCGTGTTTGTTGTCGAAAATATTTATTGAAACGCGTCACGACTTGTTTACCGGTGTGTAAATAGTGAAAAACAAATATTTTTTTATTGTTATTACTCGCGTAGTTGCCGTCGTCGTATCGCAGATCGCCGCAATAGCTATTACCTATACCTACTGCAATAATCTGTACGTATCATATACACGCAATTATCGACATCATCGTATTTACGAAATCTCCGACCACAAATTTACGCAGCACTAGAGTGTACGTATAATAGTAGACAACAATTGAATTGAACGGACGAGCAAAAAAAAAATTACGATGGTCGTGAAAAAAAATTGTGTTCAAAACACAAACTCGATTGCGTAGCTCGATATTAAATAGTGGTCTTGAAGTTTTATCGCGTTGGTTTTTCTTGTTTAATTTGTTTGTCTTATAATAATTGTCGTTTTAAATTCGACAACATATTATACTATTATACTATATAATACAGTTGTCTACCGCAACTTATTATTAATATTGTCACGAATTATGAACGTTTTTTCGACGATTGTTATTGCGTCGCAATCGAGTCGTACTAGTGTAGTAGTAGTATAGTACGATAATATCATGCATAAACATATTATTATCAATTATCAATTATCAGTAAACGACAAACGTATACTTTTTTTTCGGATCGTAATCGTTCGGGACGCGTCGTATTCTTATCAATGTGCTTAACATTGATAATTTATCTATAATCAGTTTGAAAACGACGAATCAAAATACAGTTTTTTTCAATTCACTTTTATAGCGTAGTGCGTACTATCATTAATATAGTGTGCACACGCTGTGGTGTGGTGTGCCTACCTATATTATATATATATATATACACACATGCAATACACGAAATATGGATCACTGACCCCGTGGGCATTTCTGACTTTCTGCAATCGTTTCATAAACGACCAAAGGGGTTATTGGCTGTACTGCGAAAGGGCCGCCGGGACTGCATTAATAGTATCGTATTTGTGGGTGGTATGTGTGGGAGGGAGGGCGAGCGAAAAGACAGTCGGCTCTCAAAAGTCGAAAACAAGGAAACGCAAACATACATTCATGTAATATTACGTACATTTTATATTACATTTATTTTTATGGTGGGTACTATAAGTACCTACAAAATGTGGCGACTATATAGTCGTGTCGACGATGCAAAAACAGTGACGTATCGTCCAACCTGAAATTTTTTTAACACACCGTTTTCGTACATAATACACGTACACACCGTTACGCGTCGTCCCTGCCGTCCTCTGGTCCGTTATATCCGTTCGCGATTAGCATACCGATTTGACAATATATCGCTCGCGATTTCTGGTCGCGACACGTCATCGATCGTCGTCGACCGATCGTCGCCGGTCTCATAGTCGGTAGCAGGAGCTCTCGGCGATTATGCCGTGCCCAAGAATGTGTGGGGTGAGGATTTTTTTATTTCGGTAAACTTTTCACTTGTTAATGGTCCGTGCACCGCGATCGCTCTGTACAAACACACACGCGCGCGCGCCCCGCCCCACCACCCGTCGCCCGACCCATAATATTCCGTCCCACTTCACGTCCGATTACAACTGTGCGCGCGCCTGTGTGTGTGTCCTCTACCGCCTGCCCGAGACATGCACCGCCGCGTGTACCCCCCACCACTGACGGCCGCCCATCCACTGTAGCGTTTTCCCCGCCGCTTCCGTCTATCCCTTCCACGTTGCATTCGCCGGTGGTGGTGGCGGTGTTGCCGGGTGGCGGAGTACATACACCGCTACCACCGGCGCGCGCGGCGGTCTCCTCTCTCACAACGGCCGAGGCGGCGGACACTCAATATGGCTTCCGTACGATTGGTCTCCGGTCGCTCGTCCGTTCCGTAAAAAATAATAATACATTTTTTTTTTTTTTAATTATACAATTTTTTTAACGAAATCAGTGCTCGTTATTTACGAGAAAAAAAATATTTCCAATACCTATAATATTTCGCGTGATCGTCAGTGGGGCCGCCGCCCTCGAGTGTAACATATTTCTATTTAATGTAAATCGTTTTGTGCGTGTGTGCTAAAATCTGTGGCCGTATCGTAAAAGTGTGTGTGTGTGTGTGTGTTTGTGCATACGTGCGATTCTATAAAATATTATAGTAATTAATGCTGGTGTTGTGTGCCGAGTGACTAGTGTCGGCGGTGGTCGTTGTCGTGTAACGACGCGGTGCGTACGACTGGTGAAAATATTATATAATTGATGTGTAGATCGTTGTGGCTTTATAGAGTTAAGAGTCGTCGAGTGTCGGTGGTGTAAATCCGTCGTCGGCGTCTCTGAGTGCGATATCCATTATGTCGTCTTTCTGAACCGCTTCGGAGAGACCGAAACGCCGCTGCTGCAGTCCTCATCATCGCCATCACCATGAGCTACCGTCCGAAACCCAATCCTTTCGATGGCTTGAGGAACTCTCCGTCTTCGCACAATCGCGGAGGACTCAGCTACATGACTACGTGAGTGTTCTTTTCGCGTTTTTATTTCCCCGCAGTAGCCGCACCCATCGCTCCACACTTGGCATGGAAACGCATACGTCCTTCGCCGTCGCCGAAACCCCTCGGCAACCCGGTATTTAGGTCGTAGAAAGTGGGCATTTCTTATCGCATTGGAATTAGCCCATCCAGTTGTGGTCGTCGATCGCCGTGCTCGTTCCCTGTCCACGCATTGATAACGCGAGTCCAATAAATTAATGTGCACGTGCACATAGCGTTTGGAGTTTAAGGGGTCTAAAGCCTGACTTTGATAATATTGAATTAGCTTAAAACAGAACGTAGGAAATGTTTGGAGGGGCTGACTATAGACATTTTGGGGGCGGGGGATTAGCCCCTGAAGCCCTTCCTCCTTATGTGCAGTAGGCATCTCAGACCGGCGTCGAATATCTGCCGGTCAAAGTTCTTTTCCCCGTCACCGCACCGGCCCGTTCGAAAAAAAATCTGTTTTCATTTAGGTTCCATTTTCGATGACATAGGCAATAGTGTTATAGTAGTGCCGTACTGTAAATACTTGTTTAAGAGTGTACGGGATGTCGGGATCATCCGATTTCCGTGTGTCTCGCGAACTTTCCCCCTTCGGTTGAAGAGGATTAACGAGAAGGTTGTGGACGAAACCCTAACAGAGCCGCTCCTCGTCGCATGCACCTTACTCACTTACGTTTTAACTACTTATATATAAATATATATTATTACAGTAGTCGAGTCGGCTGTCGTACATGACTTTCCGTTTGTAGGTCCTCTCATCTCCGTCTATTATATTGATACATGTCGTATATTTTTTCATAATATTAATAAATTATCTTCGTCGTGGAAAACGACCCGTTGTGTATGCTGCGTACCTATATGCCGTGTCGACTTTTATTTCGTATCGAACCGACATTGACATTTTCTATTGGAAAGTCGATGGCGAAAATTTTACGTTCGCGCGATGAGGATGGTACATGCAAGGTAGTAGGGGCCCCCGTCGAACATGAGATTAGAAATCGGGTCTTCTGGGTGTGTCTTATCTCGTCGTAGAGTTTATTATTATTAGGTCTGTTCACGTATGTAGTAGAGATGGATGGTTGACAAAAAAAAAAAAAAAAAAAAAAATGATATAATAATAATTTGATAGGTGCCTCACTGCCTGTATATATATTTATTATTATATAAACCGTCTTACCTTGAAAACCGCCAACTGCTGTCGTGTGTGCGTATACTCATCGTAACATCTGATGAATAAATTACACGAAAACACACGACGTTTTATAAATTCGAAATTCGCCAATCTTTGACGAATCGTCTGTACTTTATGATCGTAAAATGTCGGAAGAGGTAAACGGTCGATTGCTCAATAAAAATAAGTGCTCCGTATCTGTATGTGCTCGTACCCTGTTGTATGCGTTTGGCTATAGAGTGGCACAACCTTTTTCTTCTTTATCCTCCTCGCTCCTCGTTATCTATTTAACGTTTAACGTATTAAGACTTGTCGTGTAACGTTTCTCTACAATGAACTCTTCACTCGTATTGTTTCGCATTAAAGCTCGCCGGACGGAGGACCAAGAGAAAATTTTCCAACTTTACTGCAAACAGCTTGCGTCACGATTACACAATAATTTCAATAGATTGAAAAAAAATCGCGTAAAATATATTATACTTATTTGAATTTATCATTGTCGCGCATAAACCTCTCGCTATACTTAAGCTTTTTATTTTTATATCACAAACATTCTTATTTTCTGTTTATGACCAAGGTACCTATATATTATGCATAATAAATAATAGTTCCCCATCGTCATAATACGGCCATTGTACTATCATAATATATATTGTGGACCGATTTCATAATGGTTTATTTTTCAAGCGAAGAGGATGAGTTCAATTAACATCAATTATGTCGAATAAGGATTTTGTTTTCGATGAGCACATTCGCGTCTAACATTGTTTGTAATTCGGTGTTTGCTACGCTTCGATTCGTGATTATACAACGCTACGATAGTCGCCAATTTGTTGTTCAGAACATTTGTTTTTCTACTATTAATATCATTATTGTTGTCAATCAAAAGTCATATGATCGATTTAGATCGTTACCTATATGATGGCTATAATATATATTATATTTATTAAACTTTGTTTTCTCGCATTATTTGTCTATAAAACAAAAAGAATAAGAAACTTTCGAGCATTTTTTTTTTTTTTTTGTAAATTATACAATGTAGGTTTATCGTTCGGTTGCGTTGTATATTATATTATTATGTATAATAATAAGTTAAATGTTACATATTATATTTGTCACATACTCACATGATATTTCTTTCAATAAAATCCCATGTATTTTGTATCATATTTTCTCTGAAGGTACCTATGTTTATTTTTTGGTAGGGTTTCTTTTTGGATAAAACATTCAAACGTCTTAAGTAGGTACCTACAAAACATTCAAATAAATGTTATTGCGATGCGATGTTGTCCAGGTACCGAAATGCTATTGCCTATTGTACACTTTAATATTATAATGTGATACGTTCTTGAAAAATCGTTCCATATAGTATAAAATTACGGATTATACTTTTACGTATTGAACAAATGATACTGTGTAAAATTATGTAACATTATATCACAATTAATTAAAATGAACTTATATCTTAAAATAATTTCCAATTGTAATGGCGTTAATATTATCCTTGTACCGAATAAGAATTGTATATTTTGTTTCATAATAGTTTACACTATATATTATAATATACTAGCTGATCTCGTATTATCGTTCACTTCGTTGCCCGTTAAAAACACCAACTCTATATGATTCAAAATTTGAGTTAAATTTGTAATCTAATACCCGGCGTAGTGAAGCGAAGTTCAAAACTTTCCTTGACCAATTCCCGTGGATTTACCCCATCCTAATTTCTATTAAAGATTTTTAACGCAGTCATAATAGCGGTTATAGTGGTTAAGATAGTCACGCTCATTTTTAATATGTAATATTTTGTAATTTAATATAAAATACAGGCCTAAAATTATATTCAATCAATAAAAACCTTATAAAAAAAATATATATATATTATTTATTATTATTATTTCTATAAAAATTCTCAAATTTTGCAATAAAAAAATTAAGGGCCACTTATAGAGATTAAATGTAACCTATAGCTTTTTGAGATAGTGTAGCTTTCTAACGGTAACATTTTTTATAATCGGTAAAGTAGTTTCAGAGATTACCCCGAACAAACAAACAATTTTTCTTCTTTATAATATTTTAGATATTATATGGGTTTAGAGACAAATACAATATTTTATTATCTAAGTACCTATGTAATTAATTTTGTGTTCATAAAAAGTTTTTAGTAACATTTTCTATAACGAAAACAAAATAAGTACCAATCATAGATGATATTAAACATTTTGCTCGACATTTTGTATGTAATTAATTAATGCTCTAATAAGCCCGAAGGTATTTGCATTCATATTACGTAACAAAATAATAAGAATTAATATTTCAATATTTACTTTAACAATATTGCAAGTTTACGATAGAATTTTGTTTAAATCGATATTCTGTTGTCTTGTCGGATAGTGTGATTTGAATATTTGATAATAACCAAGTGTTAATTACCATTTATATTTTGTTAAAATGTTAACTATGTTTTACTTGTCAGTTTCCCTGACATTTATTTACTTTGAAGTTGGTCCATACAATATATTAATTATTATATTATTTATTTATTATTATTTTAGTTTGAGAAGTGTTTACCTCGTTTTTACTTGGAATTCACGTCACTGGACTAATACATTGTAGGTGTATTTCAAATTACTGGGCCACTGGGGTAAAAGATAAACCGAATTATATCCGTTTCCCTTAACCCTTTGAATTTATGTGCTTACGGATGAAATTAAACTTTCTCTTATTGCGTAATCGTAAGCTATGCGACTATTATTTAGAACATTTTATTAAATAGAAGAATTATATTTTATATAGGTATAGTACAACATATCTAATATTCTAGTATGTGCGTACCGTGTCTTACAACAGTCGGCAATCAAACAAAATTAATTATTGTCGTCGTTGTGGATGCGTATACGAAAGCGTGGAATTCCACAAAATGAATAAGTAACGAAAGATATCTAAAAAATGTTAGACCCGCTTCTGTTTGTTCTATAATTATTTTTTTGTTTTCGTGGTCGGTGAGTATAAAATAACATTGTATTTACGCGGAACACCGTTAATGGGCGCGTTTATATCCATCAAGAGTCCGCGTGTGTGGGTTTATGCACTTCATGACCCAGACTCGTACGCAAAATTTAAAAGCGAAAAAAAACGTCACGATCCTTTACGAATATGCAACAAAAGTCCACCTCCCGAGTTATTATTAGTCGCGCTTTGCGTCTATTTCGGGATTTGGATATTATGACGAAAGTTTAAAAAAAAACCAATTCAGTCAATAGATTCAGCCACGAGATGATATTTTGAGTGACCGATTTTGTCAAAAGTCCGTCATCTTGTCTCGAACGATCAACGATGATAATGATAACGATATTATGAAAATTAAATATTGTTTCAACTTTCGACCACTGCGTCAGCGAAATTAGTCGAGCGTGTTCACTTCGTCTGTGCTTAAAACGTGTAATCATGTTATTCTAAACTATTATATTATTATTATTTGATTGTATTGTTTGTGCGGCACGAACTGTATTTTTTTCGTCAAAACAGCCCCTTTGGTGGGTGGTTGGGACTCTGTAGGGATTATTTTGGGCCACACCGGGTAGTGTTCGCTTCCTTAGCCGAAAATCCATCGTCAAAACTGGTCGCGTTAGCGCCGGCTTTGTTGTTGAAGATTTGTCAAAACGGTCCCGGAAATCGATACCTCTCGCACCGTGTGTCCGATAGAAGGTTTCGCCACTTAGCTGCTCACCCAATCTGGTTTTCGACTTCTTACCTAATAATAATATAAATAACTATCCAGGCATCCAGTATCTACAACGAGTGCGGCGGGTCTCGTCGTCCTGCCCATTTTATTACTTTTCGAACAATATTATCAAATTTTAACCAAAACAAAATACCGCCGACTTCGTCTTCTACTTTATTGGTAATATTCGATAAGCGGTTACTCGGCGGGGGACGACAACGGAGATTATTGATTATATTATTATTTATGAATAAAAAAAAAATCATATTTTATTATGTATAAATAAATGAAAGGAATCGCTCAAAATCGTTTCCGGAATAGACGACGACGACCACCACTACCACCGCCGCCGCCACCACCACCATCTCAGGTGCTACCGCCGCTGCCATCGGTTTAAAGTGGTCGTCGCGGGCGCGTGGAGCGACGTTGGCGACCCGAGCAACACCGTCGGTGGCACCGGATCGGTTCTCCCCACTCGCTGGCGGAACAGACGGCAACGTCGCGCGACTGCGGCGGGCCCCGTTTGCGCGATGACATCGCTGGCGCGCGCGATAATATATCATTTCACATTTCGGTGTTATTGGCCTCCTTTTCAGGGGCGTCCTCATTCGTCCGCCTTACCCACCCGCGTGCACAGTGCCCACCCCGATCTCGTCGCAATAGTATTAAACTGAACTCATCGCCGCGGGGGGGCACATATTATGTGTACGATATTATATACATGGTAATATGGTATAATTATATTATTATGTTGAGGAGCAACAGAGAGAGGGTGAGAGAGAGTGAGTGAGACATCAATGGACGCCAAAGATTCTGGATCTGCAGACGTCGAGGAATTCGAAGGAATAAACATTTGTGATCTGTCCGTCCACATGTCCTCCCCGACCCTTTTGTCGGCACTTGTGGTACTACCATCTTTCGCGGTACGTTATAAATACGTCTGCCTGCAGCACCCTGCCGGCAGGCACCTGGCTACCTGTCTGTGCCCATCGTCGATCGTTTTCATTGCCATTATCACTGTCATGCAAACAATTTTATTATATTATGTATTATCCAGTTGAAATTAGATGTTATTATCATACACAATATTATCATAGTCGATACGATTTTGGAATAACGTTATCATTATCACCGTAAAGATGTTTTCGGGTTTTGTGGTGTACAGGTGTACGATAGTGACGACTACACTGTCCGTCACTGTCTTGCGCTATTTTTTCAGATATTTCACGCCTGACTTACGCAAACAGTGCTCAGCTGATTGTTTATCTTATCGGCAGTCAACATTGTTTATATTATTAGTATTATGGCGATGGTCGTTTGCCGGCGCCACCTTCCGTGTACAATATTTTCTTTGATAACGGGATTTCGTGTTGTTTTAAAAATGTTAACCTTTTAAATTAAGCCTTTCGGAATTCGTCTCTCCCTCGTATCGATTTCAGTACCGATACGCGAGCGATTTCTATCTCTTGTGTACACTTACCGCGAGTCGGTGAAAAACGATTTGAATCCGTTTTGTATTTTATTGGTAGGTGATATTTTATTTTTTTAGTTTTTCATGTCTGTGTCTACTTAAAATCTCGATATTGTATAAAATTTGTATTCAGATATAATCTTATATTATGTATGTATTGAGAAACATATTTGGCGACAATTATTCTCCACGCGTGCGTTAAGACGGTCGTACGTGAAATAAATCTTTTAAAATATGATGTCTGCATTTTCAAAATACTACCAACGAGTTCATATAATAGGTATGGGTTTTGAATGTACCGAATTAACATTAATTTTCTATACAACGTGTTATTAGCAGTTTAATCTGATTATACTTATTTTTTATTTTTTTTTGTTAGTATCGCGTGCACGGCTTAAGCGTATCATCTCGAATCCCTAAAGTATTTTTGATACAATTTTTGAGCTTTATCCTACTAATGTAATTAGAAATGTATTAAGTTTCGACGTGCTGCATATATATATATAATATTATCTAGTCTTTATTATGTGTACGATAAGATAATAACTAAAACGGAAAACATGTATACTGTATTATGTATATATATATATATATATCAGATACTTACTAAGTATGATTGTATAAACACAAATAAAACAAGAATTAGATCATTTACAAAAATATAAAACGTATTTTAAGCTATATTATTTACACGGATATTGTACGCTAGACGTTAAAAATACAAAAAGTACCTTTTACGTGTAAAGACACATTTACTCATTCGTAATCAAAAGCCATATAATAGTAACCACCAAACATAGTAACACAATTAATATTCTAGTAATATTAAAATTTTAACGTTTGTAAAATATCTATATAATTGTCTGATGGGATTTATTTTGTGTATAAATTAGCAAGTGCCTAGTGAATTTAACCTGATAATTACATGACGTGTGCCAGATTACATATTCATGAATCACCTACAAGGTTATGTATTGATCTACAAAAAATAAGGCCCGAATGTAATACCTTTGCAGTTTTATCTATATTTTAAAACTTTTTTTTATTAGAATTGTATCCAAACAATATTTAAATAATTTTTTAAAAAACCTAACCTCTATTTTTTTTTATCTACTCGCTTAAATATGGATTTTTCTTGGTTACGCGCTTTCAATAACAATTTTATTATTCGATATTATATGATGTAGAAGAAGAATTAACCGAACATGTTGGTGTATAAAAATCGAATATTGTATCAAAATATTTAATTTATCGACTTATATAATCTGGATAGTGAAGATTATTTCGAAGGGTCACGCTGTCCTTTGACTCTAGCCTCTAATGATAATAATAAAAATAAATGAATAATTAAATAATAAAAATGCTATAAATCTACCTTTTCAATACAAAATATAAAATTATGATCAAAATATACGCCACAGTATAAATAAAACCCCAAAATATCAACACGATAGATGTATTCACCCGTATATAGTGTTGTCTTCGTCTTACAAGTTCTTAACATGGCAAATTTACGTTTAGCATATTATGTTTAGCTCCGTTAGTTTAAAAATTAGAGTGAATCCGACCTATTGTGAATCTTGTTGGTACGAACATTATCTGTGTTCTTCTATTGGTTTTTTACGATAGTTCAATTTTTTAGCAAGTTATGCGCGTGTATAATATAGCGTAAAATAAAAAAAGCTCACAACTCACCTAAAAATTGAATAATCGTAGAAAACCAACATACCAACACAGACAATGTTCTTACCATCATGTTTTATAATAGGTCGATTCACTCTAATTTTTAAACTAACGCAGGTAAACGTGATCTTCTGAGCACTTGTAAGACCGAGACAACACATGCGCGGCCGATGCGGGTGTGGCGTCCTCACTCCTCATAATATGAAACAGTTAAATTATTTTTCAAAACTATGTAAGTATTTCAAATTATGAAAAAAAATATTGTTTTATACTTTGTTAATTAGGTTAGGTAATCGGTTAAATCACTTCGTATATTATAGTGTACAGCTATTTTGAAAAAAAATTGTAATTTTTATCAATCACAATTTATAACTTATACGTTTATAGAAATAGTTTTACTTATGTTCTTAACGACAAGTCGTTGGTATTGGTTATCACTTAATCAATTATCACCATAGGTCATCAATCATCATCATTCTTCAATCTATTTTAATTGAAATAAAAATAAAAAATAATACATTTATCGTTGTAATTACTAATTATATAATAATGCTGGCTGTTGTTTGATCATATTATACCATACCTATATCAGTGTGTGCATATTTGTGCATTTGTTTTAGATGTTCTATTACATCCTCTTGTGTGTGTGTGTGTGTGTGAATTTGTGTCGTTATAGCATTTGCAATATAACTTGACTTTTCAAACATGGCGCGGAGGAGGGGGTAAAGGTATCCCAGAATTGAGTATTTTCCATTTCTTTTGTCGTTTGAACTTTAAATGTAAAGACTAAAGAGTAACTCATTATTCTTCTATACATACGTTTTCTCGGATATTTCAAACTTTTACACTTAGTAAAATATAAATGGATGTATTATTAAAATTGGAAGTGTGGCTCGTTCAAAGTTTTAACGAAGTGAAATATTTTAATATGAAATACCTTCAACAAGTATTTCATTAGTTTTCTTCAATGCTAACAATATTTTAATAGCGGAAGAAAATCTGTTTACAATTGCATAACTTCAATATAGTTCAACAATTATTTAATGATTATTGATTACATTCTATAAAACATACTTATTTTACCTATTACTTTTATGAGCATAAACACGTTTATACTTTATCGTTAATAAATATTAATACACATGTGTCGTGTCTATATATTTACATGTTACATATTGACATATTGTATAATATACATTATACTTATTAAGTACCTAAGTTAAGTAGTAACATTTTTATTTTTTTTTTGATAACTATAGGTAAATCCCTAATTGAATTGTATAAAAACTTGTGCTTAATGATATTTCAATTGGGCTATTTTTTTCTTAATAACTAGGTACGTGTTTAACTAACGAATATTTTTCGTCTGGATTTTATACGTGTTTTTGATAAGTTAATAATTTTTTCTGGCGTTAATATTTTTACAGATCATGTTTTTCATAAATAGTTTTTGGAAGTGTTCCAAATTTCCAACGTAGGTACTTAATATGTATTAGTTCTAAATTTTTAAACATTATTTTTTTTGTTATGTGCAATTCTTTTGTATTTTTTTTATATCATTTGTGAACTATATGCTTGTTGAGAGTTTGATACATTTTATTTTACTTGTATATATATTCATACTGTGTATACATACTACCTATAGGTAGTATATACATTATATTATATTATATATTATTGTTCTTTACCATTCAGCATAAATTACAATATGGGCAACGACTTTCTGCTGTCGTAATCAAAAGGACATTCTTGTCACATATTTTTAAGACTATAAATGTACAAACTTATCAAATTTCTGAAATCCGATTATATGTCTTAGTTTCCGTTTTAAAAATGATTGTAGTCTTAGTTGACCAAGGTGGACGACGTGTATCGTGTATGTTCGTACGTATATATTATGTATAACGTATCAACGTTACAAATTGGAAAGCGCTGGTCAATGGACAAATGGTGTGTTTCTTTATTTTTCTCTAGAACTGTCATGACTGTGATACTCGTTGGCGATAAAACAGTAAAACACCCATCTTTTCTATAAAGCTATTTTATTTTCTTGTCAAGTTATAAACACTTGTTATTTATAAATTATTATACTGTTTAGTAGTTGCGTCGTTATAATATGTAGGTGATCAAATAAATGAAAAAAAAACCGTGTTATTCGAAAACAACAGTGAAAACATTTTGAAACCTTGTCCTTGAGTTGTTCTTTTTTTTTGTATACACAACAATTTAATGCATTCCAATAACCAAAGAATTGGTTTTAATTATCATTATATACCTATATTTTTTTTCTATTTAAATACACCGTGAAACTACGTCAAGGGAGTCGTAGTATGGTTAAATGACGAAGTAGTGATTGGTAGATTATATTATTATATACTATCGCAGTGTTTTGCAAAGAATTTCAGACCTTTATTTTTATTAGGGAAAGAGATACATAGATTCCGTCACAAAGGGCTGCAGTTAATTATTAATCCATCGATTCCGCAAATTTGAAGTTGTAGGCTTAAGTAACTCGAGGTTGAGCTATTGTTTTTCGTACCAAAATATAATTGACTACTTACTATAGTTGAACCAGGTTATAATATGAAAAAGAAATACAGATAAGTCATATCATCAAGCGTATATTAATTGACACTTAAGTATAAGTACTTATATAAATGTATTGATAATATTATATTATAGCGACATTTTTTCGAATCAACGCATAAGGAAACAACGACTTAACAAAGTCCTTGACAAATAATAAATTAAGTAGTATTTACATAAAAAAAATTCCTTTCCAATATTCTTATTATTTGAAATTATATGATAATTTTTAAAACTGGAAATCAACAATATGGGGAAAAAATTATTAAAATTGACTTGTATTATACTATTTATATAAGTAATTATAATTGGAGTAACCAGTATGACTATACAGATAAAAATTCGATGGGTCTCTGAAAAAAGCCGTTCATAGTATATCCGTATTAGGTACCTTTGATATATGTCATATGTGTATGTGTGTATGTATATAGGAAATAAGTATATTATATACGTTTGGGCCGGATCCGTTTTATTTTGATCGTACCCGTCGGCGACGGCGTCTACACCAGAGCAGGTAAATAGTTTAAAATAAAAACATTTTGTTTTTAAACCTTGAGAGTGGTTCACCTAAAAAAAAAAAAAATTCGAAAAATCCTAACTAACGGAAACAGTCCCATGTCCAGGTTTTTGTATAAACGTATAAAATGATATCGGTATTTTTTGATGTGCGATATCTGTAATATGGCAATGGAAAAAAATGTAAACAATTATTAATCTAATATACTTATGTTTTTAAAATAATTTAAAATGTATACACACTACAAAGAGAATGCTTTTTTTCACTGACCTTCTGGTCATATGTTTAATTATGTTTTTTTTTTCAATGCAACCTGGTGTTTGATATAAGATTTTACAGACTTGAAACGATAGAGTTTATTTTTCGATTCAAATAACACTCATAATAAATATTTGTCGTTTGGAGTCCTATGCGTGTACATCATTGTATTATTTGTGTTCGGGCACGGCAAATTCTTTTGTATAATTTATTAAAATAGCAATTTGTTGAAAAGGCTGCAAAGAGAGAATGAGAAACAACATTGGTGTTTTTATTAGTTTTTTTTTTATAGCTTTTTAAGAATAGTGTACGTTCGGTTTATGTTCTGTGGGTCACACCAGAGATTTGGAATCGATTCAAAACCGTTGCCATGTTTTATTTCTCGTGTCATTCCATGTGGCACATCGGCTTAGGTACGAAAACGCACGCGTCTTATACATACTCGCAGTGTTATTTTTAATTTACACTTTTTCGCGTTTACACCCGTCGCATTATTTGCGAAGATAGCACAGAATTATTTTACAAAACGCATTAATCACTTCGTCGTCGCGTCCAAAATCGTTTTCCCCGAGACAATTCTGTGATCGTCGCAATACCTTGTGTGCAGTAGCTCTAAGTAACGACTTTAGCAACAACGGCGAGATTAAAAAAAAAAAAAAAAAAAAAAACGTAATCATATCGCCTTTATTGTTTCTACAGTTATACGTAGTTAGGTGCGGGCTCCTCTCGGGAGGGTTAAAAAAATATATTTTTGGCGGTGTAATATAAAAAAAAAAAAAAATGTTATGGTAGCGAGCTATAATATTATAAAGATTACCAACGAAACGTTCCGTTTATTTCACGCGTCTGCCGTGCCGTCTAGACGCTGTTGAGTAAAACTCGCGCGGACCGCTAAAGAGCAGCTTCGCGCGAAAGACAAACCGCGGCGGCGATGCGTCGCGTGCTCGTACTTTGTTGCTTTGGCGGCTGCAAACGAAAAACCGTCGTCGACGGTTATTACGACTACGCCGCCACAATAGAGGTCAACGACCATTGCCAGCGGAGCTCTTCTCCCCCTCGTCGTGCACACGCCCCGCGCCACCGCGACCAACTCGCGAGTGTGTGTGTGTGTGTGCGCGCGCGACCGTGTACTAATACTATACGCGATATATAATATCTGTTTTCTTCCCTCTGCGCCGCACCGGTACAACCTCGTTCGTTCCCCAGAGACGACGACGACGACAAATAATAATAATATAACACACCGTCTTTGGGATGCGTATTTTTCTTCATTTCCAAAAACACCACCTTGCCGAGAGCGGGGGGCCGCACTGCGCGTTCGGCTGACGGACCGCCCGATCGCGGGTCTCGCGTTTTATCTTTTCTCGTTATTGTCACAATAATAATTGCAGTTACTGATAATGGTATGGGCACATGACGTACATATAGTAATGCACTAATGCCGTCGCAATCGTCGCACCTGCAGTCCGCTGCGGTCCGTCTGTGTAGCGTTGTTCCGTGTGCGTAATTTATTGTTCAAGTGTTTTCGGTTTGACGACGGCTATTAATAAAACTGACTGCCTCAGTAAGTACTCTGCAAATATTAGTCTGTTCGTTGTCGTATTACATCGTAGGTACCTATATCCAGTGTTGGGGAAGTTACTTATTTTTGGTAATTAAATTACATTACTAATTACTTATCAAAATTGTAACTAAATTATTTTTAAGTTACTTTTTTTTAATTTGGTTAAGTTACATTACTTTTGAGTTTAAAAAGTAACTGAATTACAATAGAAGTTACTTTTTTTCAAAAATATCACTGGAGCTTAATAATCATGTTGTCAATATAAGAATACATAAACTAAATAGATAATGACAATCAAAAATATGAAATTATTAACGGATGATACTTTTCTTGCAACACTATTATTATTATTTTTTTATTGAATTTAAGCCCGGCAACTATGGTCATTAGCTGTTGTACGGGATTATGAACTGTGTTTGGTAAGGTTGGTATGGTAAGGTGCTGTTACGGTTTTTACGGTTGTTACGGTATCTATGCAAACACGTGTTAGTTTTTTACTACTACGAATCCGGGCGGTCACCCATCCAGGAACTAGTAGCAGCGGGCGTAAGTTACTATCAGTCGTATTGCCAAGTCACACATTTATTTATTAATTAATTTTTTTTTTCTTAACTAACCCTCAGCAACGTAGACAATTGGGTGGTTTTTAACCGTGGGGGAGGATACTGTAGGTTTTTGTAAACACGTGTGTTTAAGCTTGGCAGAATTTCAAATTGGGCACCCGTAGGTGCCATGCCCGGTCGAGGGATGGCGGCCTCTCTCTCCAGACAAATGTCTGCCGGAGAGAAGTTCAGCCCGTGACCGAGATTCGAACCGGCGAATTTATTGATAGTTCCAACCTTAGATCATATACATATATGATCTAAGGTTCCAACAATGCTGTATGAGCATGAGCCTTCCGCGACGATACAACATAGAGTAAAGATAAGAATTCCATTCTAAAAGTAACACTTTATAGTCGAATAGCCAATAGCTATGGCAAAATTATTACAGTTTAGACAATTTTACCTATAAATCCAAATACTTATAAGTTATATTATGATATATTTTAATATTTACCTACACACAATATTATCAATATGTTCTAAAAAATGTAATAATCCAAAAAAAAGTAGCGAGTAATTTAGTAAAAATTACTACAAAAAAGTAACTTAAATTACATATAAGTTACTTACAATAAAATGTAATTAAATTACCAACAAATTACTTAAAAAGTAATTTCGTTACAGTAACTTGTAACTTAAGTTAAGTTACTCCCCAACACTGCCTATATCGATAATATGCCTGTATTGATATACCTATATCGATAATATGCCTGTATTGATATCAAATCATATTTCTTAATATATATAATATTGTTTGCAATCCGGTCCATTCGCGAAAGAAATTGAAAACGACGTGTTAATCCTTTCGCAGCGTATTCAGCTAGACCTCATAATTTAATTTGAAGCATTAATATATTATTGTATACCAGTAAACCGCACGATGTTAAAGTAAACCTTAGTAATATGACGTGCTTATTCGTCTGATCCAATAACGCGTCGGTCGGTGGTGCTGGCATTGGCCTATCGACAAGATAATAATTGTTAAAGTCGAGTAATCCAATTGTAATTCACCCGTTAATCCACCCGGCGGGCAGCGGCGGCGGCGTTGTCAAAATAATTTTCCTTGACGTAATTTTTTTTCTTTACCCTCCTCCCCGAGTCACGTCTCACAAAGCGGCATGTACGGTTTGCATTGTGCCACTATACGTTTACATTGTACAACAGTAGTTCGATTACGATTATTAATATAGTAACAATATTATCGCTTAATCTTGAAAACTGTAATTTATCTTTTATTTACGATAACACGGTATAGGTACCTACCACGGTCGCCGGTAACATTGTGGTAGGTACGCGCCTTAAACCCGTCTCGCCGATTGGTAAGAGCATTAACCCGACGGTCGGCCGGGGCGCCGTAACTCGCTCTTAGCCGCCCCTCGTTTTTTTTTTTTTGCTTGCCTACGTCGTCTCTAATATTAGGTGTGCGCTGTGAGTTATGACAACGTTTTGGGATACTAATGAATCCTCCGGGCACCACACGAAAAACGAGCGCCCGCTGAAGTGCTTCCGCTACCTGTCAAACGCAGAAACAGAATATTATATCGGTGGAAATGATCCACCGGAGGCGGAGACCGCGTGCGGTCAAGAGAAGCGCTCTGCTAATGAAAATCACTGTTTGTCGGCAGAAAGTGAAGGAAGTGCAATAGTGCTCACGTCTCGTTCGGAACACATTTCTTCCAGTCAGCCGTAAAAATAAAAAGGCCAACACTGTCGATAGTAATAATAATAATAAGAGTAATATTTTTTTACGACCATAATAATAATTATTATTATTATAAGTATATTGTTTTTTATTTTTATTATTATTATTATTGGCTGAGTAAACGGTTCCAGTATATTCCAGGGGGCGGTAAAGAGAGATATATAGAAAGAGATCGAGATCCGGGCTGGGAGGCGTACGATGGAAACTGTTAGCTGCAACAATCGCCGCCGTCATAGTTATCGTTATCGTCGACGACGACGACGATATTTTAGGGTGAACAAAAATTGCTGGCTGCTCACGCGGTATACATGGATATTATTATACAGCGGTATTAATCCCCCTGTTGATTTGAAAAAAAAACAAACTCGGTACTGCTGGACACGGTCTCCGATGAGGGATACACACACAAACACACACACACACCAACCACTATTGATTTTCCGTGTCTTCGGGGTTCGTGTTCTCTCTCGGCGCGTGTATGTGTATAGTTCTTTATGGCTTCATGGGCACACACACACACACACACATATTTCGCTTAGCCGTACACGCCGCTCTATAAAAGTCCAATTCTCGTCATTAATTATTACCCACACAAGCGCCACGCGCGGGTGGCATTCACGTCGACCGCCTCCTCCTCCGCCGCCGCTGAAACAGCCACCATCACCGCCGTATACAACAGACACTTTCGTCCGCCACCCGTCGCACTACACCTTTTCGCCACATTTACAACACTCGGGTCGGTTCTGTACATTGTGTGCATATTAAAAGCACAATCGATATTTAGTATATGGTGTATGTGTAATGGATATTATATAGGTATATAATATACACCGGTGTAAACGACGTCGGTGGTGGTGGGGATGGTGGTGGTAGTAGTCGTCGTCGTGGAGTCAGTGGTTGTCTAAAAAGATATGACCCGACTACAGTATACCTATATAATGCGTCGTTAGTGTATATAGTAAACATCGATACAGCGGCGTAAAAGCTTTGTGTGTTATTTATTTATTACGACGTATACATACCAAAACTGCATCGGCGACAAACGTGCAAAATATCGAGTGAGAGGTGCAGGCGTTTGGCAATATATCCGACGCACTGGCGCCATCGATACTCGATACTGATTTTGCCGTTCGGCGGACTGCAGACAAGAAGGTTTTACTTTTAACCGCGTCACCCCGCAATTATGAACCGATTTTTGGGCGACTTAAATCGACTTGATGCATATCGCGTCGTGGTTGTCATCAACGATCGCGTATATCATGGCCAATATACGTTTATCTCGTGTCTGTGCAGTGTTGGCGCAAGCGCAATCGATATCTTAGCAGATGCGTCTGTTGTTGACCTTGTAATTTGACAGCAGTTCTCCGGTTTTCCGTTTAAAACAATGGAAGGTGTAGCTTAAAAGGGTGGTCGGTGTGTATACATAATATTATATGTATGTAGTACGCATTCGTCGTCGTTTTAACCCCTTTAACACGGTTTCTATATGTAAAGCTACTAACTAAACGAGTAACGACTACTAAAACTATGTCGGACTGTTTTTATTTCCGCCACTTAATATTCAAACATATTCTCCCCACGGTAGGTAGTTGTAGGTATTATTTTTTTTTTGTACGTAGGTAATTATATGATTTACGAACAACGTCTCTCTATATATTATGTTTTTCATTCTATAAATATATCGACATTTACAACACACACTAGGTGAAAAGACATTATTATATATTATATTATAATATGTGTATGTGGCTTACGTGTATTACATATTACAAAGCGACCTGTGCAAGTATACGTACTTACGTTGTATACTTTTAGTATGTATAGTATACATGTATTGTATTACTCAGCGCGGCGTAATTGACACGAATACGAATACGCGTGTAGTGTCGTCGGTAGAAGTGTGTGATATGTGTTTGCAAATTATTGTCATATTATACTCTATCGGTAATTATCCCACGGCTGCAGCATACAATTGTAACGGCTGTAATGTTTCGACGAACTGTGTGCGAGATTTGACCCTCCTATGTATCGGCATCCGGCGGCTATATACATGTATGCGCACGTATATAGGTATGCCACCTGGAAATCTATACACGGCATGTGTCAGGTGTGTGCACTCTCTGTAGTGCGCAGGCAGCTGCCGATTTAAGAAAGGTTCCACCACCACCACCACCACAGTTAACCGGCGGCGACAGCGACCGTGGTCTGGACGTCTGGCGAGTTCTGATGCTGTGGCTGCGGCTGCTGCTGCAGCGGTCGGGGTTAATCGGTGGATAAGCAAAAAAAAATCTTTTCCCGTTCTCTCGATGAGCTCTGTTGTCGGGCGGCAGCCGGTCCGCGGGGGCGCGTTTTTCGTTACACTACCTGTGGGATTCAACAGAATCTTTTGCGTATAGGTACAATAAAAACATTACCTGTCTCTCGTACCAGATGTTCCCTACCTAATACCTATATATTATGTATGTAATATAGGTTCGCCGTTGTCTAGCTATAGCCCTGCCAGTATATAGTTAAACAATTATAGGTATTTTTATTTTTTTCACTGGTCCGTGTAAAGAGTTATATGTATCGAGTACCTATCTCGAGTTTGGGACCGAATATATATTATGTTACACCTTTCATATCGCACGAGCGTGGTGCGTCCGTTATTATATTGAGTGATGGACAACCGTTACCTAGTGTATGCAAATCCTTTGGCCATCTGGTAAATCCCTTTTTATTATGTAGTGCTATATATATTATATACTACCTATATATAGTCTGCCAGGTGTAGTATTGACAGTGTTGTTACTTCCGTTTTGCAGTATATATGTGCGCCTTGCTTATATAGCTCATACTTTATACCATATAGAACGATAATATTTTCAGTCCTTTCTCCCACTCGTATAATCTCGTCTGGACAATAATGAATCTATATGTGACCCAAAAAGTATGGCTAATATTTATTTATGGTTTTTATTGTGTGTTTTACAGAATGGAACGGGAAAAACAACGTGAGAAAGAAAGGCAGTCCAGACAGCAACAAGTTTCCGAGAACAATGTCAAAGACAAGAAAGAACTGTTCGGTTCTCCAGTAAAGGTAATTTCTCGTTTGTAATTTATGTTTCGTGTCTTTATTTTTGTACCATCGCTTCAATTGTGCATGTATATTGTATACCTATAATATACTCTGTCGTCTGATTTGGGTGTGGTAAAGATTAGCTGGCCTTCCGGATATTGCGAAGAATCGAGGAATTTCCTTTCTCCGCCGCCCGGAGAAAATCGGCAATTACTTATATTTTTTTCCCCACTCGCCACTCCTCACTCACCACCGTCACTGTATTTCTGATCCGCTCCAGTGCTGTGGCTGACGACATTGCTGTTCCCTCTGATATTAGGGGGAAGTAGAGGACCTTGGTTAAATCTTAGACCGTGCATAATATAATATATAATAAGACCAACGCTGTGCGGATATTATCTGTACATTTTCTTCTGCATTATTACTCTGGGTGCTCCGATTTTCTAAGTTATTTTACACGAATATATAAATCTTTGTTAAGAAAGTGAGTTGTAATCTAGCATATTTTTGCGGAAAACATTTTCGATGCTTTTTCCGCACGACCGTCGTATAGCGTGTAATATATCACGTGTAATGGAAATTAACACGTCGTGTTCGTATTGTATTCACGGCAAAAACGTATTATAGGTGAACGATATAGGGAATTAATTTATATTTCACAACATTATCGTCGTGCGGCGTAGATAGTTTATCAACAAATTATTACGAATTTTTACACCGCCCCTGGAATATACTGCGAAATGTACATACATATATTGAGACATAGTATATTATGTTATATTAATATATTTGATGGGTATAACAGCTCCTACTATATGAAATAATTACCCTGTAACCTGTATACATGTACTCGCTACTGCAGTTATCAAAGGTTTCCGAAAAATGGGCATACACGAAATAAAAATTAATTTCATAAACATTAACAATAATAATTTATACATTTTTTTTATTTGGAATTTATTTATGCGTTATCGTGTAAACATAATGTGTGGGGGTAATATACATTATATATTATTACATTAGTATTATAAAACCTACTCAAGAAAATAATCGTTTTACTGCAGGTGCAGACGAACAAAGATTTGTATTATATTAAATATATTATATTTTTATTTGTATCAAGCTTATATGATATTATATAATATTATTCATTTATTATTTAATATTTATAGAATCGATAACATATAATTCTTTTACTTCGTTAACCACAAGTATCAGAGTTATTTGTGGAATGATTTTTATAATAAAAAATATACATGATACTCAAACAATGTTCAGTATTATGCATCCAAATACCATAAGACATCAAGTTAATGATAGGTTTTACTTGGTTTCTGACCAGCCCTGACACCGTATATTATATGATATCATAATACATTTAAGAGGATGGATATATTTTATATTATAATGTATACCTATAATAGTCGTATATGCGACGGACGCGTGCAGGGGCCCTTGTACTTGTTTATCTATATATTGCCGTCCGCGAGATTTCAGCCGGCCGTTGACCTACACTGGCGTGCGATAGAGACAGCGACAACGACCCCCCCCCCACGATAATATG
The DNA here is from genome assembly GCA_949089665.1 of Macrosiphum euphorbiae. Classification (NCBI taxonomy): domain Eukaryota; kingdom Metazoa; phylum Arthropoda; class Insecta; order Hemiptera; family Aphididae; genus Macrosiphum; species Macrosiphum euphorbiae. The sequence continues at coordinate 19,496,761 of CARXXK010000003.1, read as the reverse complement.
CATAGATTGATATAATATGAATATGTAATACAAGTTATTATGAAATACGTTGGGTTGGATAGGGTTACACAAAAACGAGACGGCAGTGTGTGATAAACGTATATTTTGTATAATATTCATATGCTGCTGCAGGGTTCAAAGGAATACAATTCCTATATATATCACCTATAACACACACGACAACCGGTTGACTATGGTGAGAGAGGATTTGGGGGTGGCGATAGGGTTGTGTTCGAATATTGTTTTATTTACCGTGGCAATGTCGAGGGTGGCGTTAGATATTCATCGACTTATACATATTTTATCCTTTCTTTCGAGCGAAATTCTTATTTTGTGATTTTAAATAAAAATACGCGTGCACCTTTATAATAATATATAGACGGCCATTATACCCCGGAGTATACTCGGGCGGATAGTTGTATTTATCTGTACACCGCCGGTACGAATCTGGTCGTAATAGTAATATAATATTATATACATTCGATAAACAGCTGACTCGCCGATTGTGCGTTTTTATAATGAAATCCCCTTCGACGACCCTACCGACAACCACCATATACATACCTGCCGCCTGCATAGTCTTGCTCATATATTATTATTATTATTATTATTATTTGTACGTATAAAATAAAACATTGCCGCAGCCTGCGACGAGTAGTTATAATAATATATAGTACCTATATAGTCGCACAGACTGTGCGCCGGATGAAATGTATTCAGTGTCACGCGGAGCTCGCGATCTTTTCGATTTAAATAGGTACACACATTTATATATTTTGTTCTTTTCCGTCCCCAGTTATTTTTCCTTCTTTTTTTTTTTTTTTATAAGCAATAATGTCTCGAGTCCTTCTCTATATCTCTCTCTCTTTCTTTCTTTTGGCCATGTACGAGTATACGACGACGACGACGTAGTAAAGTTATTTTGTCATCCCGCACACGTTCCACTCGTTTACAAAGACAGTAAAGTCGATTCCCAATCACATCGGCATATCGTATATATTATATATAATAAAATACTATGTATCTGCGATCTGCCTTACGCACTCCTGCACCATATTACTGTCGCCGCTGCCGTGCCACATGTTTGAAGTTATACGTATATATATATATACATTATATTCAATGCAGCAGTAATGCGAAACCAGACTAGGTTCGTTCTAAACGAAAATTATAAGGCTTACCCGGAAAAAATGTAATCCGAGTTTGAGGTAAATTGTGAACGTATTTTTTTCTTCTCTTATATTTTTATATAATGTATGAATTCATATTATAAAAATCAGATTTATTCGGAAGTTATTTAATTTCCCAGTGTTTTACGCTTTAAATCGATGCCGTACATCTAGTAAAAGTATATTATTATGAAATACATCGTAAAGTTACGTGAGCGTAAAGTCCGTAAAGATAATAAAAATAATTTGTTGACATCGTGTAATAACAAACACATTCGAAATTTGTTGGACCTTATACTATCTACCTTGGACTCATTATAATGTACTGATGACTGTAGACTAACAGAAGTTATAGTGTACGTAGGGATCCAAGATTTGAATATAATGTGTCGTTTCCAGAGCTTCCGTTTTTAACTTGTATTTTGTATCCACATTCGCGTAGTTCGGTTAGTTAGTTTTTTTAATTAATTGCTTTTAGTTGAATAATATTTCATTAATTGATTTAATCTGTCTTCGACGTAACATACTTCATCGGGCGCGCAGGCATCAGGAAAGTGTATTATTATTATTTGTATAATATTGTGTCGACCTAAATACATTACGTAACATTAATGATTATTATACATAAACCATATTATTGTTTGATACATTGCAGTGAGCTCTGTGCATTGAAATAAATCTTATAGTAGACGTTAGTGTTTTCTTTAAATCATTAATAATATTACTATTACTACTACACTACATCTAGTGCCACAATGATATCCTTAAGACCTTAAATAATTAATATGGAGAGCTCGTATCAACCAATTTAATATGTATAATATTATAATAATATTATACAATTTACGATTCTGCATACAGACATACAGTGTAAGGTATTTCTAGTCGACTAGCAAAATCGTTTTTCCTGACACGAAATCACAGTAGAATTTTCTTCGAGCATGTCTGAGTGGTATGGTGTATTCCCCTTGACCTACTACTACACTATCATGGTGTACATAAGATTTTTTTCTCCCTCGGCTGTTATCTAATTATTATCCACTGCTGCTGTATTTGTCGTTGGTGGGGCGTGGCACATAAATTACTTTGTCTAATGCCAATTCATTTATACGAAACGAAGTTAATAGAAATGTGTCACTGAGACAACGGCCCCTTAATGTTATTAAAACCGGAAACCGTTTCCGAAGTATAGAGGCAACTTTAGAGATTTCTACTTTTAAGTGCAACTGCCGGCTCGCGCTCGTCAGTGCATTTTGAGTGGATAAAAACTGTTTCCTCTCGCTCCCTCCGCTCACTGCCCTTTCTTCGGTGAAAAAGCGTTTGAGCGTTGACGTTTTTTCGACAAATTATTATTACAACTACAATCGGTTTAAAACAAAAATAAACGAATGTACGGTAAACGTTAGTGCGCTTATTATAGTCAATCACCATTCGGCGGCATTCACCAAACATTATGGTTTTAATTATTGTGTATTATAATATGCTATTATAACGACGGTGGAATAGCTAGTCTGTCATTTGTGCGGTACAAATCGGCTAGTGACGTAGTTGTATTATTATGTGTCATTTAAATTTTTTATTTTATCATTAAAAAAATGTTTTCGTTTTTTTGCGTCACATGCGCGTAAGTCTAATGTCTATTATTCGATTGTGTATGATTTAACGGCGTTGAGAACCATTGTGTCATTGCGACTCACTATTGTAGGTCATCGCTGTTTTTCAATCTGCTTCGTTTCGTCTTCGGAACTCCTTGTTCGTCGTTTATCCCGATGCTCTAGTCCGAGGCGCAGTGTCGGTAGCGGTTCACATGCCACGAGTCAAAGTGGGGCAATCGCCCGACCACGACGATATCGTACCTTGTAATAATACAAATATATAACAAAAATCGATTAATTTAAAGTCTGATTCAATCGTCGTCCATGCTGCGTTGTTGTACACAATCATTATTACACAACTACCTATATTATATATCCACAAATAGGAATATTTTCGGCTCGTCTGTATACCTACATCATATACAACATGCAATTATAAAGTATGAAGTTATACTATTCTCTGCAGTTTATCCGGTCTATCGCGGACATGAATTTTAATTAAAGTTGTTCTAAGCTTCAATTTTAAATAACCCGTATACAATCCGTTATGTGCGTTGTATGCGCATACGTATGCAAATTATAGTGACTATATACATACATGTATACTATCACGTGTAGCTTTCTGAAAACTTTTACGTGCAATCGTATTAGCTTTTGTTTTAAATATTCGTAGTTCGTTTACGGGTAAGTGCATCTCGTAGTGCTTTAAGATTTTAAATAATCCGTTGAAATTTAATCGAATGCGTGAGAATAGATGAATATTTCTTGAAAATCGAATAATATATTATAATAAACTATAAAGTATTAGTAGTAGTGCAATAGTAAATAATGCTTCGTAATCGCAAATTTCTAGAAACTTCGAAAAGTGTACAGTACTTTTCGTTCTTCAAACTTTTGCATGTTTTGTTAGTAAACTATGTCTTTATTGTTACCTGCCACTTTAGTTTGACCTGATTTTCCACTAAATGTTAATTTCAGAGATTTAGGTGACTATATGTACCTATATTAAAGTATATGTATATTAAATTTACAAATTTGTATATAAAAAAACTCCAGTCTTCAAGCCGTTATTAATAATTAATTAATGGGAAATACCGATGAAAACTAGGTTAAGAGTATTGCAATGACCAGGGGTTGTGGATCGTAATTGTCGGCATCTTGCATGTCTAGCTGATGTTTCAAGTAACAATAATTACTTATTGCATTCTGAATAGTTATCGGTTTTTATTCATGATAAATTATATTTGCAAAACGTTTAAATTATATTATCTGCAAATAATGTTATCAGCATTATGGGTTTGTGCAGTGTAGAGCGTCACGTGATGTCTCACATCAATGTAAGTCTGCACAACGATTTTTATTCGCAGATTCGAATTGACGGACCGACGTGCGGTGAGATTACGCATGAACGTATTTTTATATTCCTCTGACGCAACGATGGATGAAACCATTACCGTTAATTAACTAAACAGAAATCGCAAACACGCGTGATTAAAAAAAAAAGACGCCTCCCACGCTACGGACGTGTTGTCGTAAAAATTATATTGTTAGCTTTCTACCCCTTGTGTCAAATAAATCCTGAAATGTGTACACTATAATATAATAATATGAACGACCATTAACCTGCTCTTGTCTTACGACGACGCACACACAATCCCACTCGATTGCCTTATCCCCGCACTGTTACGAAATTGCATTGGCCTTTTTATAATAATAATAATACGTTGTTGTTGTTGTATCAACGTAACTATAAACGTGTACCTAGGTATATAACCTAGGCTATATAAGACTCATTTGCGAATGAAGCGCAACAAATTGACCGATAAGTCTACTAGCTGTGACCTCTAAAGATAAGTATTGTTAAATGTGTTTAGATATAAATTCCGTTTTATTTTAAGTGGTTATTTTTTCATTTCGCGTCCGTAAAATTAAACGAGAAACACGCGACCTTGTCAGCGGGCTGCAACAACATTTAATGCGTATATAATCAAAGGTCTTTCAACCCAAATAAAAAAAAAAAAAAAAAACAATAGATAGTGAAAATGTTTTCATATTATAGGTTGAACGATTCTTTATTTTATCATTTATTTAAATATCTGTTTTTGATGTTGTAAATGGTACTCGGCTTAAGTGAGTGCGCGTTCTTCAAAAACTGAAGTCAAGCGTTTCAAATGTAATTTAAAGTTTGTCCTTGTAGAGAAATTCTTCTAGTCTTGTTACAATTTAGTAATATTCTTATTTGTATGTAGCACTTTTTGTTGATTTCGCATAAAAATTCTCTATTCAATTACTCAATTTTTGAGAAGAACATTTTAAGAATCTCGGATGAATGTTGGGATGGATATATAAGAGAATGAAGGATGATGAGTTTGAACAGTTGTACCAGATGTCAGATAGAGTGGGGGGGATTAGATAGAGACTTCAGTGGGTCGGTAATGCCTATAGAGAAAAGAAGGAGTACGTCTGATCCAACTTAATGTGCCAAAGGGAATGAGAGAGATCCATGGGTCTTCCGTGGAAAAGATGAGAAGATCGGGTAAGGAGCTATGTATAAAAAGTTTAGTCTGCGGCGAACTGGCAAAAGATTTAGGAATGAATAGAGAGAAGTGGTAGGGTATATGTTTGATAGCAAGATCTTAAAGTCGTATACTAAAGAAGAAGTTTACTTATTAGTGATTATGTATAATTGACGTGGATAATCTTCTCTAGTAGATGATTGACTTATGTACCGTATCCACATTCATCGTGCAAATATTCACACCAATGGTATATCATCAGCACCAATTACCACGTTTGGTGTGTTCCAGGCCACTACAAAGTTTCCTTTACCCCCAGAGTCCTCGGCTTCCCTCCGCTAGATACCCGTTACCTCATTAAATTATATTAACCTATACATATATCATATACCTGTACATTTATCCTTTATTCCTAAACATTAAACTCAACTTACTATAAATCACATCACAAATTACATTTATAGTCACCCGACCCCAGGACTCCAGAGATGCTTCTTCTTCTTGGATCACTTGATACCCATCTCTGGCTCAGACTTGTTCACTTCGTTTCCAGAATATCCCTAAATTCTTCAAATCTTCGACATTACTCGTCATAAATAATATCAATTTCACACACACTTACATGCACAGCATGAAAAAAGTAACCAACTGCACAGTAATTTTGGTTTTTCTCTAGAAAATTGCATAACACCGTTGGCGTGTAAACTGCAACAGCATATTTTAAACTGTATAATATTATTAACTCTATTAATATACATTACATATACATGTATGCGAAAGTTAAAATTGTTCAGGTACCTACTATTACCCAATACTATCTTTCCTGTTACTGCGGTCTGCGACTAGCGACTATTATACTAGCTAATATTATACTAACATTTTGTTATTTGATATTGTACTTACACTGTACGTAGGATATATTTCTTGAAATTAAAACATTTATTATTTTAACGTTGGAATTTTGTTTATAATTGTTATTGTTGATTACGCACGGTTTTCTGACCGTTCGTTAGATAATATAATAATAATCAATATTCAAGTATGTATACACTTCATTAAAACAACTCAAATGGGGAATTAAACGTTTGTCATCTATTTCTACGAGCACAAAAGCTGTGTTTTAAAATCCGAGTACACAAAATAAAAAAAGTCCCAGCATTCACCCTCCCACCCCCTTACGCCGTAGTTACCAGCGCATATCAAATATTCAAATCTACCACGTATATATGGTTTCAGAAACCGTTTGATATTTTTGAATTTCGATACTTGAATAATAATTACGATTTTACGGCTATTTTTTCGCACCGGCCCCAAGACTTGTTTAGGTGTGACACGTGTGCGTATGTAGACTGTAGACGTGAACGTATTGTTAATTGTTATTCTTCACGGGGGCGCACACAATACCAATAATGAAAATCCGAAAAACGTTTTATTATAAACCCTCGATTTAATAAACGCTCAAACAATGTTAATTATAAATGTTTTTTCGACTGGATAATATATTTTGTATGGTGTGTTAACGGCGGTACATTTTATTTGCGTATGACTTTTCGCTCATGTCAAATAAATGCTCCGCACACTGAATGAGTATATTATATTATTATGATAGATTATTTAATTATTACTATGGATGGTATACCGTAACTATTTCGTTTCGTGTCGTAATATTCACATTGACATTGCACAATCTATAATTACGCTATTTAATTTCTCGTTTTTAACGCCATATTATTATTATTGTTGTTGTCTGATGCGGTCTCGTTACTCATGTTTGTCGTTGTTTTGTGGTTTTCGAAATGTTATCGATACTTGCGATTCAGTTCAAATCGACTTTACGTTATACAATAAAGTCGTATTATATTAATTTGTATATAATACGAGCATATTATGATAGGTTATCGTTCTTGGCCGTTAAAAAACTAGGCGACGCGGTCAATATAATATTATATTATAGTCGATACGAAAAAACGAAAAAGAGCTTCACGAACGCACCACCCGTCACCCATCGGATACAAAACGGGCTTATCGTCATTACCATAATGGTCTCTCTTTTTTTTCGCCTCACTTTGAGTTATTGAGTGCCGTGATCTATATATTATTATATATCCCAGTCGCCTTCGTAGTAATGCATAACGATTTCCCTATAGAATTAATGTGCATTTATATAATCGGTTTTCTTGATATCTTTTATTAAAACTGTGTACGTCCGTACTGTTAAGTACATGTAAAAATTAAATTACAATTTTTGCATATCAAGTTGTTTGTCGCTGGACAACAGAGAACGCGTTATTATTATATTATTGCTGCGTCGTCTCTTAAGAAATTATGTTTAGGTATATAGAAAAAAAATGTTCGTCACCTTGAATCATATTATTTAAACCGTTGGGGTAGTACATGTATTTACTATAAACAATATTGCAGGTATTGATTTAATTTGTATTCGATTTTTATGTTTCATTAAAAAAAATGTACGCATCGGGTTAGGTTTGGTATAAATATAATTGTTGAAACGTATCGTACGGATTGTTTGTTCTATAATCATAATATATATATATACATTTATATTATATTACCATTGTGTATTGAATGAACGAGCAAATTTTAAAATCATTATTTTGTTATACAGTTGATTTTTTGCTGCATTTTTTTTTTCATTGTATGTAGTTGTGTAGGCTTTATTTAATATAATATGTCAAAAATAATGTGCAAACTTGCTGACATTTTTCCGATTCGAGACTGTTGGAATAATCAATTTTTATTCGGTATATTTGTTGGAAGTCAGGCCATATTATAACTGTTTCAGTAAAAAAAAACTCGACCTATGATTTTATGATTTACCTTCTATAATTGTGTGATATAATGTATTTATGATATACACATTACACATACATATATTGTATATACAGCTGAGCTGGTTTATTACTTATATAAGTTAGTACCTACTTATACTTATTATTGGAATAAATAACTTTTATAAATTATATGTATTATAATATGATTCCTTTTCTTTGAATATTGTTGGTTTTTTTAATATTTATTTATTTTATTTATTATATTCTACCTACATTTCAATGGTTATTTATTTCGTTCCATTTCAATGTTTCTTTTTATTATGATTATCAATGATTAAACGCCAGAAACAATTTTCAAATTTAATTTTAATATTATAATTTTTAATGTAATTAAAACTACTCATATATTATGTGTACAATTAACGTGCAATAAGATATTAGCAAGAAATAGAAACATTATTATGTTCGTTCATCACTAAATTATTGTTGTGCCATGAGTATTGCGTTTGTAATGTACAAAATTAAAAGTTTTGCGCTATATTACTATTACGAAAGTAGACAAAATGGGACTTGCATTAATTAACTAAATGTTATTTAAAATTAAATACTTGTCAGCTGTTAATTTATTTATTTTTCGTACCATAGTAATTTATTTTATGATGATATTGCTTACAAAATAAATTTAATCGAAAATGCAATAGATAAGAAAAGTAGGAACATATTTTATACGAGTTGTGGATCCTGCACCGGCCATCGGGTGTATTTGTGTGTCATACTATATTATTTATTAATGTCCTAAAGAGTCCAATTTAATTTCCTTTACAATGATATGAATAATAATAATTATAATTTGATCGTAGACAAAATTAATGTATAAACTAATGAATTATAGTGTGCATTTTCATAACTGTCGACTAAATTTATTTACAAAGTGTTTCGTGCGTATTCAATGTAAATTTTTTCCCGTTGACTGAATTATTGATAAGTGTTTTTATTTTATACAATACGTTATGATTTTATGAATAAGTACATTGTTTTCAATATTTTCATGAATATATTGTACTAGTCAAGAAGTGCTACATTTCACAACTATACTTTCAATAAATTATTGAACAACCTTTAAATTCTAAGTATTGTAATAACTAATAAATAATAAGCAATGACAGTTGCAAAAATAAATTCATCATTAACTTACTATGAACACTTTAATTAACGTTACAGTCAGGGCACGTAACTATCGGACTTGGGTTGTTTTATAATGATTGGGTAATTATCAAAATCAATAAAACTCGTAAGTTTGTCTAAATTGTACTTCTCTTAACATTGTTAATTTACTATAACATTATATTTTGTAGGTATAATTTATGCTGTTTAAAAACAATGAATTCATTTTTTTAATATTAACACTATTGTGTATATATTATGGAATTAAAATAAAAGTAATAAACTAACATTATAACAAAGCATATTCCCTTAACCTAGATTTGTCTCATTTACTTGATATAATTAAATTGTAACTTTAAGTAACTGTTATACTCATGAATAACCAATTATGAAGCTATTTTACTATTTTCGAAATCGCACTCACAAGATAATTCCAAAATAAATTGGCATGTTTACTTTCCTTGCTTCAATTTTGGAGTAAGAAAATAAAGCGATAATTGTACAAATGTATTTGTAATTAGTAATACTAAAAAATGTTAGGGTTACACCCTTCGATTATAGTAAAAATAGTACATAACTGGTAGTTTTGGAAGTCCCTCCGTTACTTTTGAAATTAATAATATAATAAAACATAAAATAAAATCATGAACAAATAAATATTGTAAATGGCAAATTATATAGCGAAAACAAAATAAATACTTATCAATATCAACAATGAATACAAAAAATCTTAAAAAAACATACCTAAAAAAATAAGCGATTCCTCAGAAGTAGATTTGTGTTGTTAATATTTAAGCGCTATGCTCACACTCACGTTTATTTTTTCGAAATAATTAAAAATAAATAAATAATAATTATAATAACAATAATACGAATAATTATGTCGTTGGTGAAAACTAGTCGTTAAAGACCTTATATAATAATATTAATTACCTATTTTATATTTAGTGAATATTAGTTTTATGGATTCCGCACCCTCCCCACCCGGCCATCCTGCTTTTCAGCTCCCATGCACATATTAGTACATTACACTCTAAGCGTCGGTAACGTCAAATTATTATTATTACCGGTAACCCTCTAGACGACGTTCTGTCCGATATTGTTCTCCCACCAGTCACTACTCGGCGGTGCACAGTGTACTATAGCTGTACCTACTTGGCAATATTATTTATATATAATATATTATATTATATTATTGTAAAATAATAACGCGTGACGTATGAGAGAGGTATGAAAAAAAGCGATTGTAGTCGCGCCCCTCTTATTGTGTTACGTCTCGGGGCTCACGGTTTACTGAGTGGTGTTGGGGGAAGGGATAGGTCCGATCGGCCTGTATAATACCTGTACCTTGTAAAAGCCACAGTAAAAAGAAGTAGTACTAGTAGTAGTAGTAGTATGGACCATACTGTATGGTATAGCAGTGTTGTAGTAGTGGTGGTACAGTGTTATAATAACGTACCCACTGCCACCTCGTCCTCCTACCACGTTCTAATTTTCTCGTTACCACCGCGTGTTCCAGGTGGACGATGCAAACGACGACGAACAGAGCCAGCTGATCCAGAGTCAGTTGGGTTCGTTCGACGACGCCAAACCGTACTTGGACCTGGTGTTCAGCTGCGGAATCGCCGGCATGCCAGCGAGTCCCGCGCCTCCGCCTCCGCCGTCGTCTTCGTCGCTGTCCGTCGCCGGTATGATGCAACACCACCACTCGTCCACGTCGTCATCATATCCCTCCTCGTCGTCTGCAGCCGTCTCCGCAGCATCGGCCAAGTCACACCATCACGCCGCCACCGCCGCTGCCTCTGTGATCGGCCAACAGCAGTCGTCGTCCAGGAGATCAGTGTCGCCCGCGTCCGGCGGTGGATCCGTGGCACCCACTGTCGCCGCGTCCTTTAAGAAACCGACCGTCACGTCGCACGCCATGGCCAGGTCCGGGGCCGTAGGGGGCGGCTCGTCTTCGTCGGCGCACTTTCAACCACCCGCCAACCCACCCAGGTACGTACCGCGACCGCAGTACAATATTATATATAATATTATATCAGTGCTTGAATTGGAAAAAAAATAGAGAGGGGATGCGATGGTGTAAATAAAACTTTGCAAAGATCTAAATTTCTTATTGATTAGGATGTAATGATTAGAAGGGGTACGCGTTGAAGTATTTTTTTTAAAAAGAAGGAGTATTCCGTCCCCTCCATTTCTAGCGCTGATTATACTGCAATATGTGTAATAGGTTATAGGTATCACGGCCACCACCGCCATACCTCTCCTGCATGACGCGCTAATAGTTTTTAACTTTTACGTCTGGTCGGGATTTTTGATTAATTAATCGAAAAGCAAAAATCTCCACCGTCGAAACGTAGGTACACCGCGCTCGTACTAATTGTGTATTCAATATTCCACGCGGACTTACAGCGCCGGTCGAGTTAATTCCGTTTTTAATTAAACTATTGTATCCCCAGAATTAATTGCACATACACGCAAAATACGAGTATTGTATAATATTTTTATAACATTATTAAATTACATATAATTTTGTTTGTTCCGTTTTAACGTTTTCTCTGGTTTTTACTACCACCTATCCGCTCGTCGTAACGGTACGTTTCTAACGTTTCTTCGTATCGAACACGGCAACGATTTTTCAGCTATATACTCGACGTCGTTCCATTTTTTAAGTTGTTTGGTGGGGAGGGGGGGGATAAGTGTGGTGGTGGTATTAAATTGGTAATGCAACAACTGTTTTACTATGTCTATATCGGTCACAAGAAAATACCGAAAAGGCTAATTTGACGATTTCGTAGAACCCACTTTTCTCCTATACTCCGGTGTCAATGAAAGTATTTGCCAGTCTTAAGTTCACTACATTGATGTTACCTACATTGTTGCAATAATAGGTTACCGTTGTCATTCAAATGTCAAGCAGCATATTATATTTTATTCTAAAACAATATAATATATTACATTATTATTGTAATACCCTAGATCTTAACTCCTTGGCTTTGTATTTTATTATTTGATCGTTGTTATGTGTGTTTGTGTTGAAGATAATATAAGTAGTTTAGTTGTGGTTTATGTGTAACGGATATTATGTATGTACGTGTTCAGTGTTATGGGTATTATGAATTCATGATTTAATTAAATTAATGATTAGCTGGTTGGTGCTTTCTTTTTTTGTAAAACTTAATCCACGTCTACATTATTATAATATAATATTAAAAAGGTTTAAATGTGTTAGCGACAGTTAAAAAAGGAGGCTTAGCCACTGATATGGTAATATATTTTAATATGTAAATTTTTGTTGTTTTGGTACATTTCAAATGCATGACAACTTATTGTATTGACTCTTATGTACATACACGTTTCATTTTTAAATATCTTTTAAAAAATCATTGAAATACCGAACTCAATCAATATCAAGTAAAATTTTATTAGAAGAATTCGCCTATTATTTATGTAGGTTTAGTTATATTTTATAATTTTTAGACCTAATTTTAAATAGAATTTAAATAAATAAATATAAATACATTTAAAATCTTTTACTGTTTTGTTCTTGACCCCTATACAAACATAATAATACATAACCATCGATCATAAATACTAGTATTTATAATCTAAGATATAACTGTGGTCTGTGGAAGACTGAATGAGATGTTATGTTATTTTTAAATGGTAGTAGTACTTAATAATATAAGATTGTTTTACTTGTAGCTCATGTTTCATGCGTAATATTTAAAGAATACTTTATTATCATTTCTTCTATAACTTATGGTGTTTCATTTTCATATCTATTTAAATAAATTATGTATATTATATACACTATTTTTATGGACTTATATAATATTATCTATTATAAATGGACTATGTCCATTTTACGTAACTATTATGTCCGAAATATTTTATAATTTGATAATGATATTATCTGCATATATACACATTCATTAATTAAAATTGAATTGGATCCCAAATTGTAAAAATAATTTTTTGCATACAGTATAATATTATAATAATTATTAATATGGATGATTGATCATCTATTAATTATTAGCTATACATTGTATGTGATGGGTTTGAAGTGTGTGTAATTTATGCTTTTTCGATTGTGAATATATTATGTACTATTTAACCTAGTTTTGCAAAATTTAATCTTAGACAGGTATTTCGGTATACAACTAGGTTACTTAAGTAAATCGGTGCACTTGTTGACACTAATTATATTAAATATTATTTAAATACAAAACTAATAGATAATATTATGTAGTCGGAAATTATCATTATTTTACTTATTTTTTAAAATTAAATTTTATCTATTGAGTTAAAATCCAAATTACTTGTGTGCTGTGTTTAATGAATTAATTGCCGTTGAATTTAATCGATTTACTTAATGTATTCTTATATTTATCAAATAAATATATTAATCAATGCTCGTTGTTCAATAATAGATCTATTGTTGTTTCTTGCATATATTATAATTGTATTTTTATTTTTTTGATTATGCACATAGTGTTATCTACCTACCTATTATATAGTTAATTCCTTAATAGCATTTTAATTTCGTCCGTTATTTTTATTATTTCTCTAATAGTTTTAAGTTCAAATTGCGTTAACGACAAAACCTTATCTATCGTGGAAGGGCTGAACTATTTAAATTCGTTTAATAGTTTAATTTAATTTCTAAATTCCGAACACTAATCACCTTAAATCTTAATATATAATAGGTAGGTAGTACAACTTAAGTTCTACTAATACACCACCGAAACTTTGACCGTAGTATATCGGACTCGCTTATACCTCAGGATGCTATAACCGTCGATTCCTTAAATTTAAACTTCGATTTACGATTGCGGATTATTATTCGGCATCGCCGAATAGAAGGAAAAATGTAGGAAATCACTCAAGCGGTTTACGAGACTTAGCAGTTAGCAGTTTTATATATAAAATGTATAATATAAATAGAGAAACGAACAAAGAGGACGAAAATAATCCGAGAATTGCCGGGCAGAATAGGTGAATAAATGTTTCAAACTTAAAGTCGTTTAGTGCACAAAACTATTGATAAATCCGATGCGTGGATGTCGTGGCTCTATACCTTGCAGTAGTTGTTCTATAACGAAATATTGTATATATTCGACGCGGGATAAGGGGATAAAAGTGTCCAAATAATAATATAAAAAAAGAGGAAAAACTATTTTCTACCGAGCGTAAAAAGGCGTGCAATCAATAAGCAGAAAAATGTATTTCTTCTATATTCTTGGAAAGGGGAGGGAGCAATTTTAACGTGTGAAGAAGACAAACGACAACGTGTTTTAGGTAATATGTGTGTAGGGTATATTTATGTACCTACGTCGATTATTTTATAACATCGTGTGGAACCCCTCTCTTGCCTGGACACGAACGCCTTTTGGTTATCAACGTTTTGCATTCACCGGTCACTGCATTATAATATGACTGTTATTATGATATTATCACGAGTAGACGAAACTAAACACTTTAAATAGCTTAGGTCAACCTAATAGACTGGCGGCGGCCCATAAATGTGTATAAATTATAGATATTAGACGCATGAATAAAATGTTGTGTATTATTTTAAGTATAATAGCTGTTTGTACAAAGAGAGACTAATGAATAATCATAACAATTATTTATGAATGTTAAACAAATTTTTAAATTCTTCGAAATTTATATTTTTAAAGCCATTATTATTACTATAAATAATACAAGTACTACCAGTTCGTACTATCGGCGGTTTTAACCGTGTTTTTTTCAGTTGTTTATTAATTATCGAAGAAACTTAGGTATCTGGTTTCATCAATACACACCGGACCGGACGGGTCGTAATATAATTTCGGATAATATTTTGATATCGGCGATGGTGTTATACATCATGTGTGATATTGGCAATCATTGTAATCTGATATTCGATTCGCTCTATGGACGACAACAAACACAGAGACAACACCGGTGACGTGTCGATGATACAATGAGCGTTATAAATATTGTGTGTGCGCGTCTGAAACAGCTGAGCGGTGTCGTCGATCACATGTGCGTACGTGTGGCCCGAGCGTGACGTCATTATATCATAATATAATATTTTAACTTCGACAAATTTTCTCTCGAACAACATTCACGCAAAACGAAAACGGTATTTTACATTTAAACCTGCCGTTGGTGGACACATTATAATATACACATGAGTGTACACGGCACACGCCGTATACCATCACTGGGTATGTACTATGTAGTTGTAGTCGTATTATTGTTTTAATAACGTTTTAAAAATACTATAGTAAATGAGTAATTTGTAATCATTTTATTGTATACCTACGTATAATTTTACATTTTCACTGCATAATGTAGGTACCCATATTATACTAAACTGGTGTTTGTGGGTGCGGTACTCAAATGCTCAAACACAACACGACCGGTTGTGTAATGTGCTCGGACGAAAATAATATTTTACATTATTACATGTATACGGTATACCATTATCATTGTTGCGTGAACATTTGAACGCCGCCGACTTACCTTCGTCGCGTTTATTGAGGCGAAGGGGAAAGAAAAAAATGTTTTAAAAATTACGTAACTGTAACTATTCACCAAAAACGTCATCATCGTTCAAACATTATTAAGTCGATCGTATTTTGAGAGGAAATTTGTTTTGTACGTATATTACACAGGGTACAGCCACCACCTGCCACATGAGTAGTGCACGCCCAAGCTGTTTTTATGTGGTCGAAAATTTAAAATTGTTATCAAGTGAAAGCGGTTCTTTCGTGTGATTGACCGCCACCACCACCACCACCACCGTTTCGGTGATAAAGACCTTGGCCCGGTTGTGGTCTATAGTACAAAGATATGGCGACGCGGTGGTTGTTCATGTATAGGCGAAATTTAATTGTCTCGGAAAAAACGAAAAAAAAAAAATTAATTTAATTTCTTCTCCGCACGTCGCATGCATTTGGTACTATGTATAGAATAACACGTGTATGGTGGTTACCACGGTTACTTTTGAACAGAAATCAATAGGCTCATCAAACTTAAGTGTCTTTAACTCGTGGTCCTGATGGCTGTCCGGTAGTAAAACGACAATATTATACGGATATTCGATGACGCCATGACGGTGTTTAATGTTTATGAGTTATGACGCAAAATAATGATCTAATTGATTCATATCTTTCCGACTAACCAATTCTATTAACTCCCGGTATTCATGCAGAGAAAAAATTAAAAAATACTTTCAATTAATATAATATTATATCCATGTTGTTCGTGGCTTTTGTTTTATTATCTTTTTCGCCTTCGTGTCACCTTATAATTACCAACTAAGTGTTATTATTATGCAGATATATACTTCGTACACAGGACTACAAATATTGTAATAACACATTTATACGCTGGAGACAAACATTTTCAGTGCACAGTAGATTATCTTTTTTTAGTTTTTAATTATTGTTTGAAACTTGATTAAAATTTAATCACGTAATAACTAAATTTTTATCCGGTTATATATAGCAGCTTTTATACATAAAAAAAACTATTTTTTTATTTTAATAGTAAGTATTAATCAATTTTCAAATGAATGTTTTTTTCTTATAAATAACGAGTCGTAGATTTTAATTTTATACAGTTCGTCTAATAAAACATAAATTTAATTTCGTAAGCCACGCGCATCCGTTTTTGTATTAAAGGAAAACTATAGTATATATATAGTATTATGGTGTCTCGAGAAAAGTTTTTTTCTCGTTACCGGTTTTCAAAAGTTTGCAATAATTATGCATAATATATATCATACTCCTCCTCCCTCGCTCGGTGCGACGCATATATTATAATTCATCCGATCGATTTTTAAACGATTATCCGCTCACGAATATTATGCAACAACATAATAACCTCAAAACAGCTGCTGCAGTTATATATATGTATATAATATTTCATAAACATAACTTCCTCCCATACCTAGTCCTATCCTACAGAACGGACGTACATATTATAGTCATATAACGATAGGTATTACGTGTACGGTGTATATATCGACTGACGTTCGTTAGAATATCGTATAGCCCTCATTATATTATAGTCTTATTATATCGTATAGGCTCTAGAATATATATTGAAAAATTCTATACGATTAGCCTTTATAGTGGGTGTATTATAATTTCCGTTCGCTTTAAATGTTGCAATAAATACGATTTTATTTCCTCTGAAAAAAAAAGGCCGAAATGTCAGTCTTGCGTATTACGTTCCCTGGGCGGGGTAATGCTATGTTCGTTACTGCAGTGTACGTATAGGCGGATGCTATACGACGGGAAATAAAAAAGTTCTGTCCGAAAGTGCGCGGTTGTAAACACAAAACGTTTGGTCCGCCCACCCGACCCTTGAAAGATAATTTTCTTAATGATGTTGATGATATTATAATATAAAACTACTAGGCCGCTGACGAGTGGGCGGGGGGGAATGGGGACGCTAACATCCTCGGTTAGGCGTTGGCTAATCGGATTCACTGTCGTAAAACGTGCGAAGGAATCCATTACGTTATTGGAACTTGATGAGCGAGAGAACATAACATAACCGCGTGTGTGACAGTCGTGGTCGTAATCAACCGTGGTCGTAGGAGCTGTATACCCGTCGACGATCACCATCAGTAGCGGCGGCGCCAGCCCCCCTATTTTTCATAATTTACATTTTTTAAATGTACAACGGAATGATACAGAGTCGAAGAGTAGTGGAAAGTCCCCTTTAGGTCTATGATGAAAACACGATAACCTGTGTTGATATCAGATTCTCGATAGTCGATTGTCGTCGATGATAATTGATAACAGAGGCGCCCGCAGAAAATCAGCTGAGTGGGTGCACATTTAAATTTATGTTAAACATGTATAGGTATATACATATATGTATAGGTAGTCACATATATCATATATGTATAGGTAGTCACATATATCATATATGTATAGGTAGTCACATATTTATATTATTATACACTGATTTTTTTGTTCATTAAAAAAATCCCAGTGGGTGCAATGGCACCTACTGTGATAACTAGAAAGAAAACTACAAAAATATTCTTTCTTAAACATTTGAATAATGTATAAATAGTAAATACTACCTTCTATCTATAGCCAGTAGTGTTATTTATTAGTGTTTGATATAGGTACACACTTCTGGAATCCGTATTGCACACTTCCAATTTCGTACTACACACTTTGTGTCGGGTTCACTAAAAAATAGGAGCCGGGCATCACCTATAGTAATAACGGCGGTGCATATTATATATTATTCGTCAGCACGTTGGCTCTCGAAGAATGGTCAACGGTTGTATTATACTATTATAGTATATTATTATCCTGCGGGGGTCGGAGTTGGATCATATCCGGTCAGAACCATCCAATTAATAATAATAATAATAATAATAATAATAAGTAATAATGTTATGCGAATATTCTCCTCTCTCAGTCCGGTGGGTCTGACATAACAGCGTCATTTCCCCAGCCATCTAACGCATGGGCACGCACGCCCATCAGTGTATATCTGATGACAATCGTTAGGTGGGACGAGGTGGCGGGGAACCACCATGGTCACACGTGTAGGAAGATGAGAACTTCGATTGCTGTCGTAGCGGAAACGAAAATAAAATATTTTAAAAACTAAGAGATAGTATGTCATGTATAGGGGTTCTGATTTTCACAGACGTGCGTTCGTCGATCGCTATGTCGCGTCGTTGTATTTACTCTGCAGCCATTGAATAGGTATAATTGTGCAGGAGGCTTACGTTTTGACATTCAAACAGTATTATAATGGTAATAATATAATGTATTGCCCAGTTAATTTCTGAGTTAACATTAACTATAGTTAATATGTAGGCAAAAAAACGGCACGAGTACGTACTCGATAAAATTACTGTATTTATATAATAGTATTTACTATTTACTGACGTGTGGTGAGTAACGTCGTGTTCAATGTTCGTGTGCGTTATTATTTACACTGTTGCAGTCCATTAATTTATTGTTCTGTCGTTTTAACAATATAATAATCCGGCTCTCAAAACTGGCACGTTTTCGAAAAATAACCGAATACTTATGTCGAATAAAGATTTCCATGTCGAATCGTGGGTCCGTTGCGGCTGCACTAAGTATAAGATTAAGACAACCCGAAAAAGCAAAAACATGATTTCAAATTCAATAGTAGAATTAATTTTTATTGTATTCGTTTCACCCGTAATTGTATGTCCCGTTTGACCTCTAAATAGGGTATGCTATACATTGTGCATACCCCGAGGGTAACATTACATTTTTTTTCATTCAAATGATTGTGTGTGCGTGTTACACGTGCAATATATATTATTTAATCCTATAACCGCATACGTATGGCGAATAATTCTTTTTTATCCAAAGAAACGAGTATTGCCGTGTTTTATAACAACTACTTTACTACCGGGAAATACGTTCTACTTCGAAGCTCAAATTTAATTTCATCAAACTTTCAACTTTGTGGTGTCTGTTTATTTTAATATAATCATAAACGTGGACGTTTTTTTTTATACCGTTCTTTTTAAAAATTGGCAATAGTGATCGAATGATTGAAATTTTAACTTCATTATTGCAATAGATATCAGTGTATAAAAAAAACTTATAATTTGTTATTGTACCCATTTACATATTATAATGTATTGACAAACGTAGCACGCTACTCAATATTTTCCACTTCGAAGAAAATTTATGAATCATAAATATGTATTAATAAGTAACCATTAGGTAATTGTATATATATATAAATACTTAGTGGGAATCAGGTAATTTTTCATTTTATTCATTTCTATGGTGATAAAAAAGTGTTACTCAAAATCGGTTAGGAAATAAAAACAACTGTACTCAGCCCCCGTTCAAAAAAGTATTAATGTTTAAAAAAAAAATATTGCAATATATATTATTATAAGCCTGAGTGTTAAATATTTTATATTAATTATTGCATTATTGCATTTAATTTTATTCGAACCTTTGAGTATTTTCTTATATAATAAAGGTGACACAATTTAATTTTTTTTAAATGATTCATTACCACTGTTTTTGGATAAAAAAGGGTTAAACTCCACTGTTTGATACTCCAGTCTTCCAAAACACTTTCATATTTAACAACTCTTTTATCAACTTCTTGTTTGTTCGAATTCTTGATTAATAGTTTAGGCATATTTTATGATTTTATTATTTTATTAATATATTTACTAGATATTATTAAGTAATTATAAAGTATGATGAAATTAACATCGTTCTTGCAAAAACAGATGCAATATGTTTTTTTTTGTATTTCACGTGATCGGATGTTGGTTTATTTAGAAGTTTATAGCTATTTAAATATGGAAAATGCGTGTAATGTGTAAACAAATCATGTCAAGGCTGAGAAAAACATTTTTGATTGCAAGTCTGTACTTCTGTGGTTTAGCTATTATTAATAGCCAATAAATTTTCAATTAATACACATTTCAATGTTACACACACATACGACATAATACGATGATATCAAATTAAATACTTAATGCAGTGGGTACTCGATTAATCGATAATCAGTTGCGCCAATTCAACAGATTAATCGCCACTTCGTTAATAGTTTAATATAAATAAGTGAAAATTCAGTGACGTACTTAGGATTTTAGGGGGGGGGCTTGACAATTAATTACAATTTTATTTTTATTTTGTCCAATCAAATAACTGTAGGCGTTTAGGTAACGAAAATGTTTTTAAATGTCTTCAATGGATATGATGGTCGATGGAAGCATATTGGATCTAGATTTAACTTTTGGGAGGACGAAATTGAAAATTCTCAGTATTTTTAAAAACAATCAGGAAAACCAAAAATAAATAAAAAATAGTTTGGTAACCTTGGTTAGACCGTCTTCGCTTGGATTTTATTTGATTAATTTTAGTTTTTTTTCCTAAAAATATCAATAAAAATTATTCGTTCGGTTGAAGAACTTAAAAATGTAATTCAAGGTTTTATTGTAGCTATCTAAAAATATTAACGATACATAGACACTATAATTTTTTATGAGCATTTAAAATTCAAATATTTTGACAAAACCTCAATAATTAATTCTTATACTTTTATCAAAAAATTACTGATCATTTTAATAAAATTGGAATACAAATAAAATGTTTTTGTAAAAATAAATATTCATTCTTGAAAGACGTATAAGAATTTCTGCCTTGCTCACTAGTTGACGAAAGTTGAAACTTGATAAATAATTATTATTTTTAAAATTATAATAATAAGGGCAATAGGGGTTTAAGCCCCCCCCCCTGTTTACGCCACTGAGTTAAATCGATTTTGTATGTACATTTAATTATAAAGACAACCATAAAAAAGTACATCGATTTTATGCAGTGCACCGACTGCAAAAAAAGTTTCTATTTACAAGTATAGATTTAATGTACCTAAAATATGTGTTTATACAGTGGCGTGAGCGTGTCTGTACTACGAACACAGTGCGATTTCCGTAGTGCAAACGAATTTACCGATTAAATATTATTATCATTTATGAGAGAATGAATAATAAACACTCTCGCCAAAATCACCCATAGAAGAGCCTCCTTTTAAACTGTACCTAATAGTGACACCGGCGTAACCTCGAGCGATTGCCAAATATCGTTTTAAAAAATTACCGCTAATTTAGGACGAAACAAGGTTGTCTACTGGTCGGCCGTTTATTTGAATACTCATGTTCACTAAATTCACACTCGCTCGAGATATCTGAGCGATAAATCGTCAAACGAATTATAATATACATGTCGTATTCGCATATTATTATTGTTCAAATGAAATCGTCAGTTGGGTTGTGCGGTTGTTGAATTTATATAGTCGTCAAACATGCGGGAGAATGACCTAATTAGAATCCCTGTATATGCACATAATAATATTATATCATAGGATCGAATGCGGGTTACGACTGCTCTGAAATTACTGGGACACTCGAAATTACTTGGTCGGGACGGTTTCTTCAAAAAAGTTCTACACCCGTTGTCGGCTCGAACGTGTAAAAAACGACTACGATCGTGTACGATACCTACGTCACGTTTCGGAATATCTGAGGATCTTTGGCGTCTAAAGGTCAAGGCATCTTCTGCAGCTGTATAGGTACGATAAAAATAATAATAATGACTTTGCGGTTTTTGTGCGAATAGAACTCATCGTTGACGACGACCTTCGGTGGCGTGTGTTAAGTAAAAAAACCCAGGTCACAGTGTCTTACAGTTGTATATTATTATATTCAAGTGACGTCGTATGTTTTATGATTATGGTTATAGGCTAACGTGATCGAGCTTAAACGTAACAATATGCATGCGGTTTAAATCCGTCGTCGCCTCTTTTTTTAAATGTAAACGAGTTACGGCGGTCAGAGTATAATATTATAATGAATTTTTGTTTTTTTTTTTTTACAGGAACAGTAACTTTTTGAAACCTGGTGAAATGAAGCCACCTTACTCGTCGATGAGCCGATCGACGAGCAGTAGCATGAGGAGTAGCCATTCTTCGCACCACAGGCCCACACACAAGCCCAACCTTGCCATACCAAATGTAAAGAATGTAAATCGGTTTTCACAGTATTATGCATTGGCGAAAATAGTGGTGGGCTGGGGGGGGGGCTAAACTAACCCAAACCGCTGTATATAGCACCTCATCCTCAAAAACCCCTAAGATTTTACACCAATTTGGAATACATGAAAACATTTCTATTTCTACATCAAAATCAAAATCTTCAGCCCCCCTTCCCAAAAAATAAAATTCCAAAAACTATTTACGTCAAGACCATACATGATGAGGTTCATTCATATGTTTCTGTTTATTAATATATTAATTTCTTTGATGTTTTCAGAGTCATAATTCAAACGATACCAACACGCCCAGCACGATCGAAGACATCCTAAACGTGAGTAATTGTATACTATAATAATTTATAATATATTATTATATTATTATGTACATCTCTCAATGTCGTCTTACGTGTCCGTCTGTTCGTTATATGATTACAGGAAATGACTGTCGGTCTTCCGCTCGTGTCGGACATCGCTGAAACTCCGAGGGTCTCGATCGTCGACTCCAAGTACACCGCAGACGGAAAGGTGGAACCGCAGCAAAGGATGAGTCCCAAAGGTAAGCACATACACATAGTGTAAAAGCTAATGTTGTTCGCGATCTATCGCTGTGACTACCAGCTAGATCATAACCAGGTACCACTGCCATTATACCACAGGTGGTTACAATACAATACTGTTACTGCGATCTATACTCACTTGGTGACTGGCGTAATACATTTTAAACTCGATATCTCTCGGGCGCAGGTTTCTCTCACCATTTCCACTGTTGTTTTATCATTTATGGGATATTTCGAAAGTTGATCGTTGTTGTCATTCATTATTTTATTATATTCCATTAATGATTAATCCTACTAGAGTCCTCCAAAACTCTTTAATTTTGTTGGTAATACATTTTTAGTGTCACTCATGGCTGAAATATACAAGGTTATTGCATATATATATACCCCTTCTCAATCAAATATTTGATGATAAAAACAAAAATGGCAACGTAAAGGGAGCCAATAATAATCAAGTATTTAAGCGCTTGATTTTGAATTTGTTGGCTTTTTTCGGCGTATTTTTGATGATCAGAAAAATTGATATTTGTGATATCCCTTTACGCAGCCATTTTCTTTCTTATGATAGCAATCCGAGTCGGTATGCACTAACCTGTATATTTCAACCATGGTGTCACTCATATAGTAGATTATTGTTGACTATATTGTACCTGCGCTTATGCGGTTTTGATTTCAAATACCATGAACTTAAATGATAATAAAATTTGTGTAGTACTGCAGTGTGTTATATTTATTATTATAACTTATGTAGGCACTACTGGTGTTTGTTTCGGTAATTACCCGTCGCTGCAGTGCTTCATAATACTAAAGTGACTCGTTGTAATTTTTTTTTTATTTTTTGTCAAACAAGATGCGATTGAGTCTCGAGGATCGGAGTATACATTTTTTGTTTTCTACTGTACGTTAAGATTTTAGTGTTTTTTTGTTTTTGTTTTTTTTTTCGCCAACGTAAACACACGCACACAATCGCTACGTACTACATTCTATTAATAAACTCGCGTAAGGTGTGTGTCCCGTGGTTGGGTGTCCATCAAGTGACCCCCCTCATCACCCTCTATCTGGTTACAGCGTCGTTGTCGTCATTGTCACCGCGTTGACCTACCTGACACCTTTTCGCTTTAGCCCACGTCACTGGTGCTTCGTTGCATTTGTATCATTTAACCCAATTTCTTATTTTAAATTAGTACGGGTGAAGTTTATCGTATGTAATTTGTTTGTACGCTCTATTGCCCTCTTGGCGTTAGTAAATAAATAAATAGATAGATGGATAATATCTCATATACTTGAATCACATACAAACTAAATCACTTATTTTTAATCAAATATTTTAACTTTTGAAACTAATTCTTAAAGTACGACCTAAACAAAGTTTAAAATACTCAATTTGATGCAAATAAAAAATCTCTTTTTTCATGAGACGTGACTCACCTGAGTCCAATTGTATTACATTTTCCCCGTCGGTGTAGTTAATATAATATACTATTGTGCGTCGTTGTTTCTATCGGAAGTAGGTAGTAATCGGCATCGCAAACACCCGGTTTTTGGGGATAGTGTATTTCACTGTGCGTTGTAAAATATATTATGATTATTTATTATTATTATGATTTATTATTGTTCTATATCGAATTTCAAAAATTCCCTTCCGTTCGTCTTGACCTTTACGACAAGGGCTTTGCGATTCGTTTGAAAACACACGACTGTTTCAGCCGATAAGGGTTACGGGCTTCGGTGTGGGAGCGTGGGCCAAACACATTTGGATCGTAACAAGGGGCGTTGTTCCGTCAAAACTCACAAAATATGTGCGCAGTGTGCACGAAAAGAGAATATCATAAATCCGAAAGAAAAAAGTAAATCCTTAAATAAATCTGTCACGCTCAAGTCTTCGGGGAGAGGTGTATAATACGTATATATACAATATACGATGGTAGGGTACACATTTGTATGTTCTCGGCGGAGAGGTCTCCTTCGGTGCACATATACATTATACACGCGTATAATAATATAGTTATTTGGTATATTACTACTGGAGACATTTGTCCGTTTTTCTAAATATGTATTGATTTACTCGTTGATATAATTTAGTTGCAATTAT
This sequence comes from Macrosiphum euphorbiae, assembly GCA_949089665.1. Classification (NCBI taxonomy): domain Eukaryota; kingdom Metazoa; phylum Arthropoda; class Insecta; order Hemiptera; family Aphididae; genus Macrosiphum; species Macrosiphum euphorbiae. Next base: position 19,471,296 of record CARXXK010000003.1, on the reverse strand, counting down.
TAGTTGCTGCTTTTTCAAACAACTTTTGAGTTTAATTATATTTCTATACTATATTCATACACGTGTGCAGTCATTATTGTAATAATGTCGTTATAATAATTGTATACCTTATGTATGCGAAAAACACTTCGGCTCGTTGTCGGTCGGCCCCGATTTGCCTTTCAAACGTGATTACGCACAAATATCGTCCTCCGTCACCGTCTGTAGAATTTTCTTCGGCATTCTTTTTACGTTTATTATGATTTACAGAAAAAAAAAACTAGGTCAAATTATCGTCAGACTATATATACATATTGTTATATTAATACATAGTTAGGTGGGATTCCTTTGGTATATAGATAAAGGTAGGATGACGGTGATCGTAAATATGGTCGCCATCGTTAAAATATTTAAATTTTCCTCGGAAAAGTACGTGTAGCGACCGGCGACTAAATAAAAAAAAAAAGAATCCTACCAGTCGACCGGCAGTTGTACTTTGTCGCGAGGGGTGGCATACAAAGTACGCACCATTACCCCTTATTCTATTTTGTACATACTATTATTATTATATTATATTGGTATAGCGGGCGCCCTCTGTGTACGTAGTAAAATATCGACGGCGCCACGTGTGTTCGGCGGATCGTTTGCGACGGCGCGACGCGGTGGGCGGTCCCTTTTCCGGGGTGGCGTCCACCCCCCTCCCGCCCAGTAGACTTTTTTCTCTTAACCCGAGTATAAAATATGGAAAATAATATTGTACCAACCGTTCACCCTTATCATGCCTCACCACTTACTGGCATTACTTACTTACTTGCGTTTTAACTCGTTTTTATCGTCATGTTGTTTTTTTTTTTTTTATAACGCCAATATTGTGACTGATCCGCCGAAGATATCCGTTCGCGCTCTGTCCGGCGTGTTGCGGTTGTACGGGTATCTCGCCCGCGATTATGGTTCATACCGCACCCTTTTCCTGAACATCCGTCACATCGTCTTTTCGTTAAGTGTTGATGATCGTACGATGATATATCAGCCTACGGTGCCTGCCCGGAGCCGCCGCTGACTCGCCATTTCCACCACGAAAGATACCGCCCCGATCATTGAGATCAACTCTTGATATTTTAATCGGAGTACTAGAAAATAACTACCTACTTGCTACTTGCATTCGCCTTAATTGGTAGCCATCGAGTTTCGTTTGTTTTCGGTCAAATTCTTAAAATAGTAATCTCTATGTATTATATTATTATATGGAACGAGTTGCCAAAATAATAATACGATCCCTTCGCCTCGCCTTTGTGCATAATAAACGTGACGTTTTCTAACATTTAATTTCGCTGTAGTGTCGGCGATATTACATTTCTTTTTATTATTATTTTGGTCGTCGGGTAAAATATTGTGCGTGTGCCAATGTTCTTTGATAGTTTCGTTCTATGTCGTCTTGAAAAAAAAAAAACATTTAAAAAATTAAACCCGGAGATATAATATAATAATTACGGTATTGCATTTCATGCTCATTCAACGTTCTTCTGATAATAATATTAACCGTGTGCCGTACACACGGAATAAGATATGGCTTGGTCCGTGGCCGTCCAAATCCCATAAAATTACGCGATTCTGCTTCTCTCTCAAGGTTAGGATATCTCATTTAAATAGGCATATAGGTATTGGTTTCACGTTATCTTCAGACTTTTTAATTACACCATACTGTTAATAAAATCGATGAGCGTTATGTGTTTGAGCGAATATATGATAGGAATGTGTTATTAGTGCTAGATAACATTTTATTCCGTGACCGGAAATATTGACTAATATGTATATATATTATGTTGTAAAATGTATTAAGCAATTAACATATATCAGCTGTTGTGCTCGACTATTGGAAACACGATGTCATTGTATAAGTGTTATTAATTATTAGTTATTACGTGTAAGTACTATATTGTAGTGTACCAAATATGGATTCATCAAACCCGAATATAAATTTAGTGATTGATGAGTTGTATTAGATTAACAAACATATTTACAATCTTGGGGCAAGAACATGTTAGATGAAATAATACTAATACTAAACAATTAATTTTTAATCACACCGGTGGAATTCACGGAGAGTATCAAATTTGTTAAAACGAGGGGAACCTATATAATGCATTGATAAAGTATTGCCCAAACGCATGTATTATAGAATACAAAAGATCGCTGAAACACATAACAATATTTTAATATAATTTGCTCAAATATATTGCAATTTTCATGAACTCGTCTAGACGCAAACCGCTTAAATCTTTTATATATATAAGATATATATACTTACCGAAAATCATAATACAATCGTCTGAAATATCGATATGTGCAGATCGACAATTTTAATGATGACTCGATTTTACTAAAAAATACTACTAACGTAAGGAATATATAAATAGTATCGCACGTATCTATCTATATGCCAACCATAAAATATTTCATTCTAAATTTGTACTTGCTACATTGATAATATATGCATGAATACCCATAAATACCCTTAGGAGAGTCCATGGACTAGGAGAGTCACAATGCATTTAAGTACTTACCATAGTCGGCTCGGTCTCCCATGTTTTGATTTCAACCTTAACTTTTGCAGAATATTTGGACGGTGTTTGGGAGAAAGGGTTCAAGTCCAAAATCATAGTTTTTCAATAAACGAAAAAAACATAATATATGGTACCCAATCCAAAAATATTCATGTCTTATATTGAATATAATTATTTTAAGTTATAATTATTGCAATTTTAAATTCTTTTTAAGTAAAAAAGGAATTTCTTATTGTTTACATGGACTTATGCCCAATGACACTTAAATTCTGAACATTTGCATGTGACTTGTGCCTTTGTTCACTAAAAGTTTGTGTGACTTGTGCCCTTATGCACGAACAATTATATTATAAAAATAACTTAGTCCGTTTATCACATAACAGTGATAACATATTACTGGACTTGGGCCGTTTCTCACAACAAATTATTTCCGTTATGACTTGAATCAAAACGCACTTGAAAATAAATTGATAACAAATGATCATGGATGCATTACAGTTTGACCAATCGATGCGGCACAAAATTTCCTACAAAATCGACTATTTACATCAAAATGACCAAAAATGGACTTGAACCCTTTCTCCCAAACACCGTCCATTTACTGTGTTTCATTTTTAATTTTAATTTATTTTTTTATCTCAGTATTCTATTTTTATCCTGACTCGTGAGTGTGTAATTGTTCTATTGTTATATAGAAACTTTAGATAAAGGGTCTTGCTCAATCATGACAATTTTAATTTTTAAATATTGTTAATTATTTTTAAATTAATATTTAAAAAAAAAATAGTTTAATGCGAACATGTAATGTGCAGGTTTGGATTAGTTTTATTGTCGAATTTGTATGTAATACTAAATTAGTTTAATGACACATTTCATATTATGAATTAATGAAGATAAAACCTGAGTATAGTTCTCAACTAATTTTTAAACTTCGGATATTTCAAGCGTCTAATGTGTATATGCACAGAACAAGTAACAACAAACACAATAACACATACATATCCGACACACGTGTACAACTGGCACTATTATTTTATAATAAATAAAGCTTAGTATTTTATTGAGAGTATTGTGTTAAAAATTGAATGTTTTATACTTTTATCATATATACAGCTACAGGCGTCGAAAATATATTAGTCGTGATAACGATATCGATATGATGCAGGTTTTGTGCATCTTCGAAATTTTAATAAAATATGTAAATCCAATTAAAATACGTTTTTAAAACTATTATTTTTTCATCTTTGAGTTTTATAATATTAAAAAGTCTGTAAAGAAATCAAAATGTGGGTACTCGTTAGTCATGTCTTAGACAAAGGGTGTACCATCCTGTCAATTTATCTGTATAGTTTTATTGTTTTACAGTGTTAAAATATATCTAAACAGCATCAATATGTATATATTACAATACTTAACATTATCTTCGTAAATATATTATAAATAATTTACTGGTAAAGACTATAAAAGACTGTACTATAATATACTGATATCAGTTAAGTGTCGACCACCGCTATGTAAGGACATACACTAAACACATGTTGTGCTCGCGTTAACGAGATATTTGTTTTGTAGTAATACCTTAGTCGTTTTCTATCTATAAACGTTTTTACAGAATTCAATTTTCAAACAATCTTTCCTCATCGTCTAGTTCTCGCATTTATGATATTAAAATAAAAAATTATAATTTTATTCGTTTCAAAGTCGATGTGTGTGGGCTATGAAAATGAATCATTAAACCACAGCTCAACTATATTGCAATCACTGCAATCTGATGAAAACTTCTTTCAACGAATCACATATTATTATGAATTATGACTAATAATTGTTCAGTACTTACCAACTATATTCCTATAGATTTGAGCAACACTTTACTACGCTGTGGGACAGCTTTGTATGTTAAGTCTATTAATTACTTGTTACAGTTTTCACTTTTTAATAATTTTTATAAATATAATATTAAATTTTGCTCACAGTCGCTCACAGGTTAAATTTTTAACCCCGCTGCGAACGTTTTGCGAATTATTATCATACCAAATGTTTCTTAATGTACCTTCGTTGTAATCAAATGTTTCAAACATTATAAATTATTATTATAATACAGCACTACGGTCTACGGCACTACAGCTTTAACCGATGAGGTGTCATTTTTATATTTCTAGTCTTAATAGATTATATTTAATATAATGACTTAATAATTCTCGAGTGTTAATTACTAATTTATGATTAAACATAATTATTGATTAAACTAACCTTTTGTCGTTTTGAACACCACAATAGTCAATTCATATATTGAATTAAAATTAAGTTAAATATATGATGTGGAATAAGCAGTGGGTATAATCGTTTTCACCTTACGATTTAAATGCTCGTCGATCTGGCCAGACTCGACGACCTTTCTTTTTACGATCAGTACCTATATTATATTTATCATGTACCTACCTCTCGGCGTAAACAGTAAACAGTATAAGTTCGATAATACAAATTCAACCCAACCGAATCATTATTGTGTCGATGAGCCTTTTCCATTATTTTATGTAGTTAATATTTAATGACCATTAATAAATCACCCATGAAATCAAAAGATTATATGACGTAATAATGTAACTATACCATAAACAGTATGCACTATACACTAATATAGATAGTTACTTATCAGTTATAACATACAAGAAAAATTACAATCTACTTTTCTTTAGTTTATCCACCTACTTTAGTATGTACTATAGTTTGATTATAGTATTAGTATTTTATCATCGTGTACTCGTGGTGTCTGTACTAGGTAATTGAATAAAAAAAACATGTCTTCTGTAGGTCGATGGACGATGGGTCTCGGGTGATAATAAAATCTATTACCTACAAGATTAGTCTCGAAATAATACACTAGGTAGGTGAAGTACGATATAAATATAATATAATGGAGACATGACAGTCGACTAAAGGTGATTTGAACCGATATGATTCGTCCTATTGTGATCGGATTTTCGATTTGTGTTTGCCATGCACATTCATTAATGTCTCCGCGAATATTTGCAACCGTCGCGTTGCACCGCACGACTCGCCCTGCTTCCGTGGTGCACAATAAACGGAATTTGCGCTGCTCGTTTTTAAATTTTTTTACTTTCTGTGATCTAAATAACGCAATCCGTCGGGTTACAATAATTTCGTAAAAATCGGTGGGGGACGGTGTTTCGATTAGTTTTTATGAGTGCGTGCGTCTTGTAGACACTGCAGCTGTTGTCGTGTAGAAAAAAAATTAAACACAAAACCAGATGCCTTGTGTTTTTGTTTTCTCGTATACTAATATTATGTGCGTGTGTACGTGCGTCTACGGGCTAGTTGAAAACTCGCGGCGACCAACAGGTAATATATTATTGAAAAAAAAAAACTCAAGACCGTTCCCGCGCGAATTTCTCATTACGTATAAAATATATTCAAATCTCGTGGGGTGTGACACGGTGTACTTCGCCGGTCTACCCTAGATATATCGCTATTATTATTATCATTATTACGAATACAATGAGTAATATACGACGAGCTTGTGTATATAGTATATACTAACCCCCCGACTTTAATCGATCCCTTTTTTTTTCTCTCGCACCCGTCCGCTGTTCACCATGATGTTATATATTATTATTACTCTGTTGAACCGTTCGCTCCCACCGGTTTATTATTAAACGACGGGATTTTGTAGTGGGGTAGTAGGAGCGGTTGTGGTGGTGGTGGTGGTAGGTATTCGTCGTCGATCGTCGTACTGCAGTTGTATTGTGTTGTAAAAGAGGGTCGTTGCCGCGACGTGCGTGCTCGGTGATTCACATGGCCGCCGTCGTCGTCGTCGTCGCCGGCATTGTATCGGTCGCATATTTAATATTGTCGTACCGAGTGTTTTATTAGACGACATTATAATACGATCGTGTGTCCGTTTCAGACGCGTCCGAGAGCCTGAAAAAATTGCTCGGCGAATCCAAACAACTGTTTCCGGATCCCGTGCACAGAAACCAACAGCCGTCGTCGCACGGCGTCTCGCCGGACGCCGCTGCTTCCGTCTCCGCTGCAGCAGCAGCAGCCGCCGCGGCCGTGCCCATGGACGCCAAACCGTCGGGGCCGTACAACCATTCGCTGTTCGCATCGTGAGTATACTTGAAATCATAGGACACGACAACTATAATAACACCATATTTATTTAGAATATAATATAGTATTATTCAAAGTGGCGTGTCGCCTGATCTTACCTACACATGGGGCTAGTACTGTTTTTGCTCATAATCTTATTGTTATAATTTTATTTGCCATTTGTCCGTTTTATGTATATTTCAAATTGGGTCCGACGCGTACTTTTTTGTAACACAGAATACGGTAGTTTGGGTCGAGACAATTACTACTCATTCGGGTGCTGGTCTTTGTGGATAGTAACCGTGTTATTGTCGATTTTAAAGGATATTTTTGTATCGTTGTTGTAGGTACATGGTCAAACCGTCGGTCAGAGGGTCGAACATAATGCCGCAACCGCAGCAGACGCAACTGATGCAGGTAGGTCGAACGCAGTTGGATATTTTACCGTCCGTCTTAATCCCTTTCTCTTCTCCCCGGAGAGGTTTTTTTTTTTGTCCATCGTTGTTTACCTAACATATATTTCTATCGCAGGAATCTCAACAGTTGTCGTTATCACCGCCCACTGACAAGGTCCGCCGGAGTTCCACGTCGACCAACGTCATATCGTCCGACACAACCAACTACGGTTCCACAAAGTGAGTTGTGTAGTGTGCGCTGTGTATTACAGTAATACTATTATACAACTATGGCGTGCTTTCGCCCGCCAAGTTCGCGTTTTGACTTTGTATGATACTTACGACCTCGGCGTGTCTGTAGGGCCGACAAGACCAGCAGTGACATGTCTGTGGACGAAGACAGCTCGTCCAGCGAAGAAGGCGAGAAGGACAGTAGTTCGGATAGCAGCTGCAGCGACAGTGAGAGTAACGACGAGAAGAAGGACACCGTCCCGCCGGCAGCCGTTTCACCGCCCCCGCAAGAGGAACAGGAAGAAGAGCCCAAGTGGTATCTGAAAAACTTTTTGAAAAAGAGCACGCCCGACACGAACAACACGACCAGGACGTCACAACAGGTGAGAGTTGTTGCTGCGGCTTATCTCAATACCAATGACATTAAAGTCGATATCAATCCACGTAGGATCGCAGTTCGTCAATTCGGTGTATATAATATTATGTCACTTTCACCTGTAATTTGTACGCTATCGCGTGTACAACCAACACAATGACATTTGTGATCTTTGTACCCGGATCCACCGTTGATAAACCTGAATCATTATTTCGATAATTTTGTACGACACTTCAAACAATAATAATATTTATTGCCGTTTTCCACGGTCACTCTTGATAAACATAATACGAAATTTACTATAATACAAATTATAATATATAAGTACTACTACCTGTGTTTACACACGAGTGTGTTTTATCATCAAAAAACAACAGTTATCACGTGACGATTGTTGAAACGAGGTTAAGTTTAGGACATTTAGAAGAAATGCTGTAGTGTTGGCAGTGTTGCAGCATTCTCATCAGAGCTCCTAGTTATTTGTTTTAATGTTTTTTATTATTATTATTTTATTTTTTATCTTCGTCAGTTTTTAAAACATTCTTAAGTCTTAACAATATTGCTATTTTTTAGTTCATGAAAATTTGTTAGCCTGTTTAAAAAATATAGTTAAACAACAACCATAGAAATAATAATACAACTAGGTATAATGATTGTTATTTTCATAAGTTTGATTTTATTTGGGATTGACAAATGTATTGTTATTTCTTACAAGTTTACTTGAAAATATAAAAATAAAAATTATAAATAAAATGTATTTATTTTCATAGGAGGAACCTGTTGGATTGGGCGATCCTAAATCTAGTCCAGGCTTTCCTACGCAGCGATCTGAGGTTGTTGAATTATTATCTGAAATGTCAGACTCAGACTCTAACCACAGTGATAAACAAAAAAGCCAATCATCTTCATCATCTTCATCGTCTTCATCATCCTCATCATCCGAAGACGAAGACGATAAAAAGAAAAAACCTCGTGACACTAGTTGTGATAGTGATTCATCCTATAGTAGCCGTTCACATACATCATCTAAACCAATAACGGACTTACACAAGAAATACTCAGCATTAGCAAAGTGTGAGAAAAAGGATCTCAAGAAATCATTAGTAAAACCTGCTAAATTAGTAGAAAGGAAACCGACACCAGTGATAGTAAAGGAAGAGAAACCAATTGAAGAACCAGTTGCAAAAAAACGAGGTCGAAAGAAGGGTCAGACAAAAACTCCTAAACCTCTTCCGCCATCAAAAATCAAGTCAAAACCTTTGGTTTCATCAGATACAGAGGATGATGAACCACCAAAACCAGTAAAGATAAGTGAAAAGCGAAGAGGTCGACCACCAGGTAGTAAAAAGTCAAAAGTGGTATCAGCTAGCAGTGAATCTGAAGAATGGACTGATAGTAGTCGAAAGAGACGGAAAAAAGATTCCGAAAAGAAGTCTTCACATTCAGTAAAGAAAACACCGTCTTGGGACAAAAATCAACCTCAAAAACCAGTAGCTCGAGTCAGTGCTGCTTTGCGTCCACCACGTTCAATTTCGAGCAGTGCAGATTCAGACTCCTCTGATGTAGAATGCAGGCCGCCACCCATCTCAACAACAACTGAAAGTCCACCCAAACTTGATGTAGAGGGAATCAAAGTGCAAGATAAGAAAAAGAATGATACTTTAAGGAAACTGTTTATAACACGGCGTGAAGATGGTGGGGCCAAGAGTGGTGGAAAATCCAAAGGTGGCAAAGGTGGCAAAGGTGGAGTTATTATAATTGATAACAATGAAGCAATGCGCAATGATAACGAACGTGTTATATCTCCTGTACCAGTCATTCCACTTATACCTAAAGAACCAGAAGGCCTAAAGACTTTAAAGTTATCTGTGATGTGTAAAATACCATTAAGTAAGTTGCCACCCAATTTAAATTACTTGGTGAAACCGGCAAGATCTGAAGAGCTGAGAACCTGTGCTGATTTGGCAAATACGAGGCAAGATGAAAAAAAACAAAAGCACAGACATCATAAACACCATCACAAAGGCAGTCCATCACAAACCATTTCAGGATCAGAAAAATCTAAATCCAATGAATCTCCAGCTAACACTGCTCCGCCTACTCAGCCTCTTCTCCAACAGCCTTCTTCTGATGGCTATTCCAAAGGCATGATGGATAATGTTAATGTATGGCGTAAGCCAACATCTGTTTGTGCAGTAATACCAGAAGCAAAAGTTAAACCCCTTGAGCATAGGTAATTTTTATTATTTTTTTATTGTTTTGAATTGGTATAATGTAATTGATTCAAATGTTATTAAATATATATATTTTAAATTATAGTACCATGTCATACTTACAACGTCCAGCTGCCACCAGCGGTTTGATTCACGGCCCTTATGAAGAATCATCTGAAGATGAAGATGGACCACCTCCTTTCCTTCCTTATAGTACTACCTCTGTTCAAATAATGGACCCTCGGTATAAACGTTCACTGGAACTAGATCAATACTCTCCTAATGCGTCGAAAAGACGAAAATTTCACAATCCAACTGGGTCAACAACACTAGGAAGATATGCTACAGGAATAGTAAGTGCATTAATTAATAAACACAGTTACAAATAAAATAAGTTAAAATTGACTACTGATACTTTTATATATTGGCCAGTAGATTACAATAAATTATTTTTAAAATTATGTTAATTTGATTTTTAGCGCTTAACTTAATGTGTGTTATAGTATGATATTAGTTATTATTAGGTATGAGGAGTACATTTAACATATTTTTTTCTGTACTTACTACTTTTTTACACTTACTATTTCAAAAGTTATTGAACATACGACATACTGTATACCAAGGGTCACCAAATAGTTGATCGTAATCGATTGTGGTCGAACTTGGACAATTTCTCAGTCGATCTCCCTTGTTAGAATTTATTAATTATTCTTCTACATTTGTCATTTAGTAGACACAGTTACATAGATTTTGGATTCTGTTAGTGTGAAATGGCATTTTCTCACATAAAAGTTATAAAAGCTGAATAGGTAACCGTACAAGTTTTTAAAACCATGCTTAAAAGCTAAATAGGTACCGAGCTCTACTTTCTGATGATCATATAGACTTAAGTGTAGTAACTTCTTTGTTTGGCAGTTAGCAACTATTACTGAGATTATAATTAATTGAACAAAGTATGGAAATATAAAATGACACGCTTCTACGTCAACATTGTAATGTTCATACATTTTAAAATTATTTAAAAATTTAATGTGAAACACTCATTTTAGATAATTTACACTTTTATTTTATTATTTATATAAGTATGTCTAATATTCAACTGTAATAGTTTTTTTACGTTAGTCGATTCTAAAAGAAAAATATACCCTCAGTAGATCTTAATCAAAAAAAGTATGGCAGGGGTTGCTGTATACTATTTATTCCTAAATCAAAGTTATATACTCAAAACAAAAAGAATAAAAATAATATAAAACATTTTTCATAACATTTTATATTATATTTAAATAAAGAGTGATTATATTTTGAAAAAAAAATGCTAATTAACCCTTTCACTCCTCCAAACAGACTACTATCACGTCCAAAACATTTACACCATTCACTTCTCCAGGCGTACTATTACGTCCCTGTATTTTATAATATTCTAATTTTCCGATTACCGTACAAGTTTTGGAAACCATAGTTTGCATTATTTTAAACTTAAATAATTAGATCATAATATAGATCTCAAAGTAAAGATCTTAAAAAAAATTTAAAAAGAATAAATATTTTATTTTATGTAGCATACACTGGTTGCAGTGGATAAATAGTGTATCAGTGAAAAGGTTTAATAAACATTAAAATAAATATAATTCGAAGCGTCGAAGCTGTAAACTGTAGTGCACCATTACGTGTAAGTTCAAGTTTAAATTGTGAGAAACATTCAGCTTATCAGTTTTTCAATATTGAGGTGTGCAACCAATTCACTATTGTTTTATATTCTTATGGATAAGTTATAAGTTTATAATCTACATTTTTTCTTGATTGACTGCTGTATATAATAATTATTAATATAAAATAAATAGTAACTATAAAATAATAATTTATTGTTTGTTTTCAATCAGGGTGACGGATTAATAAATGATATCTTGGTGGATCGCATGCATGAAGTTCCTGTACAACCTCCTCCCAGACAACCATCATGGCGCATGCAATCTATGCACCACCAGTATCCTCCAAGAAAAAGATTCTTCTCATACTTTGTAACTGACTTATACCCTGAAAACAAGTAAGATCACCAGAGAAATATTTACCTTAATTATTATTTACAATATTGGTAATTTTTTATTTCAGTATGCACCAAGAGGTCCCGTTGAAAGAGGCACAAGCATTGACCAAATTAGCAGAGTACGAGCCTGATCCCATTACACAAGAAATGAAATATTTGGACGGTATACTGTGTTTTGTACTTAGCGGACATTTGATGGAGAATGATGGGACTAGGGAAAGAGCAGTGCTCAAGATTTATAATGACACTGTTGACTTAATTAAGTATGTATTAAAAATTGTATTTAAATGATTTCCTTCTTAACATGTTTTCTTATGTTTTTTCTGATATTTTTGTAGAGTTATTTGGTCAAAAATATACAACTACCGTGCAGACTGTGATCACGAGGAGCTAGATGAAATATTTGAAATGGCTGATAATCCAGAAAGGGATAATAGGCTGTTAATACTTTGGTAAGTACATCTTACATATTCAAAGCAATTTCATAAAGTTTTTGTACAAATCAATAAGTTACTAACTATTTGTTACAGGATGAGGTGTCTTAGTTTCTTGCGATTAAAATTGTTTAAGCTACTCGTATACCAAAATCGACAGAATTTCAAGACTGTTCAGCAACATTTCCTGAAGGTAAACATTTTTATTTGAGGTATTTGCATTTGTGTATGGTTCTAACTAAAATGTTTGGCCAGAATGTGGGTTCAAGTCCCATTTCACCGTCTCCATCACCAGCTAGTTCTGTGGAGAGTCACTCTTCAGGATACTGTAGTAGTAGCATCACACCCAGTGGTGGAGCTGCATCTGGGGCTGTGACAGGTGCGATCGGTGTTCCAATAGTTGTGCACAATGCTATTCATTCGCAGCACATATTGTATTGTCATTTGGCAGCAGCACATGAAATGTGGCAACGTGCCGACCTTTTAGTTATGCGCGGGAAACATACACGTAAGATATAAAGAATTTAACTTTTTAAAATTTAGAGTGCACCACTAACAAAATTGTCTCCTTATTTTGTGATACAGAATTCTTTGTTGAGATGGACCGACATTGTGGACCTCTCACACTACATAGTACCGGCCATGATCTCACACTGTACGCTCGCATTGCCATTTCCCGCATGAGATGTGAGTTTAACATAAAAAATTACCTTCCATGATATTAGATGAACACCTCGGAAGCTAAGTCATCGCACACATAAAATAAAGTACAGACCGTACAGTCTTGTCGCATTTCGTCATCGTCTTGGGCTTCATTGTAACGAGGAATTTAATTTCTGTTTCATGTAAATTGTTAATAAGCTACTTAATGTAGGTTATAACATTATAATATATATCCTGTATATAACTCATGTACAGCTACTTCATATTCTCTTCAGTATATTCTGTGTATTTTTTTTTTTAAATAATTTTAACTTTGAAAGATAAATTGTTATATTTTGACACAAAATACTATAAAAAAAAAAAGAAAAAAAGTTATATTAATATATATTTATAATAAAAAAATTATATATATGTAAATCATATATATTTAAAATATTAATTAAAATTTGGTTCTGAGCAAGACTCTAAATAACAGTCTTAAAAAGCAAATTTTGGTTTGGGTATTTAACATGGGATTTTAAATATTATACGATTATTATTATTAATTTTATGTACTATGTATATATACGTCATTAATACGTATTAATCTTGTAATCTTAATCTTTTGATGACATTAAGTTACATATTATTTTAACCTTACAACTTTTAAAAAATACCAAAAAAAAAAAAATGTAATTAAATACTAAACAGTATATCTGTTTTATGAATAATTATAATTTAAAATTTAATGTATCTATATATATATGATATATATATATATATTTTTATAACGAGTTATAAACATCTGATTAATTATGTTGTAGAGTAAACAACAATTATTAATAATTTGTTTTACATGTAAAACAAATTTTACAAAAAAATGTATAAAAGAAGATTTGTGTAATTACAATGTATATATATATATATATATTGTATAATGTATATACTATATATAATATATATGTATATTATTTATATATGTACTAATATGTATATGTGGGAATTCATTCCTCGCTTAGTTAAATTTACCTGATTGTTGTTTCCGAGTGGTGTTCTAACGCTCGGTCAAACAATCTAAATAATAAAAGAAATAATAATTTTTTTTGTTAATTTTAAGAGTTACCTTTGTGTGGAGTAAAGTATGTAGTAGCCAAATGTGTACAAAACGACACCAATGTTTAATTATTATTGTAAAAATTTTTTGTTTTGATTTTTTGGATGAAAGACTCATCTCTAGAGCATCGGTAGGGTCGATCAATTGTGTTGTCGAGTTTTGTCTTTTGAACGCACTAGGTCGGGCAAAAGATAAAGTGATAAATAATATTTTTTCTTCTATGATATTTAATATAATACTCTATATATAATATATATAATAAAATTATAAACGTGTATAAATACTAATTTTTCACTCTTCCCAATCAATTTTTTCTAAAAACTATCTTAGAATGAGCTTTGTGAGTTATTATCGATTATTAATATAATATATAAAATATTATTGCAAAAACTTATATAATGTTTAATATACACAATACATATATATTTTATAAACTTTTCAGTGCTTTCATAAGTAGTAGTGTTATATTTGTATTATGTATCTACACGTGGTCCGGAGATTTATTTTTGTTGTCAGTTTTTCAACAATTTTTCTGACCCGTGAATGTGACCAACAAATTCGTTCAATTGCCTTATGTTGTTTTAAAACAACGATTTAGAAAGACTTATATTAATGCCACAAGTTAAAATTTATTTCATTTACATGGTTAATAATTACATTTAATTATAGTCTTATCATTAGACTGTAACATTTTTTTTAGACAATATGTGTATGAAAGATACAAAAAAAATTTTAAACTAAACCAAAGTCTGAGTTATAATGCCTTAAAATGTAATCGATAATTATATACTATATTATGATATTCAAAATGAAATATATTTAGTGATGTTTACATTTAGATTTAAAATAAATAAATAATAAAAATATTCATCCCCCTACCTATTTACCCAAAAAAATTCTAAACAAAAAATGTAGTCCCATTTTACTTTCTTTGTTGTTTTGTTAGTGTTTAATTTATTATTATTTTTTTTTTTTTCGTTATATTATAATATATTTACAAACAGATAAACATTACCAATTTCCACATGTTTTAGTTTGTAATATTATATCATTATTATTATTATTATTATTATTATTATTATTATCGTACATTTTTTTTTTTATTTTAATAATTCCGTCACGCACACAAAATGATTAGTTGAATTATTGTGTTATTAAAAAATAATTATAGTCCGAACAGTATTTTAATTTTTTTCTTGTGCGATTTAAATGCAATTATGTTATTACTTATTACTATACTATACTACTATTATTATTATTATTACATATTATTATTATTATTATTATTATTATTAGATATTGTAAACCCTGTCCGTCTGGCACAGCCAACGCTCACGGGTCGATCCCGTTACCTTAATTTTTTTCTCCTCCGTATCCGCCTCCTTCCCGTTGATTTACCCCAAATACGGTTAACTATTATAATATTGTGAAATAAAAAAAAGATTGTTAATAAAAAAAAAAAAAAAAAAAAACTGCAATGGATTATTAATTATTCTTATATATAATATTATTATGTTAAGGATAGAAAAAATTATATTATCATTTAATATTTTTATGTTATACCTATAATTTATAAAATTTTAAAATTAAAAAAAAAAAAACAAACTATTTGAAAAATATATATATAAAAAAATAAAAATAAAATAAAATATTTTTGTGTTGTCTTTTTTTATGATACATTCGTCGGCGATGGCTCGATACCAGTTACCACTTACCACCACCATAGAAAATATATATACCAGTATACCACCACCAATGTGGCATTGTGCACACTTCTTTACTCAATTCCATGACAATCTATAATGTGTTGTCATGTTCTATTCCGAATAAAAAATTAAAGATCAGATCAGACTCTGGACTTCTAGGGGCTTTCTGGTAGTCTTACAACGGTAGGTGCTTAACCTGGCTATTGGTGACGACCAGTTTTCGTCTAATACCCGATTTATTCGTAAATGGAACAGTGATATTGGCTTTTGGACTATACACAGGCTAGTGTAGATTTTTAGATGTTGAAACCACCCTGCAGTGGCACGGTCAACTTTTTTGAAAAAGGGGGGATGAATTTTCGACCACCTTATATATAGTGGTAAATATACTCTCGTATCGCTATCTTATATTTTATAATATGACAATAATAAGCCAAAAGGGGAGGGTTCTCCACCCACATCAGCACTGTCATCACAACCCTGCCTTCCTGTATAACGATGGGAAAATATTATGATCGCTCGACCTGCACATTTCCGCAGCAACACGGGACAGACCTTGGGTCGTAATTTTGTCGGGAAAAACTAAAATGAATTGACGAAAATCGGATGTTTGAATGATGTATAGCAGTGGCCAGTGGATTTTTTCTGCCGACTTGAAACTATTGTTGTACATGACGGAAACGTCGGAAACCGTTCTGGACAATTACGATTGGTAACCTTCACTATTATTGCCTATCGGTGAGAATGGTAACCTAAGTTACCTACCTAACCTATTACCTATTCATGGCTCAATACTACCATAGATGCAACTATAGTGTCAATATGCTAGTCCCATCAAAAATATAAAATGCTAGCTATATGTAAAATAATAATATTTATACAGTTGTTAAAAATTAATAGTAGGTAGATAAGAGAAGGGCCGGGTAAACAAACATATAATATTTTGTACAAACAATTGCTCGGTAAGCATTAAAATTGGTTGGCTCAAGTATTCTATGTTTGTCCAAAACAACTTATTTGAGGAGTTAAAAAGTTTTCCCTATAACAATCAACATTTTTAATTACCTACCGAAAAAACATCTATAGGTACTATTATTATAGAGCTGAAGAGTTTCTTTCAGTCCCTAAAAATCTACACTCAAATCTAAATTATATCTAGATAAACACTAGTATACTATAATATACCACCTTTCACTACTAAGCTGATAATAATAAAAACAGCTACTCTCAATATAGCAATGGATAGTAATAACTTTAATACGAGTATAAGACGTAACAGCACAAAATATTGTTTACTGTGTGTATGTCTGTGTAGTAGATAATATTAATCAAAATGTGCTTTGGAAAAAAACCATTAAAATATGAAAAGAAAAATGCAGAAGATATAAAATTATACATAGTATCATTGTAAAGGTTTAATTAGGATAACACACTTTTAAATTTTGTACTACACACAATTTTGGGGATTGGTTTGTTTGGTTGTAATCTCAGTAACTATTGGTTTGAATTTTAAAAATTATTGTTGTGTTGAATTGTCCGTTTATTGTGAGGAGGGCTATGAGCTACAGTGGCGTGGTGAACAGTAATTTCAGAGGCAATTGCCTCTGAGATTTTTCTTAAATAGAGGGGTGGGTGGTAGCCAGTGGGTCCCCTAGTAAATGCAATTTGATAAACTCATTAGGTTGTCAATAATGATCAGAAATATAATTAGTCATATTATTTTAATACATTATTATGCATTATCACTTGGGATATTTGTAACTTGCCTCTGGAAAATGTTAATTTCGCCACGCCACTGATGAGCTATATTATATAATATCACTACGAGCTCGGGGAGGTGCTCAAAAATGGATATTTTGAGATTTATAATGGAAAAGTTCGTTGAATGAATGTTTGTTGATGAATTATTGAATTATTTTAATGAATTATTTGTTATAGGAGGGATAATTAGTAGAAATTAGTATTTATTTATTATTTGATTGCCATTGGTTAATCGAGCAGATCAGGTACAAGCATGCTTCAAATCGCACATTACCTTCCAAGGTATCTGCAAGTTGTACTTACTACAGTGAGCTACACCCAAAAGGAGTTGAACAATCACAACTTTTTTAAGATTTGCAATTTTTTACGGGCCACGAAGTGGTCAGCAAGTTAAATAATATAATAATGACAATAATTATGTAAATTACCTACCTACCTACTTATTTATTTTTCTGCGACCCGAGTACGAGTGGGCTCGGCATAAAATCGATTTCATGTATAATATATTTTCAAAATATAAAATAAAATATACTTTTAATTTATTTAGTTTAATAAGTCTTCTTAACAATTATACTATTGAGCGGGAAAATATGCAAAACAGTGGGGTGGTCCGGTAGTTTAACAATTTCGTTATAGGTAACAGTCACTCCATTTGGTCGCTAGATAGCGCTGTCTCATTCTTTTTGTTATTTGCTAATAAACTTTATTATACCATGCTTGTGACCAATGACTACCGACTACTTACCACTATTTAAGCCATTTAGGCAGGGCCGTCCCGAACAACAATTCATGGGGGGGGGGGGGGGGGGGTGGTAGATCTATTAATTTGCCGACTGAAAAATTTTTTTCTCGCTTCGTTCGAATACGTTTTCTACTACATTATATTTATATTTATATTATTATTTAATTTATACCATTTATTTAGGACCATCAGGGTTTCTTCGACAAATCCCACAAACACACATGTAATGTGTCCCTTAACCAACCGTAATTCCCCTCACAAATAGTTGCCAATGGTTAAGACCAATAAACGAAGAAAAAAATTTTATTACTTTATTAGTTGCTCATGTGAAAATAAAATTATCAATAAAGTTTTATCTGTTGGGCCAAAAAGTGTAAAAATTTAATACAAGGCTCCTGAATCCTGATATATTGTTACAATAGCAGTTGAAAAATATTAAAAATACATAGGCACAGTTTTTTTTTATAAGCATTTAAAGATCAAATTTTGACAAAATTTATCAAAATCTCGAAAATTATCAATCATTGTAATTAATAAATTATAAAATGTTCAGTTTTTATAGCTAAGGATTACAAATTCAACACAAAGGTTCTCATAAATAGTTCATACTATAACCAAAAAATCTAAAAAATATATGAACACACTTATTTTTTACAGACATTTTAAATTCAAATTTGGACGAAATTACATATTAAAAAACCTAGAATAACTATTTTAGTTATTTTGTTGTGATTGAATAATATTATTCGTGGGTACTTGAAACTTCTAAAGTGTACTATTATATATCTATGATAGTTTTACGGTTTTTGTTGATGTATAACGCGTTATAAGTATCTAATGGATATTGTGATATGATTAATTTGGAATTTATTATAGGTACCTATTATAGGTCAATTTTTTGTTTAATACCATAGATATGTACCTATATAATATGTCTTATACATACACTGACATACCGTCACCGCTCAGAATCGTTTTTCTTATACAATGATATTATATCATTGAATTCAAATTTAATACCATCCATTATACAGTGACCCACTTGTAACCTACTGTACAGCAGAGCGACACCCACTTGCCCACCTTTTTTTTTTATTAATACAAATTATAATATTATTATACATACAATTAGATATTAATTCTACGGTTTTTCAAAGTTGCCCATAATGTTGCTATTTTGTTTATATCTAATTGATCAACCACATCTTTTTCCACGCTTAAAATCATAAGTGAATCCAATCTATCATCAGCTATTTAATGATCTTAAATTATTTTTTATTAGTCGGATGGCTAAAAAAACAATAAATCAATATTTAATAAATAAATCTTAGGATAATTATAATTATCATAATTAGTAGGAAGATACAAATATACAATTGTATAAATATATTATTCATAGTACATAGGTATCTCATAAAATAATTTGTGATAATTTTACAGCTAATAATTTCATACCTACTGATAAATTTTTAAATACCTTTGGTGGAAGATGGTTCAAATTAATATTAATTGTAAAACCACTTTTTTCCAGTGGTCTCTGGGTATTTTGAATCTAATAAATAAGAACAAAAAAAATTGATTAGGTACCTTAGTACCTGCCTATATCTACTTACATAAATATTAATGCAATTTACACAAACATATTTATACAAATATATTTTGAAAATAATAAAAATACTATTAAAATACTGACGATGCCAAATTGCCGACAACTTTTACCAAGTGTCCAATTTGCCGACTAAATATTTAAAAAATCATGAGTGGGGGGGTTAGACACCCCCCACGCCCCCCTCAAAGGACGGCCCTGCATTTAGGGTACATTGATGTATAACCTTACGGTTGAAGATTAATCAAAATGTGCTTTGGAAAAAAACCATTAAAATATAAAGAGAAATGTGCAGAAGATATACAATTATACATAGTATCATTATAAAGGTTTAATTAGGATAACACACTTATAAATTTCGTACTACACACAGTAGGTATATCAGAAATTCAGAAATGAAAATCAAGAAAATGTATGTTCAATACTTCAATGCACAAACAATCTACAATTTTAAAATAATCATAATTTGTTTTAAATTAAAATCTAAAGAAGGTCAGCATGTTGGTAAATCCCTTTGTATATTCTCTTATTTAATTAACTATATATATATGCATATGACATATTCGACATGATAAAATTAGTAAAATTAAAAACAAAAATAAATATGGTAATTAACAGTCAACTAAAATAAATATAAAAACTAACGGAACTTTTCTACTTTACCGGACACCCTTTTTTTTGCGATTTTTTTTGGGGGACTTTGTCATATTTTTGACGAAAAAAATTATGGTGAAATCAGAATTTGGGGCTCGGACTTAGTTTCGAAGTTATCGGCGAATGAAGTTGGCTTTTAAGTTCACTGTGCCTATCACTTGTGCTTTTATGGAGAGTACGGTGCGAGGTTACGGACGACGACGACGACGGCGACGACGACGACGACGACGACGACGGCGACGACGACGGCGACGACGACAATGTATAAGAATTGTAGTTGATAATGAATAAAAATTAAAATAGTGCACAATCTGTTTTCATATAATCTGTGGCGTTACTGCGCATGCGCTGGGACTTGTGATTATTCGCGTGTATGGGCAGTGATGCATTGCTAGCGGCACTCGTCGCTACGCTCCTCGGCGCCGTCGCTCCGCTCCGCAAATCGAAAATATCCCTCGACTTGCTGTGCAACACCACCTTAAGTAGGTCACAGGATAAGTTATGTCGTAGTATGGGCAGTGATGCTTTGCTAGCATCAATCTTCATGATAGGGACAGTGAACTTAAAAGCCAACTTCATTCGCTGATAACTTCGAAACTAAGTCCGAGCCCCAAATTCTGACTTCACCATCGTTTTCAGCGTACTTACCTACATATATTTCAATTACAAAAATCGCAAAAAAAAGGTGTCCGGTAAAGTAGAAATATACCAAACTAACTAGTTTAGGTAACAAGGTTATAGTAGGTATAATATATATAAACAAAAAGGGAAACAACAAACGAATCAAAAAAACTTCATAAAAACTTTAATTAACTGTCACAATTTGAATTAAAATGTATTCCAGTAAGTATATAACATCTCGTTTCCTGCAAGGACATGGTGAGCTAGTATTAAACTATAATTTATTTGCCTTTAATCTCGAGTTATTGTCTGTGTAACGAATCGATTTTAACTTAATACAACTCGCGTACTACGACGATGTCTTCAATTACAATAAATCCCATATGAATTTGAACAAGGGAAGTGCGGGCTGCTGTAATGATTGTCCATTGACTAAGCCGTACTTTTCGATTCCAAATATAATGTTAATGACACTTGAAACTGCCGAAACGAAAATGCAAGTGCCACGTCAGTCCCAACTAGGCTAGAAAACCCTGACCGAACTCGATGTAGTAGTGCCGGTCACTTGTGTGGATATGCAGGATAAGGATGCAGCAGTGACGGACCAGGCGGTAACCACGACCATGGTTAAACCTAGGAGCCGATCTTTTATCATGTATTCCATGATTACATTGAACGACATGGATTTGGACGTGGCCAAGAGTCGTGCGAGCTATTACTCCGCAAGTCGACTGACCAAAGTCTATTTTTCCACGTAAAATATTATGTCGATGACACCAGTGGCGTCTTCGGGTCAATTCCATGGGGGGGGGGGACATTTTACTCTTAAATACCACTTAGGTAAACCGTAAACAAAATATTTAAACCATATATGCTTGATGTAATATCGTACAAAAACAGAAAATTACATGTCTTACGTGGGGGGGATCGCCCCCTCGCCACCCTCAGGGACGCGCCTGGATGACACCCGAAACGGCAATGCGCAAGTGCAACCATCCGCCACGTCAGTCCCAACTAAGGCGAAAACCCTGACCGAACTCAATGTATCAGTGCCAGACCAGACGGTAACCACAACCATGGTTAAACCTAGGAGCTGATCTTTTATCATGTCTTTCATAATTACATCGAACGACATGGATTAGGACGTGGCCAAGAGTCGTGCGAGCTATTAAGTCGACTGACCCAAGGGGGGGGTATAACATATGATCACCCCCTCACAGCAACCGACCTGATTACGATATGGAAATGTAAAATGTGGCCTGGGTAATACGTTTTCTCGGCCGGAAATTTTCTCCCAGGCCGCCCCTGGCGATAGGTTAGAATATTTGAGTATAAATAATAAACTTTAAGTAGTTTTTATTACTTGTAATACAAAATAAAATATAATCTACGACGGGTGAATAAAAGTGTCGAACAGCATATATGAAATTGTTTTTATTGTGTGCATGGAATACCTACCTTTTATTTTTGAACATTGCCTAAAATAACAATTGATTAATAATATTGTTTGTACAGTGAAAAAATATCCTGCAAATACATACCGATCAGCTCAAACGTTATTTTTGTTTTATAGAAATACGAGACAACGGTTGTATACAGATAACATTATGATGTACATAAATTGCCTCATGATTTTTTTACAAATTTTTTTCATTATTGTAATTTGTTATTACAACTGTTTTTTTATGTTATTATTATTTTTTAACAAAATTGATATTATTTGGAATATAGCTAATAACAATATATTATGTCCACATTTTATAGTTGTATAACATATTATTATAGCCTGTAGGTATTAGGTATTGTTTTTAGGTAAGCATCTGCAATTGATAATAATTCATAAAAAAACATATTTACTGTGTAATTATTTTAACCAGAAACACACATAGTCTCGAAAATTATTTACATTTTTTAAAACATGCATTTGTTTTACATGATTAATTTAAATTATTGCAAAACACAATTTTTAAAAAATAAAACAATTTTTAAAAGTTATTTACTGTTTTGAATGACAACATACATTTTAAATTGTATATACCAAAACAGAATATTATGAATTTTGAGTAAGTGTTTTTTTAATGTATGAAAATCATACTTTTGAACAACAATTAGTAGTAAATTTATAACTTATATCAGTTTTGATGAATAGGGTGTGGACCAATATTTAACGAGATGCCCTCTGCCCTAGTGTCACAGTCACTCAGCCCACGTATCTAATTTTTTTTATATCGAAATAATATGATATTTAAAAAAAATGTTAGTTTGTCATTCAAATGAATAAAAAGCTTATATGATTATAATAAAATAATTTTTTTTTCAAAGCATTTTTGTAATGACTTAAGAGGCTGTCAGACGTCAGTACAGTATTTGTTTCCTCTCTCTAACCCCCACGCTCAACATACCTAATTGTACGTTCACAATAATTATGATTACAATGATTATAATCATTTTAATTTCTCAAACCTACAAAAGTTGGAAACCGAGTATATTCGTAAACAGCTCAAATCAAGTAAACATATTTTGAAAATGTTTTCATGTAAGGAAAGGCTAATATTAACATTCAGTGAACATTTCATGTATTGACGATCATTTGTTTTCATGAGTTACATCAAAAGCAAAAATCGATTTTGTAAAAACCGATTTCGGGTAAAAATTCCCGCTTTTCCTTAATTATTATTGTTTTTCCGGGCGCTTTTGAAAACTATTGGGAATTTTAAATTTTGACCTTCCAAAAGTACTGGATTAACTTTCCCATCAAACAAGTTGAAAATTGAAGCATTATTTCGACTACTAATCGTGTACACAGACACACAAAAAAAAAAATAAAATAAAAAAAAATACCCATGGGTTCTACATCATTGTAAAACTTATACATTCATCGCTCCACTCAGAATCTAAAATACAATTGTCTAAAATGAACTCTAAATGAACTATTTCAATTGTAAAATTACTAAACTATATAAAAAAAAATAACTTCTAGAAATCTCACTGCAAAAGTATAAAAATAATGAATACGTCGAATATATAATATAGTTTATTATTTTAAAAAAAAATAATGTTCCTACACATTTATAAATGTACGTAATTGTATAGGTAGGTACCTACTGTTATAACGAATTTTGTTATACTTTTTAATGATATGAAATCAGATATTGTATAATTTTTGTAGTTTTAGTAGAAATTCGACATCACGTGGTCAAACAGTGAATTCGATTCTAACGACTTACCTACAGTAAAATAGGGTTACTTTGATAATTTTTTATTATTTTACCTATGACAATTTTACTTTTTATTTTATCGATAACTTCTGTAAATTGTAATATTAACGATAAAACTCTTAAAATTAAATTTTAATTACAGCTAGTTATAATCAATTTTTTAACGTTTTAATTTTTAAATTTCTGACGTAGTGGTAAACTTTGATACCTATATTTCTTAATGTGATATAAAAGTAACCCTATTTTTTGAAAAAGAAATCAAATCATCATAGTACTCTAGTGAATAAAAATATAAGTGTATCAAAGTTGTCCCACGAAATCAAAGTTACCCCATTCTTCAGTATTTATTAAATATTTTATTCGACGAGTCTTCTTAAATTTGACTATTTGAATGACGTTTTATATAAGTAGATAATACTAGCCATCACTAGGAATCACTAGGTACACTTCTTGCCTACGATTTGGACGAAGGTTAACCTAACATAAATAGACAATACAAGTAATATGATTATTACCTATTATCTATTATGAAACGTATTTCAAAAAGAGCAATGTAGAGTATTTTGATTTTTTAATATAGGCACATTACCTGTAATAATAAGGCTACAACTCATTTGCGCACATTTACCTTTTTTACAACTCATTTGCGCACAAAAACATAACTCATTTGCGCACAATTTACGAACAATAGAAACCTTTTTTCCAAGAATTTTATCCACGTATAGGGTGTACATAATCTCCGTACCACCATATTTTCGATTTGGTCAATACTGATAGTGGACAATTATTATACTCAAACAACATTTTCCTTCACCCTTTAAAAGGCTTAGGACTTTCTGTCTCATCATATCCTGATGTTATAGACAAAAATGTTATTTAACGAAAATAGGGTAAGATATAGCAATAATATCAATAATAAAGATTAAAGCTTGTCCCACACGACTAGTGTACTTGGCGAGTATTAATGCCATTTTTGGTAGATAAGAACTGATGTGAAATCACGTTATGCTTTAAGACTATATAAGGCTATATTGAAGATACTCCAATAACGGGTGATCATTGATATCAATAATATTGAACGTGTAACGTGTTGGACAGCTTAAGATACCCTATACACCCAAAACTGTACCTGAAAGCTGGTTTTCATTGTTTACTATTTTGTGCGCAAATGAGTTGTCGTAAATTTAAAAAATATATTAATATGTGCGCAAATGAGTCTCCACCAATAATAATGTTATTATGAATTATGATTATTTAATATTATTATTATTATTCATATTGTGAAGTATTTATTTTTCAAGAAGAGCCATAGCCTAGACCCACAGGTAACAATGGCGATAAATTGACTTGTCATTACTAAAGTATTACCTATACGCAGTCGATTAGGCAAAAGAGCGCGTGATGTGCCGATGTACCTGTTTAGTCATCATCATTGTATATTTGTATATATCACATTAGTGTATAAGTGTACAGAAATAGTTATACCTACCTACGACTTGTGTAGTACGGACTTTCAGTCGCGAGCTGTGTCCTCAATATGGAAGCAAAATACATTGTTGTCAGTGATGGAACACGTGTCGTACTTATCACAATGTCTAGGTTGTGTTCATTGATGCTTTCGGTAATTTTTTTTATCGTTTTAAATCCGCAATGTATCATCTATACACATTATATAGTAGGTATTTTGGATTTCAACAGTCTGCAGGTATTACGTAAACGACTTTTGGCTGCTATACTATTACATAAACATTTTAAACGGCACGAGTGGGAAGTAGAAACGACGATAATAGAGGAAATGAGCGTGTTCTCCCACTCCCCTCACCACCTAGCGGGTTTGTAACAGGTGTGTAGCATCACGATGTTGAGACACGGACACCTAGATCTCCTCGCACGTTGAATATAATAACATTGTCACGCGTTTTTCGTGTGTCGTGTGTCAGGACTCAGGACCCGTCGTCGTCGTTATTGCCTATTGGGGTATAATACACTATGATATAGCAATACAATAAATATATACTCTTAAATTGTCGTCGTGTGATATGTGTAGAAAAAATGTAATGTTCTCATATTTTCTCAATTCGGTCTTGTAAGAGCTATAATGTACCTATAGACAATATAATAAATTATTATATAGGTACAAGTTACAAGTTACAGTTACTTTACAAACTGAACGACTTGAAAAACGAAGTTTTAAAGAGTTCGTCTGCCCAAGTAACCAATGGCAATTATTATACTAATTATTTCTTCTAAATTATTTTGCTTGAAATCGTTTTTTTTTTTTTTTTTGACTAATGTTAAAGTAAAATCACCGATTACAAAAATTATAGATTATAAAAATGTTGAGGGTATGACACATAATGGGTTTTATTTTTTATCATTATTTGACTTTGTATTACTTTCAAAATAAAACAAAAAATGTGTGAATATTAATGATTTTTAAATTGTTTTGACTGTCTTGAGACAATATTCAGACAAATCAATATATCATACCATACTCTCAGAAATATTATTCTCTATAATTTGTATAATGCGGGTAATTTACTCTAAAATTAATCAAAAATATAAAAAAAAAAGATTTTGTGTGATTGCGTTTATTGTCTATTATGGAGGCAATTTGGAAATTGTTTGAGGGTGGGCCAGAGTTAGAAAACTCCTAATGTCTAATTAGACTAGTCTCTGTAAAGTGTAAAGTTGTAACTCTTGAGTCTTAACTCTTAAGTATATTACACGCCACACGGTATACCAAAATTGAAAATAAGCCTATGGGTAACGCACCGGCACCACCCACCCAGAGCAGGGGTTCAGAATTACCATTATAATCTGTTAACTGTAACCAATAGCAACCATTAATGAGCAAAAAACAATGTTTCGATTTACATCGTATATTCGTATAAATCTCAAAATCCTTGTGAGAGCGCCTCTCCGGGGTTGCTCTACCGCCTACCGGGTCCAATATTGTGAATCAAAACTATCCAGGTAACCACTTAAACAATTTCAGGTTTTAAGTTGAGTTCAGTGACATATACAAAACATGGTTTTATATGGGGGGGGGGGGGGGTGATGATATGCACTATTTTTGGCGAATTGATAAAATCTTAATCCTTCACTGCACTTATTCTAGTCTGATTTTCTTCCAACCAGGCATAAATTATTTTCTCGATGTCCCGATTGGGTCGCTCAATACTCCTCTGGCTTTGCGAACACGCAAACTCGGCTTCCCGTGTACTATTTTTAAGCCATCTTACATTGGCCCCAGCAAAAGCCGAAGTATGACATTTTGCCCAAGGATTGTGGGCATATCGCGTTTTGCCCGGGCAGTTCCGGTCATGTCACAAGAGTTACCCTCGACAAACAGAACAATATCATCGGCATAACAAACTATAGTTTATACCATGTATATTTAAGTCATTTATTTGGTTAATTTGAATACTAAATAGGGCGGGAGAAAGGTTGGTACTGTGAGTTGTATTTGTCTTTCTTGACTTAAGGAATTGTTTATTCGAACTCTTTGTTTCCTGTTTTTTAGATATGATCTTAGTAAGTCGTTGGCTTGTCTTTTGATGCCAAATTTGTGAAAATTATTTAATAATATTAAATGGTGTATAGTGTCAAATGCTAAATCTAAGTAGATACCTATAGTTGCATATTTTTTTTTATTTTCGAATAAATAATATAATTGGTTACTGTGGCGATTACTTATTCCGTATTTTTACCAGACCTAAAACCACATTGAGTATATCAAGTATATGATAATAATTTAAAATTTTCTTGTATACACTAATAGATAATATATAGTATATATATTATACTACTGTAATATATATAAATATATGATCTATGTATACACTATATTGTTGAAGACATACTGGGCTGCTAAGTGCTAACTGCTAAGAACAGACTGATTGTAATATCAAAATTGGGCCCTACTTATATCATTGGCCTTTCGTATTTGTTGCTCGATTTCAAATTGTTGTTGTTTACTTGAAAGGTAGGTACATATTTGATTATATTGATAAGTAATTAAAGATACAGACAAATGGTGTAAAGATATCAAATTCACTAAAAATATTTATTTTATTTTATTATTCATTCTAATAAATATTACATAAAAATATATAGATATACAATCTTTAATGATAATCGACGTTTAAAAGGAACAACATTTTTGAATTCGTCAATAGTTTCATTAATTTAATTTACAATTAATTAATAATTAAGGCCCTTTTCGTTTTTGGTACCCAAGCACTCCCGGCATCCCTTGTGCGCACGCCCATGATTAGAATGCTAAATACTGACCTAGAAACAATTTTGCAATTCCAAGTATTTTGATTAGAATACCTACAATTTGAAAATAAGTAGTTTCGATATGTGGAGGGATCGGAGACAATAATTGTCTACAGCCTCCACATAGGTTTTGATACCAAACTTAATTGAAAAGTGCGAATGACATGCTGAATATTTAAAAAAAAAATTCAAAATTAAAATGTAGGGGGAGACCTGGGGACACGTATGTACGTCGTAATAACGATTTATGTATAGCCAGATGTGACAACATACTTGATTACATACAATAATTTTATTTAGGATGGTAGTTTCAAGTTTGTATAATTAATTTATATTGACAAATAAAAAAATTATCCATAATTATTTTTATAAAACGCTCCTATTTGAAAATTAGAAGTTGATAATGTAAAACTTTATCTTTTGAATTGATAGATTAAAAATTAAACACAATTTGTTTGATAGTTTAATAAAATATATCTGGAAAAACAACAGTAAACCACAAATTTAAAACTACCATTTTATGTTAAATTGTTTCCAGATTCATGTAAATCATTTCTATTTTTGTGGAGCTAATAACACTATAATTACAAGTATTATTATAATAGGTACCCTAAGGGGGCGGCACCGTAGCATATTTTAAGGAGTACTGTTTAGGCAATTCATGTGACATATAAATTAATACTGTATCTATGTGTGAGTAGTAAATGGACATTAGTGTGCGTAATCCGTTATCGTTTCCGAGAATCGCTGCACGTCGA
Organism: Macrosiphum euphorbiae; assembly: GCA_949089665.1. Classification (NCBI taxonomy): domain Eukaryota; kingdom Metazoa; phylum Arthropoda; class Insecta; order Hemiptera; family Aphididae; genus Macrosiphum; species Macrosiphum euphorbiae. The sequence continues at coordinate 19,441,844 of CARXXK010000003.1, read as the reverse complement.
GTCGGGCAATCGAGCCGGAAGCAACTCTCACACGCGCACGCACATGTCGTTACTTCGCGAAAAATGAAATATATTCTTGTTTGCATATGACTATTAAGACTACTAAAAGCTAAAAAGCGGTAGTAAATTAATCATACTTCCCGAAGTTCGATTGTAATTTCGAAAAAATGGTTGAATTTATAAACTTCTAGACTATGCTTCTCTTAGGAATCACCTTTTTTATTTAAAATCAGATGTGCCCAAAATAAATACAAATGTAATGCAATTATTTCATGGGATTTCTAAAAAAAAAAGGTTATTTTAGGGTCATTATAAATTGAAAATTGAAAATCGACTTCTAAAGAAACCTATATATTTTATCAATGAATTCAAACATAATCGGACATACCGAAGTACGTGTAATTTACCACCGCTTATTGGTCTAAAACGTATGAAAAATACGTGGGTTGCAGCCCCCTAAAAAACTACCATAAAATGATCCCTACATGATGATAAAAATGTTGTAATATGTAAGATTGGTCATGTAGCCTGTAGGTACATTTTCACTATACTAGACTATACGTCTCAAATAAACATTAACATTAAAGTATTAAACATCTATTGAAAATCAATTTTTATACATGATTTTAAATCAGAAAAATATAATAATATGGGTGGGTACCCGTACCTCTAACATTTCATTTTGAGTGAAAACATAATGCCTATCTACAATTGTGTTACAAATTTGTTTTAAAATTGTAATAAGCAATATTAGGGTTTAGAGTTCAACTAGTTTACAACGATGACCGAAGTTATACAATTTAAGAAAAAAAAAACAGATAGATAATAAAAAGTAGGTACCTATGACGTTACTCAAACAATAGGAATTTAAAAAATAACACAAGTTTTTTTTTTAAACAATTAAAAATTGTATCGATAAAGCCAATTATAAACCATAAATTGTTGAATTAGTGTAATTAATAATATATAATGTATACTGTATATAGTACATATACTCGTATGTCTTAAGTAGATATACTACTTCAGTTAATAATGTTATAACTAGGGTATACATACATCAATACATTAAAAATTATAAATTAATAATTTAACATAATATTAAGTTATTATAATAATGATTAACGGTATATTTTTGCCCAATTTTTTTTTAAACAACATATTGTATGGATGCTATTAATTTAATGTTAAATTAATATGTAGAGCATATATTGGTAGCTAGGTAAATTGCGTTTTGGTTATCGTTTCAGATTAAAATTCTCAGTGGGTACGTGATTATAGTACTGGGGATTTAAATACGTTTAACGGTATTTGATTAGATGTGATTATAAATATTATTAATAACTGATGCTAGTATTTAATGTGGACTTAATACTTTAATCTGTATTTAATATTAAATGTTTATCCTGAAAACACGTTTTATTAAAATTATGTATTAGCATTAATTATATGCATGATCAATGGTTTTAGGTTATAGGTAGTTAAAACATATAAATGGGTAGGAGGTGCCTATAATATTAGAAAAAGTATTAAACATGAGTAATTCGAAGGTAATTCATATTTCATATTCATGTGTGCATTTATGTTGAGCAAGTACGTGTAGTAAAAAAAGGTCATTAATATTACAAATTTGATTAATCGATGAAATAAATTATGAACATGTAAAGCTGAGCTTGTTGTGGAGACAAGAATGGTGTAAGGTTACCTTATACGGTCGGACACTAAAAGGGTACCGACCACCACTGATCCGAGACTGGTTAGGTCGGAGAAACGTGGATTTTGGAACATACACACATTATAATTTGAACCATAGATTTTCAATTTATTACACATTTTCTTAATTATTAGCATAGGCAGCACCTGAAATTTGTGCATGGGTAGTACATAATATAAATTACCCGACACCCGTAGGGTCACCACCACGTTGGCCTGGTCGCAGCCGCTGTTGTTGTTCCTAGTGTTGTTGCATGGTTGTCCTCCCTTGGACCTCCGGGCGACAGTCCTGGCCGATCCAATTGTTCTACTCCATGGCTGGGGACATTGTACACTTGGTCGGAGACTGCGTTTCGCCGATGACCACTGTCGGGAAGTGTTACGGAGAATGAATACTTTTCGGCAGCAACGCAGTGGTGGCGGCCTTTCAGGTGTATATCGATATAATCTTGATACGATATAAAACTTGTTTCGATTTTGTTGTATGCGTGTGCGATCGGGCTTGGGTTCGCCTTATCTCTCCGGACTTAATCCCGATATTGTGAAATTTTGGTATATATACGACCCATAAACCTGTAGCGACCTCGGTTAGTACCACGGGGATAATTCTGTCACGTTACAATGGTTCTTGTAAAGTTTCTCGTACCTACAGTTACTAATCTAAATATATATAATTAACAGTTTAGCCGATTAGGGATGATAAATGATAATATAAGAATAATCAATTTCAGAATAATATAAAAATCTGACAGAAATACAACTAAAATAAATTTTTCTATGCTAGTAACTTAATTTTTTCGTTTACCATTTTTGTAATATAAACTAAAGATTGTAAACAAACTAACATTAATATTTAGTTCCATTACCATCTTAATGCCAGCATACTAGTAAATATATGATTATAAATTATGACTAAAATATTATATTGCTCGTCAGTTGTTACATCATCTGCCTTATAACATACTATTAAAGGATTTGTTTAACTATGCACCATTATAAATATTGTAAGTACAGTTTATAATAAGTATTCATACATATATGAGTAGCCCTTGTGTATGTGATTTGATTTTATCGTTTCTATTTCACAGAGAAAAAAGAAAAATTCAAATTTTGGTTAATCTTTATATTATAATATTTCGGCCGGGTTTTTATGAAGATATCCTACTGTGCACCGCAACTCCGCATAACCCTTCAAAACAGCAAAATATTAAGATTCGTATATTCTAATTTTCTCTGGTCATACGTATCTAGTATTATTTCCCAAATCTACAAATCAAAGGTTTTATTTAAATATTAAAAAAAAAATTATTTTTGTATTTTTGACCAGTTTAACTAAAAAACAAAAATTTAATAAACAATAAATTATCGTGCCCATATAATTTTATGTTAAAAAATCTAGATACTTTCAGATTTATACAAATAACAAAAATATCGTTGCCATGTACATGAATGTTTGAAAAATCCACAATTCGTATCTTAGTCACGTAGTTCCCACTTGTCAATATTCATTTCTTGTATTCGTTACGAATAATTTTCATTCTTACGTATTTCCGTATAATATTCTCAGTTAATTATTCTGCCTATATAATATTATCAGATAAAATGTCATATAGATGTGTGTCTATGCCTAACATGGCCGCGATGAGTAAAAATTCCTCATCCAAAGCTACAGAGATTGGGTGGCGATCAACGCCAAATCTGAAGTTTAACCTCACCAGCGATGATATACGGAGACCGGAATCGTCGGAACATTATTTCAAGGGTTTGTTGGACGGTAGGATGTGTGTATCCACGCCGAATATCCCCGTTCGTCAAAATTTAGCTGGTGAGACCGCTGAAGAGATTAGGTGGCGATCAACTCCAAATCTGAAGTTTAACCTCACCAGCGATGATATACGGAGACCAGAATCTTTGGTGCCGGACAAAGAAATTAGTCAGACGGTTATTTTGTTGTTGTGGTTCCATTGACATGATAGACCAGTAATGTCTTGTATAATAGAGTTTGAAAGGTTTTTAAACGTCCAGTCTCCTCCCACCGTTATCTCACTCCCATGTTCGCTGGTACTATTGTGTCCAGCCAGGATTCTGAAACCGTTTATCGTGTCCTCCTCTATTGTCGTTTGTACCAAATTAGTGTAGGTTTGCCTCACGTACTTCATGCACTGTACCGTCGGCTCTTCGCCACCTGTTTTGTACCGTTTCGCTGTCGTATTATATACCTATAAATAATAGCTCTACCTAATTTACATGAATAAACGTTATTGTTATACTTAATATGTTATATAATTGTTTTTTGTTTAATAATAATATTATCAATAAATGTGTCGACACGAAACATTAATTTATGTGGGCTTGCGGAAATTGTGTGTACCTATATTGTTCTAGTTTAATATAGGTACATTCGGTTTTTTCAACCAGTGTAAAAATCTCTCGAGGAACATATTTGTCTTGAATTCTCAAGTTTTTGACCAGAGAACAAAAATTGTTATCAACAGGGTAGGTACATCGAAAAAAACCAAAATATCTGCGATATCACGCCAAGAATCATGATAAAAAAACATTTAAAGACCCCTTGTATAAAATAATAGGTACTAGGTACCTACCTAATAATATAATATATTATAAATTAAAATAAAATATCTTTATAACTGGTTTCATTAGACGAGTATAGCCCAAAATATTTTATATTATAATATGAAAATTGGATATTAACTATTAATATAATTAATATGATCCATGGCTATTCATGTTTGGTACTGAGCAAAGCATTATGACGTGCGTTTGTGTGAATACAATGTAGGTACCTACCATCCATTGTAATGAATGTAATTATTATTGTTGCTACGTATAATACGATTCATATTAATTTGATTGAAAAATTGTACGAACGTATCGCGATGGTACTGAATATTTTTTAATCAATCGTTAAAACGCTTTTCGTAATACGGAAAATTCTCTCATACTTTCAACTACAGCTACTCTTTTGGCGAATTTAATTAAATTAGCGATGTATACGCCAACACAGCCCTTGTTGTTATGGATGAATAAAAGGTATATCTTTGGTAAAGATTTTGGAAAATTGTGCCAGAGGCGATTTTTAGAATGTTAATTATTTGCGGGTTTAAAGTTTAAACTGCTTTATTTTCCGACAATATTTATACACGTATTATACAATTATATACAATGCGTCTTATACTATTAGAAATATATTAATATTCGTTCGACGGTTAAATTAATTTAACGTTGTTAAACGTTTATTTAACGTATTATACAATTATATACAATGCGTCTTATACTATTAGAAATATATTAATATTCGTTCGACGTTTAAACGTTAATTTAACGTTGTTCTTCATAAACTGTATAAAACTTAGCGGTTAATGTGGGAAAAATCTTAGGGGTTATTAATTATTGTATCCTAGAAAAAAATATGTGAGTCCAAGGTCATATTTTTTTTTTATACATAATAATATCATTATTTGAATCATTTGAATCAAAGTATTTTGCAATCTGTGCTGTTTGTACAATAACTTATTGTCAATGAGTAAAAAGGATATGCTAGTAACAAATATTAAACTGTCTTGATGACAAGTAGAGGGAATAACTTATTGGGAATATAATATCTTGGCCCCTCATCAAAAAATAGTACATAATAAGTACATAATTATAATTTTTAAGAAGAAAATAATTGTATTTAATTAATAAGTAATAACCAAACAAATAAAATATTATAAATGTAATTGTTATAAATATGAACATTTTAAGCTTCCATAAATTATACTTAGGTACCTACGAATATTTATGTAATAACAATTAAATATACATTTAAAATATTACAACTAGCAACCAACTAAAAAGTAAAAGGTAAATCATATTTAGTACCTATAATAATATGCCTTCTTCCAAATTGATAATTGGTAATAGGTACCTATTATAATCAGTACCTATGTAAAATATAGTTTCATATAATCTGGGATAATATTATTATGTATTAGTATTATAAATTCCACGACGGATTTATGAAATTAAAACTAATGGGACGCAACATTTTGAGTATAATAAGAAGTCAAACTACGTCTCACTCCGTCCGCCACCACTTTAACCACCGCTAAATCGTCATAACGCATATTATAATATTAAATAAATGTAAAAAGAAAGTTAGGTACTTTGTTAACGTATTCCTTTCAGAGCTGACTTAATAAAATCTATCCGGGCGTTCGATGCGCAGTTCTATACGTAGGTATGTGATGTACCTGTAAACGAATGATTTAAATTTGTTTATGGAGGGATATTTACCATGTTGATAAAATATTATAATGCTTAATGAAATAATGAGGAACAACTAAGTATGCGTAGATAATACCTTATTAATGTCCATGTATGTATAAATGTATAAATGATATACGCACTATATAGGTAACCATTAAATGTTCATATGTTCAATCTGTACAGGTAGGTTTATAGTTTTATACACTATACCAAATACCAATACCCTAAGCTAAACAACGAATAGTAAACGACAGACGACTGTACATTTACAAATATCCTTTGCATTTTAATTAAAATACCTATATAAAGGCTATATTCCGTAAATAAATAAATAAATAAATAAATATATATATATATATGGCTGTATGAAGTTATAGGTAATTACACGTGTAATCGATGTTTGAAGTTCAATTTTTTTGCAGATTATTTTAACATATTAAATAAGTTCAAAGACTTAAAAATAAACTATAAAATGATATCACAACTTTTAGAGCCATTTTTTTACACGCAGTATGGTGGACTGTTTTTGTTGGGATATATTATTAGTATAAAGAATAAAATATATTATTATGAGTTATGATTTAATCTACTGGCATATTTTTTTTTTTTTTTTTTTATTGACCTTAATTAACATTGGCGACAAAGGCCATTAGTTAAATATTAAATGTTTAAACATTAGTAATCAACATTTTTTTTTCAACAGTTAGACTTAAATTGTATTATATAGATTAGTTTTGGTTAAGAATTTAAGGACTTGTATGGTGGTCTCTGCGTCTGGTCCGAGGGCTGCATCTAGTGTGTTGGGTATGCGGAAGTTTCTGTGTTCATCTGCGTATTGGAGGCATTCGGTGATTACGTGTTTGATTGAGAGTTCGGTTCCACAAGAAATGCCTTGTGGTTTTTCTCCTCTGCCCATGAAGTATCCATGTGTTAGTCGGGTCTACTGGTATATTTGTACTGGGTCAAACGGTGTTTATAATACCAACGCAATTGTTTTTATTAAAATTATATTTTGATTGGGCAGCCTAAAATATCCTTGCACCTCCAACGATAAATATTTAGTTGCAGCACTGCAGGTATCCATATGGTACATGGCAAACGCTGCTCTCTACACCGATTCAAACTCACAATAATACAATGAACCTGCAAAAATGTATTAAAAAAAATGCAGTCACAGTTATCAAACTACTTCATTGGACAAACAGAACCAATTTGGAGATCATGTTATTTATAAAAATACATCATATATACCTCATGTCACAACTGTAACGACTTGTTGATAAACGGAAGACACCTTTACTACATAATCATATTATAATCAATTATGATGCACCATTTTAGTAACATTAATAAACAATAGCACACATGCAAATATCATAATTCATAACAGCATAATATATTGTTTTCATTTATAAAATAAATTAACCTAATTTTAGGTTCAAACATCAAAGTAAAGGAAAAGGTCGATGCACCGCCAACACAGTTTACCATACGAATTGGTGTCATATCCTTCGATCCCTAGTTCCTTCTTCTTTTGACTTTTTCCTTTTGATATATTATGCAAACACATCTTCGCTTGGCGTATTATACCCACCCATAATCTCAAAATCGTAATTTCTCGGAAATAACTATTTATTGTGTTAGAAATCTGTTTACATAGAACCAAGGCACTAAGTAATAAGTATATAAATACAACCCAATAAATATATAACAGAAATTAGAATTTATATTAAACGTCTAGATAAAAGACAAGATAATTTTTTTAATTTTTATATAATTATTTAGCTATTATAATGTTTTATTTTACACTTGGTTGATTTAGGTGTTAAATTTTTTTTCTAATTTCACATGTGAGATATTTGAAAAGCACTTAGGAGGTTTATAATATTAACTCGGTTTTTCTTTGGTACTACATGGGATAATAAAAGTACATTGTGTTCAATAATTATTATACTACCATCGCATTTAAAAAAAATATATAAATCATAGTGTTAACATTTTCCTTAAATATAAGACAAGTGTGTAAATAAACAAGCATAATTAATGTAACACTTATTTAAATAACTGGATAATTATTAATTGTTGGTACCTACTACCTACCAAGTACTAATAATATGTCAGTGCACTCTTACCAGATCCGCCTTATTTAAAATTAAACTTCGATGAAAGTTGTGCCGAGAATCAAAATATTATTTTATCAAAAGGTTAAAGAAATAATATAATCAACCTTTTTAATGTGATAACATCACGAAGATATAATGGACTGGAAACGAGCAGCTCTTCAGTAGTGGCCACCAAGGACTAAGATATAATGGACTGGAAACGACATGGTCGGCGGGGTTCGGGTGACGGCCACGAAAAGGTGTCGTTATAGATAAGAATACTGTAGTCTTAATGTTTTCAGCGCTACCGGTGGCTTTATTTGGCTTCACATTTTATATCTTAGTCCGTGTCTTATACAGATGGCGCTGTAAACTCTAGGAACACATTGCGACCCCCTGCACTTTGCCACTTGTACATACATTCGTGGCCGTGATAAGCTGCACGTTTCCAGTCCATTATATCTTAGTCCCTGGTGGCCACGAACGTATGTGCAAGAGGCAAGTGCAACCCAGAGTTTACAACGCCATCCGTATAAAACACGGAATAAGATACAATTTGTGAAGCTAAATAAAACCACCTGTACCGCTGAAAACATTCGGTCCCCGGTGTGAGGATCCTCTTGGTGGCCGCCCCCCGACCCCCACCGATCATGTCGTTTCCACTACATTATATCTTAGTTCTTGGATAACATAATAATATAATAATTTCCTCCCATTGCCCAGTAAATTGATATTCATCGCATTATACATTATCTCCAATGTGCCGTTTCACGTAATTTTGAAATCTCTGGATATCTCTAATTAATCGCTATTAATCGAAATGTATTGTACATTATCAATAGACATATATTTTTCAGAAATGTTTTTTAACGTGCCATGCACGTACGAGGTTAATAATATAATTTTTATAATTTTTACACCCTTGGGTGTAATAACAAAGGGGTCTTTTTCCATCGGGTGGAATTTTTTTCTGAATTCAGTAATACTATATTATATATGTCATTTGAATTTGCATAGTTTTGCTTATCAGAATTATTTTTCTTAGTGATGACATAAACAACAACCCTTGTAGAATATATGACGTATACTATTGATACTATACTACAATATAATACGTATTATATAAAGATACGTCCTTATATTTTGGCACTGGTGGTTGGGAGACGGAAAAGGGGGAATAAGAATATCAAACACAATTTCCCCAAAAATAACGGACACGTCATAACCCTAGCTGGAATCTGGATAACAGCAAAAAACTTCCGATAATTAGTTTCCGGCCAACTACACACAAACAAAATCCAATACAAAGCGGAAAAAATTCTAATTAAAAACTTTTTGATTAGTTTTCTTTTATCTTTTCGGACGACGGGGCAAATCGTACACAGACACATACGCGTCTCTCTCTCTCTCTCTCTCACACACACACACCCATATTTATATATATAAGGACCGGACGCAATTAATTTTATCCAACCCCTTGACCACCCCTTGTACACTGCTGCTATTCGCCCACCATTACCCTGTTTGCTGAAATATAATAATTCGTTTTTAAAACGTGTTGTGTGCGCAGAAACTGCCCATACCGTCTATATACATTACATAGGTATATGTATAATGTATATATATACAGACTGGTTATATACATACAATACAAGGTAACGTTTATTGAATAAGTCGTATAAAAAATTGGCTCTGTCCAGCATGCAACGATAAAGTCAAGAATAAAAAATTAACATCTTAATATTGCATAAATAAATATTTTAAATTTTAAACACTCCAATACCTACATGATATACTTTATCGCGTATAAATAGATTTCTTAGGTCTGAATAAATCATTTATGTTTATAGAAATGCAGACAATTCAGGGGTCCCCGGAGACTTCATATTATATTATAGATATTAAAATATCTTTTTATTCTCCCTTTTCACTTTCAATATTCCACTCTTCAAATCTCACAATGGCAATCAAATTAAATAATAAAACCAAATAACTAAATTCAATACTTGCAACCACTAATAATTTATTGATCCATCTAGAAGACTTCAAATAATCTAATTAACGTTGTGTCACATTTAAAATATATCCTGCAAATGGACTAAATATTAAATATTATTTATATCATAACAATTTAATAAAACCATTTGGCCACAAAATACAATACCCTTTCAAAAAAGGTGTCTAAATATTATATTGAACAATATTGAGCATACGCCTTTTCTAAAGTAATTTTCTATTAGTTTTTAAATGTTTATAATATTAATTCGTGTGTGCAACTATACAACTACGAGGTGATCTATTTAAGTTTCTACACTCATAATCCAAAAAGTCTTAACTTTTTTTAAAATAATATACGCCATTGAGGAGAAACATTTTTGAATAATTAATACATTTTTTACAATTCGTTAATGATCATTATCATTTTTTAAAATTGTTTAATAACATTAATTTTTAAGTTCGAATTCAAAAGCACAATGTTTTTTGGAGTATTTCGATACATAAAAAATCAAATTTCGAACGAGAATTTAATTACTTATCTATAAGTTACATGCCTATTTTAAGTTTGAAGAGCAGAGTAGCGGACCAACATCCTGTGTGAAACCCCTGTGCAGTTCTATTCTGCTTTTCAAAAACTTTAAATTCTTGTTAAACCGAATTAACTAAATAGCTATTCATTTAAATTCAATTTTTGTATATCTTTGTATTAAACAACTCCGAAAAATATTTTGTTAGAAAATATGATCTTAAAAAAATATGTTGTCATACAAAAAGTAAAAAAATTAAAATATAATTTTTCTTTTAAATGTGTAGTAGTTATTCAATGACATAAAATTATCTAAAAAAAAATTTTCAAAAAGTTAAAGCTTTTCGAATTAATATGAGTGTATACACCTAAATAGATCATACAAATTACAAATATTATATGTATATTTAACGCACACACACGCTTTTTCATGTTGCTGCTGCTGAGGGACCAATGGACTATGGTACCTACCTATTCGTGTTGTATACACTTACAGTAAAATTATGATCCTTTTGTACAGTCAACTATGCAGTCTCTAGTCGAGAATTTCACCAAAATTTAATGAAAATCTTGAAACCAAAAACAACTAACTAACTACACCAAACTTTAGGCCAAAAGAAGTATGCATATTATGCCAATACACTAGTACGAGTACTGCGGAGCAAAAAATTCAAAATACAATGCGTCACATTATATTGGTTATGTTTAATTTTTATTAAAAATAAATGCTATAATTCTGATAAATTGTGTACAGTAATAATATGTTAAGTTATAACTTTTCGAAATAATGCATGTATATAGTCACTTAAATGGGTCACCACGAGGGATTATTATCATAGATAATTTTAAGTGGGCGCACTAAAAAATACCCATTATAAAAATTGCAGTGGAAAATTTTTTTAACAATTGTAAGAAGGCCGATTTTTGATACTTTTATTAATTAATTAAATAATTAATCGATAAAAAGTAAAAAAAACTTGTTAATTTACCATGTGCTATTGGATACGATTAGAATACTGTATCAAAAATCGGGCTTCTTACGGTTCTAGAAAAAATTCTCCTCTGCAAATTTTATAATGAGTATTTTTTACTGTAAACCTCTATATTATTCGATTACTGCCTACCAAACCTAAATGTATTAATTTACATATAGGATATACCAATTAATTTTAAGAGTATCCTACTGTATAGTTACTATTTTAAACTTTGTACCTATAATGCATATATTATATTTTACATTTTAATATAATATACGAGTATTATATCATTATAACACTATGTTTATAGATACCTATACTATGGTATTTTCTACCCCTAAGGTTCATATAGTGTAGCTATAGCTCTATTGGGTGATATATAAATATGTTTATTATAAACCTATAATATAAAAACAATTTTTTATAAATTATTTCCAGGTACATATTTTTATTTAAATATAATACCATTCATTTATTTGGTTTAAAATTGTAAGCTTCAGTTTCTAAAAAAACGTTATTACGGGAAAAAGTATAATACTTATTATGTTTATTTAAAAAAAAAAATTGTTTGGGTACGATGAAAACAATGAATACAATTATTTTTTTTTATCTGAGTATTCTATACCTATTAGTAACTTATAATTTTTGTAATAAATTTCATAAGATTTTTTTAATAAATTAAATAATTATAAACTCAATTACAAAATATTTATAATAACTATTGTGCACCCGTAAAATGTTAATTAATTTTAAAATAAACATTCAAGAAATGAAATAATAATAACAGCATAATACACACAAAGAGCTGATGTTAATAACTTATACAATAAATAAAAAAATGAACAAAGTAAATAATTGGAATTTTAAAATAGGCAAAAATTACGCAGATGATGACTTAAAAGATTAATATTAAATATTAAACTGTAAAACCTGCCAGAACGACCATTTATAATTTAAAAATATTATGAAAAAAAAGATGGTCTATTGGTGAAGGCAGGTGGGTAGATATGTTTTTATATAATATAATATAGTGCTCAGATATACAAATGACGCATTTTGAAGTTCACGCTTTATTTTTCGCATTGATCGAAACGCGAAGCTTTTCTCTTTCTTCCCAACACCGAATATCCAAATAGTAAAACTCCCATTACACCATTGTCAGCCACAGCATAACCCCACTGTAGATCAAGTATACCTCACGATAATGCACAATAACACTTTACATTTATCCAATTATACCTTATAATATGTATATAGGTACCGTCATACCGCGGCTATTGTAAACAGTAACTATACAACTGACTATTTATCGCTAATGTCTTACTTGGATTTTACAAACCAAAAACATTATATACCTACCCTCACACTGTGTGCGAAATATCATACAATACATTCCAGCATATCATCGCAGTCGGAAAACGTGGAGAGTACAACAAATGTTTACCTGACAATACTCGCTTTTCCGAAATGCTGTCACACTGGATCTGCCTTACATTATACTCTTGTATTAGCACTCGTGGCGAAGGGAAAACCGTTTAAATCCGAAAATCGAACGAATAACATAAGCTAAGAAAACACGTATAGGTACGGAGGTCGGCTAGCATTGAGTGACCAATGGAAAATATCGCAGTTGTCCCCATCGAGTAAAAACGGTTTGGTAATATTATGATGGCGCTAGTGGAATATCAATCGAAAAATTCCAGCATCGTTGTCTGAAAAAAGAATCAATGTTCTTAAATATTACGGCTATTCAGTGAATTTAGTTTAAATAAATTGGTAGTGCATACCAAAAATAACATAATTTTATCATCACCAGAGGATACTGCAACATGATGAATAACCTTATTCATAAATCAAATAAGCTAACCTATATCTCATAATAATATATTTACAGCATATTGACGATTAACGAGTTCTGACACCCATCTCAATTCGTTTTCAATATAATATTCTGATAAAATAAATGATCGTCGTGGAAGTCCACATCTTAGTTTTAGATTATTTGCCACTCGTGGGGGGGGTGCTTATGTTTTTTCGTTTTGGAACCGATGACACCACGGGAACAGGTATTCGCATAACTTCCTCGCTTGAATTATAATTTATAATGCTATCTTGCATTCTTACATCGTGTGGGTAACATAATATACGTTAGCTTATAGCTACCACACATTCCTCCCATCGCATTGTTTTTAGGATCATTACTCATTATCAGAAACCTTTACAACACAACTCTATCAACGCCGATATTTTTTACAGTTATCAAAGTAGAAATACCATATAAAAGTATAAAACCCAGAATAGTTCACCATAGTGGCCCACAACTGTCAGGACTAGGGCACACTTTAAACTTCTATAATCCTTATTCCCACAGCACCTTTTCAAACCACAACATATCAAATACAAATACAACTCAGCCAAGTGCGACAAGTCCGACCTGACGGTTCACAGTTGCTCAGGTATCCAACTTCCGGGGATGTCCAAACTAAATTTTTTTTTTAATCACTGACAATATAGTTTTGGCCAAATCATCGAAATCTTAATGATAAAACACGTAGTTTCCCTTTTTTTAAACCTTATTTTTTTACTGCTAACATTTTGATCAAAGTATTGGTAATGAACATTAATGTTTGCTAAACACGTATATACCCCCCCAAACCAAATTTCTAATTACACCACTGTATCTTAAATGGTCTGCGATGTAAAAATGATGTTATATTAGGTAATAACAACCCAAGCCTAGTGTCACTAATGAGTGGCTTCTTACTCTTATTACCCATTTCTGTTATCTCGCAACATCATCACATGCATACTCTTTTGTTTGTGTTAATTCTTACAGATTTTGCAATGTAAATACGGAAAAACGACTTCAAATATAACTTTTAATTTTAAAACTTATCCAAATACACTATTATAAGTGCGATATAACAAGTAAAAACCTACACAAATTAATAAAATAAATTATATTTTCAAATTAAATTTAGTGTTAAACTTAAATTAATTAGATTATTTCAATGAAAAATTAAGAAGATAATATGCAAAGATACATTTCAAAGCTTCAAACACAATGGAATTCCACCTTTTTCGTTTTCCACAGTGAAAAAAATGTAACCTTTTAGGCCACTGAGTATAAATGTAATAATATATGGTGTATAAAAATAATTAGTTAAGTTAAAAGTTAAATAAAGTAATTTATTCAACTTAGTTAAAAAGTTTAAATAAAAAGTTGTAATTGTTTTTTTTCTAGGTATATACTTTTAAAGAGTATTCATAATATTATCAACAGACTAAATAAAATGAGAAAAATGTCTTAAAAACAAAATTGTTCTAATTAAAAAGTTAAAATTTAATTTATAAATTAAATCCATTATATTCGACCCACATTGGGTATCGTATAGTCGCTCGATACAAAATAGTATACAATACGGTAACATCCCTCTAGAAACATTAAGCACAAAATTAAATTACCTTAATTCATTCTACTAACCGTTCCCCTAACAGGCATGCTATAAAACATCCACCGTAGTGTTCATTTTTAAATTACCCAGTCGGTGGAGTAAATTTAGTGTAAACAATTTTTGTTTGTTTCATTTTAATATACCATTTAAAATTGCCGACTTAAATTTTACTAATTTGTTCAGTTCGTGTGGTTTGGATGTCACATTATACGATATACATTTTAAACGTATATATTACATCTACGAATATCAAAAAAAATTCCAGGAATATTGTTTTATCACTTAAATCATTCTCGACGAAGTTTAATACCACGTAAATTAAAATCTTCTTTATCGTTGCATATAATTCCAATTTATATTTTCAAACACTAACATGTTTGCATAGCTTTGAGAAAATAACCTAGGTAATAACATATTACAAAGGAAATTGTGGAAAATAATATTATCGCCAAATCTGATTATTTGATAATACGCGAAATTACGTAGATATTTAAATATGATACTAGAATAGTAGAATATGTATATCTGATATATCTTGATCTGCAGAATAAAATATTAACATTATACATAATATACATAAAATAATTTAAAACTATATATTGTTGTTTTTTTGAATTTTCTCTAGGCTTTTGACAATTGAAGACTAATTGCAATCTTGATTAAACTTGAATAGTTATTAGTCAAGTCCGAACTCTTTGGTACAAAATTCAGGAAAAAATATTCATGGACTAGTTCAAAATAAAATCCAAATATTATTTTATATTTAAAAATGATTGCAAATAAATTTAAGTGAAAACAAATTGGAAGACTAATATTGTTATAGTTGTTATAAATTATAAAATAATTAATACCTACCCTTAAAGGTTTTTATCTTATAAAAAAAATAATGTGCTTCTGTTAATATAGTAATTAATGTTAAAATAGGTCAATAGTTATAAATCTCTAAAAGTGTGCTTTGTAATAAATTTATAATAATAGCTTCGATTTCTAAGTTTATAGGTAAGTAGGTATCTAATGGAATATTGTTAATAATGCTCCTTAGTCCCTTTTAAATATCAAAACTTTAATATCCCATTTAATCGCTCTGATTAAAGTTTGTATATGATACTCTGCTAATTTATATCCTTTTATTTAAAATGCTTTGAATATTTATAACTTTTCAAAATATCCTTAGATAAAACTTTTAACTAATTTTCAAGTTTTTAGGTACCTATACACACAATATAGAGTATACACTCTCAATATTAATGGAAATGTGAATACAAATTTAAATATAAATTTGTTTTTGTATTATACCTAGTTCTTTACTAATTTAAATGTTTATGTATAATAATTGTATATTGTATACATTACATTTAAAAAAAAGCTTAAAATCATATTTCTCTGCACAGTGTTACGGTAACCCGACAATAATTCATCCAAAAATAGTGAAAATGAACACCAATTATTATGACATCCATAAAACCGAAATTCAAACATAAAAAATTATAAATTTGTGCAAATATCGTAATTTGATTTCCAAAAATATATTCCTAAACAATAAGAGTATTTATCCGAAAATATACATCTAGCATTTTAATGTTAAAATTCAAATTATTTAACTATTAATTTATACTATAATTTAATATAAATTTGTATTTCAACATTTCGTTATTATTTCAAAAATATGAAATTCTTTATATGTAATGTAAAAACTTTAATTTGGAAATTAGGTATATCAACACCCTTTTTTTATTTTTATATAAAAAATAAAGATACACTTATTTGAAAATAAAAATGTTTAAGGAAATGTACATAATAAAAAAATACATACCAACTATATTATATAAGAAGTACATAGTTTATATTTAAACCAACTTATTTAACTAAGTTAATATTTAATTAATTTTGAAGATATTGTTTGTAATTAAAAATTTATTTTTAAATGTATTTGGTTTATAAGTTTGAAATATTATTATTCTTGTTTAAAAGTATTTTACTTATGTTGAAGTACCTATTAAGTTTTAAGAATCATTATTATTATTATTATTATGAAAATGTTTAAAAAAGTGTATAGAAAAAAATAGCTATTACATTTTTTCTCACTATACCTATCTAACTGAATTACTATTTTATTAATTTTAAAATTTATTCAGTCATTTACAATAGACGTTTACAATTTAATATTTTAAAAATATGATATTCTATTAATATTTTAATTTTAAATATTAGGTATTATAATTTAAATATTACGCATAATTATAAAATATCTAACGAAATATATAAATTAAAAAGATTACCTACTGGTATATATGAGTGTTCATCAACGCAATTCTGAAGTGTTAATTTATTTAAAAAAAAACCTGATTTTTATAAGTAATAATTAAAAATTAATTGATATTCATGTTTAATATTGATTGCTTTGAGATATTATTTTACATAATTTCGTAAGTAGATAACTCATTTTACATTCCAAAATGCATTATTAAAACCAATATAAGCTTTCCGCAATGTTAAAATATACACGGAAAAAAATGATTACTATATAATTGTAGTTGCAACATTTATAGTTAATACAACTATTTTGTAGTAAAGATTAATAAACGATTTTAGTAGATATGAATACAAAATTGTAGTTAAAATATTATAGTTACTAGTACTATAATTTAGTTAAATCTATTTCCATTAACTATTTATTTTAGTTAAAACTTGGTTTTATACAGAATAGTTAATTTTACTATAATTTATAGTAAGCATAACTGAAAAATATTGTTGTTTGTTTTATTTTTAAACGCGGTATACGTGATTCCCAATGTGTTGTTTTGTTATCGGGAAAATAGCGATCCGTAAGCTGCAGTCCATTTATGATCCTCTGTATTCGACATTCGTGTTATTTATATTATTTCTCACACACACCACAATTTATTTTGATTTTGGTCATTTTATACTTCTCATTTTAACATTTGACTACTTGACTGTTGAATGTTGTCAACGTTGATACTCATAAGTCATAACTCATTACAAACATTGTAACATTTACCTGCCAACTGTACTGGGGATTTTGGAAGTTTGGAGATTCTGTTCCTGAGGTAAGTCTAATTAATTTAGTTTTTAATTATTAGTTAGGTACCTGCTACCTATAAGTATGTAAATTAAAATACTGTCGATTTTAATATTTTTATTTTTTAATATTGCTGCAGTATAAAATAGTATAATATAGGTATACCTATTATCAAGGCTGGATATTATAACTACCTAGTTAAAAATTAAAATGAATTTAAAACGTTAAGTTGATATTAACTAATTTGAGTAACCCATTACTTTTTTTTAAACTAACTTTTAACATATTTAACGTGGTAACTTAGTTAATTGTATACAGATTTATAAAAATTAGTTTAAATTTAAAATTGTATACAACCCATTAATTTATAACTTTGTTGGCTTGGGAACTATTAGATATCACAGAGGTTCTCTATGCCTCATCGGGTATATTAACTTAACTTAACGAGTTAAAAAAATCGTTAATTTACCCAGCCTTGCCAATTATAATATTCATATTGTAGCAATGTAGTTGGATAATTTCAAACAAAACACTGATGTCCAAATTATTATAGGACTTACTGTAATAGTATACTTTTTGAATTATGGATTCATACACTCAAGATATAATGAAACAATGGGGTTTTTCAAATGAAATAATAACAATATTTAAAGGTATGTGTATGATACTATAATACTATTATTATAATTTATAACGTAGCCATGTAGTTATGTTATTTAATTGCAATTCTTTAATTGTAGGTATAGTGTTATTATAAGCTAAAGGATTGTAATATAAAATATATCCATTGTAGGTAGGTATATGTAACTTGTAAGAACACCACATAATTATTATTTTTGCCATATTTATTTAATTTGTACAATCTGTATAAAATATATTTACAATAGGCACAATAGATGGAGGGATATATTATAGGTCATCGGTAGCTCGATTGAAGAATTGTTGATCTAATCAACAATTATATTAAAAAATCATTAATATATTCTATAAATATGAAATTGTAAATAAAGTTTTTTTGTTAATAAAATATTGACTATTATAATATTTTAACTAACAGTAAAATTATTCAATTTTGTATTACTGTGTACAAAATAAGCGCCAAGCGGTAAAAATATATAAGTCCCTAGTGACTAGATTTCTAGATAGGTATATATGTAGAATAAACACTCAAAAATTGTCTATTCAAATCTGCAAACTAATTTTATACATTTTTTAGATCAAGAAATAGATCAAGTAGCACTATTGAATCTTACTGAGACTATGATAATAGAGTTGTTGCCTAAAATTGGTCAACGATCTAGATTTTTAAAACATTTAGAAGATTTAAAAATACAAAAAGTAGGAAAAAAAATTTAACATTTCAAAACTTTTATCTAGCATATGTGTATATCATTTTTTTATTGTTATACCTATAGAATGTTTCTGTTGATTCTAAAAAGAAACATCATATAATTGACTGGGATAATTTAGAAATAGAGTTAGCTCCGATGGATAGCTTTGAAGATGTTAATTCTACAGATAACATAGTATGTGATACAATACCTGACAATTGTAATACTGCAGTCCAAGAATTCAAAGATCATTGTGGTAACCCCCTCAGTATTTAAATCATTTTATTAATATAATTTATACATTATGCTATATAGTATTACCAATAGTATTATATTCAATACTTACTATGTAGTATAGGTATTGGCATATTGTTTTCTTGATTTTACTTTTACTTTTCTTAAGTTAAAACCAAACGCTATTCAATTAAAATAGTAAATACCTGTATTTTAATATGTTTATGAAGTTCCAACTGCAGAATGCTCCTATACAACTACTAAAAACAATGATAATTCTTTGGCGCAACAGATAAAAACTATTTTATCAAAATACCAAGATGGAGAGTTTGTATTAGATTATTACAAACTTAAATCACATTTCAATGAGGCCATGCGAAATAAACTAGTTTCTGTAATAATAAAAGATCAAATTCGCTCCCAAGTCATTTTAAATAGATCAAGGCTTATAATTTTAGCAAAAGGTAATTTTGAAAGTTTATAAGGTATAACATTTTATTGTTATAATATTTTTTTTTCACTTTTGAGGCATTGAAGAATTATTTCCTTCTGAGACTGAGGAAACTTATTTCATACCGTACTGTAAAGAGGGTAATATAATAAGTCCCAATAGAGGTAAACTATATGGAAAATTTTGTAATATTAAAAAGGAAATCAGCAAGATAAGTAATGTAAAGAAAAGGCATCTATCAGAGTCTGATCAAGAAATAAATTTGAATCATGAAGGTAACATTAATTTATTGCTATTCATTTTTTTGTTTTTATTATTTCTATAATAGTATTGTTAAATAAAGGTTTAAAATAAGGGAATGGTAGGTACTAACCTAACCTATTTAATACTAATAAAAATCAAAATTATGCCTGTTATTGTTTTGTTATATAAGATTATAAAGACTCATTAACCTGGCTCAAAAACAATATAGAACCAGACATTACTCTTCATAAACTCTGGAAAGCAACAGCATCATATCGATTAAAAGACAAAAATAATAATATGATGGATACATATATAGCCCTTACCAAACCTACTGGTCATATTTTAGTTAGTATTGTATTTGTTGTATGATAAGCTTTGTATTAAACCCATTGTTTCATTATTTTAGATTGATATAGATTTTAACTATATGTATGCTGGAAAACAAATGAGTTTATTTGACAAATTTCCTATTTTCAAGGAAAAATTAAAAATATATTTGGAAATTAAACAAATTAATATCAGCAAAAATCTTATTGGCAAACTAACTGCTCCGCATAGACCTGGCATGTGTTGATATTTATTTACATGAAAATATGTTTCTGACTAAACTATATCCTGTATTTTATTTTTAGGTGACGACGATATTGCCGTGTTTGAAATTCTACCATATTTATTTCCGCCTGTCAGTATTATTGTTCTAAAGCCACCGAATAATACCCGTTGTACTATCAGGGCATCAAAGATAGAACAAGCAGCTGCATTTATTTCAAATGTTACGGTAAATATATTTATAAAAATAAATAAACTAAACTATATATTATATTATATATTTTTTTTTTCAGAATGCTAATGAATTGAAAAAAGTACAATCCGATAAAATTAATAAGGCATTTTCATTAGGCTTAACTGTACAGCCATTTGTGGTTTTTGTTGGTGAAAGTGATTTGGATGAAAACATTTCAAATAATCCACTATCTTACTATACAGTTATCAACGACACATATTTCAAGGTGGAAACAATTTTAAAAGCATTTGATGTATGCTTCAAAAGCTTCCATACACTCAGTTTGAAGTATCCCTTTGAAGCAGAGCAGGTATGGAGATTTATACAGGAATATTTTTATGAAATTCCAGATAATAGAGGAGAAAAAAAATTTTTAAGTGTTAAAACTTTAATTAAAGATTTAGATAACATGTAAGACAATAGTTTTATTGTTAAACGAATAAAGATTTAGTTTGAAAAAATTGTATTTATAATTAATAATAAGTACCACTAATCTCAATATGTTTAAATGTTTTTTGTGTGAATCTCAATTTGAGGTATCTAGCCATCTTTTAATACATTTAAATATTTATCATGATCTTAATAGCATAACAATATTTGAATGTAAACAACTAAATTGTTTCCGAAGTTTTGGATCAATAGATTCTTTTAAAAAGCATATTAATAGTCATACTTTAGTTACAAATAATATTGCAATTAATCAACAAATTAATGTTGACAAACATTCACCAACCATAATCACTAATATAGATATCAACTCTGAGGAAACAGTAGATAATATTCAGGATAATTTAGAATGTACATATTTCTTTACTCTTGAAAATTTTAAAAACATTTTACAAAAAAATGCAATTAAATTGGTCTCAAAATGGTATAGCAATAGTGCAATACCACGGAAAATGGTTCAAATCCTTCTTGATGATGTTCAAAACTTTAATGACTCGATTTTAATAAATATAAAAGACAAAATCCAAAATATGATTCAAAATAATAATTATGTTGATACAGTTAAAGATCTAACTCTAGTCTTAAATTCTCTTGAAACTCTTTCCCACTCTTTTGATAGTTTAAAAACAGAACATTTCTGATTACAAACTTTGGAAGAAATGGGTTTACTAATTCGGCCTAACCAAATTGTTATAGCACATAGGTTAGATGATCGACTTCATGATGGTATTGTTGTTTTAGAACCAAAACCTGTCAAAATAATTCTGACTCCTTTAAGATATATATTGAAAAAAATATTTGAACATTCTAACTTTTTCGATGTGCTATTGACTTACACTAAGGAACTTGAATTTTATAATGGTAAATTAATATTCAGTTTTGTTCAGTCGGAGATGTGGAAAGCAAAATTAAGACTTCACCAAAATAAAATTATTTTTCCTCTGTTCTTGTACTTTGATGATTTGGGTATTAATAATCCACTTGGATCTCATGCAGGAAATCAAAAACTTGGTGCTGTTTACATTTCCTTGGCTTGCTTACCACCTGAACTAGCATCTTCCTTAAATCATATATTGCTTGCTTCTTTATTTAAAACAGATGACAAAAAACAGTATGGAAATAATAAAATATTTAAAGATTTAATTTCAGAACTTAATTATTTAGAGACAACTGGGATTGAAATAACAATAAATAATAAAATATACAAAATATTTTTTTCAGTTGGTTTAATTTTGGGTGACAATCTTGGCTTACATTCTATATTGGGATTTGTAGAAAGTTTTGTTGCTAAATATCCCTGTCGATTCTGCAAAAGCTCTAGATCTGAATGTCAAAATCAATTAGTGCAAAATAATAATAGTTTAAGAGATTCGTTAAATTATAACTGTGATATTATCACTAATAATGTATCTCAAACAGGCATAAAAGAAAAATGTGTTTGGAATGATTTGAATTATTTCAGAGCAACAGACAACTATAGTGTAGATATTATGCACGACATGCTTGAGGGTGTTTGTAAATATGATATTGGGTTGATATTAAAATATATGATTTTTGAATTTAAATATTTTACTATAGATACATTAAACAATAGGATTGAAACATTTAATTATGGTCCTATTGATATCCGTAACAGGCCTACATTACTATCAACAGAAAATTTAAAACTAGGAGTTATAAAAATGTCAGCTGCAGAATCATTATGCTTCACTAGATATCTTGGCTTAATTATAGGTGATCTGATTCCTGAAAAATCTGAGGTTTGGTCTTTATATATTGTTCTTAAACAAATAATTGATATTATATTTCATAAATGGATCAGACAGCAGGATACGGTTTTACTTAAATGTTTAATTTCTGAACACCATGAACTTTACTTAAAACTATTTCGTATAGGACTAAAACCTAAGCATCACCACATGGTACATTACCCACTTATAATGCAAAAATCAGGACCGTTAAATATATTTTCTTCAATAAGGTACGAAGCCAAACATAAAGAGTTGAAAGATGCTGCTAATGCTATTACTTCTCGCAAAAATATTGCATATACCCTGGCTTTGAAACAGCAGTTGCAATTGGCATACAGATTATTATCTTCTGATAATAATTTGTATACAATTCCTATACAATTTGGACGTGTTTTAACATTAGATTCTTTCACATTAGATTTATACAATAATAGAATCAAATTTTTAAATAAAAAATTTAACTTATGTGTTGATAATATTACATTTGTGTCCTGGGTGAATATCAAAGGTTCAATTTATAATTGTAAAAATATGTGTGTCGTTGTTTCTGAAGATGAGGGTGACACTATGATGCCATCTTTTGGTTTAATTAAAGACATTTTTATAACTGATGAAAAACATTCATTTTCCATTTGTGAAATGTATGAAACTATATATTTTGATGACCACTTTCAAGCTTTTAATGTTGTTAAGACAAATAATTTAATATGTATTTCTTTGGAGAAATTGGGTAGTATATTTCCTACTCATGCCGTTCATATATCTGGACTAACATTCATACCAACAAAATAAAATATGTATGTTGTATTTTTGTATCATTTCTCTACCTATTTCTAAGAATTATTATAAATGTACCAATGTATACAAAAACCTTATAATAAGTTAATTAATATATTTTTTCATTTGTATTAATATTAACTGAAATACATTGTTATTACCTAATTGTATTTTAATAAAAATAAACATTAAACATGTTTACATTTACCTCTAATTTGTTTAATTTATTTATTAATTGTAATGGTATATATATATCATATCAATTTTGTATTAGCCACTATAAAATATAGGTTGATTAACTACAACATATAGTAGTTTCTACTATAAGGTCGTTAAAGATTTAAAAGTTTCTAACTAAACCGTATAGTAGAAGCTACTATAAAATGTAGGTTGATTAACTAAAATGTATAGTATTGAGTACTAGAAATTCATTAAATATTTAGTATACCTAACTAAATCATATAGCAGAAGCTACTATAAATGTTAGGATCATCAGCTAAACAGTATAGTAGGAACTACTATAAAATGTAGGTTGATTAACTAAAATGTATAGTATTCAGTACTAGAAATTCATTAAATATTTAGTATACCTAACTAAATCATATAGCAGAAGCAACTATAAATGTTAGGAACATCAGCTAAAAGGTTTAGTAGTTCTTACTAAAAAGGTATTGCAATGTTTTAGTTGTCACTACTATATTATAGTTATCATTGCTATAATACGATAACTATAATAATATAGTATTATCAACTAATATTATAGCTGTCCTATATATAACTATAAAATATAGTTGGAATAATTATAATAATAGTAACATCAACTACATAATTTTTTCCGTGAGGTGTTCTTAAGTGTTCATTCACTGGTACTATTTACATTTGACTTTATAATACAATAAACTAATAAAGGTAAGGTAAGTACCTATATTATATTATAAATAGAATTTTGGTACCTTCTATATAATTGTAAAATAACAATAATAATAATAATCAAAACAATAAGGAGGTCATTTTATTAAATTTGTTTAATTATTGGTGGCAACCAACTCTAAACATGTTTAGTTATTTTGAAAAATATCATAATATTTTGTATGTAGTTGTAACTTATAGAGTACTTATATATACAAAGGCACCCACAATAGGGGGGGGGGGGGGGGGTGAGCAGGAGGGACAACTTTCCCCCTAGCTTTCCTGCTAGCTAAAATAATTATATCCATATATAATTAAATTTCTTTATTTTTAAAAGATTGTGAATTTTTTCCTACTTAAGTGTAAAATACTAAAATGTAATATTATATTAAATTGCCTTTAAATATTTTTTTTAAATATACATAATACATTATACATAAAGAGGACTCCACCCCCTCATGAGTTGTCTCCGTCTTACAAACGAGTAACATATCAAGTTTGAGCTCAGCAGATCACGTTTTATGCCATTAGCTTAAGCATTTGAGTGAATCGACTTATTATGAAACTCGATGGTAAGAACATTATCAGTGTTTTGTTGGAAGTTTATTTACGATAATTCAGTTTTTAAGTGAGTTATGCGTGTATAAAAAATGTAAATTAAAAATTCTCACAACTCACTTAAAAAGTGAATTATCGTAAAAAACTTCAAAAAAAAAAAAAAACACAGGTAATGTTCTTACTATAAATGTGTTTGATTATTAATAAAAATTATAACTTATAAGGCGGTCGTCCCCCTGAGTTTTCACCTGCGGGAACATTTACACCTCTTGTATATTATGTAAATAGGTAACAAACATTGTACATTAATACATTATATGCTATAGTAAAAGTATCTATCTATGTGTATTTAATCGAGTATCCATATGTTAATCCACTTATATTAGAGTTTCGTTTGATCGTACACTGCGTTTGTTAGTTATTTGTCTAAGTACGACATCATATTCGAAATGCAAGGTGTTGGTTTCACGAAATGACACCTCAAATAGTTATTGATATTTCTTCAAAACGAATATGTGGTGAATTCATTAAGAAACAAAGGAAAATGAAGGTTTCCGTTTTCCACCAAATAGTGATCCTCGCAGTGTTAGGTAAGGTTAGGTGTCTGTGTCCGTGTTCCGTTAAAAGCTTATATAGATATTCAAATTTGCACCAAAAAAAAAAAAAAAATGTATGATATATTATTTATTGTATATATTTGGCAACGAATGTCGATGGACGATGGTATACATAACTAGGTAGGTACCTACTATTGTATTTAAATTTTCAGCATTTGCTAACCGTCCGCGTTCCGTGGTTAGGTTTTTCGACCTTATTGGAAAAATTCTCACAATGGCACCAAGGAAGTCCAAACCTAGCGCCTCCGAGGAGACTTTCTCAGACTCCGGATCCGATGACGTGAGTTTTATTTACCCTACAGTTGAAAAAAAAAACAGCTCAACATCACTTGGAAAGCCGACCGTATGGTACTTATTTCGCACATTCTCATTTTTGGCGCATAGATACTAGCTATGACGACTGTGTTTTATTACCTGTGTTAAACTTTTGAGGACCCGATATGATCCTCACGTGTTGTATCTGTCTTACGATAACATATACAGTATACCTACATGGAGAATTCATGTTCAGTAGAATCAATTTTGTGTTGTACATTTACCTACTATCAAATTTTTAAGTATATTATCTGTAATAAGAATATTAAATGTTTACACACTTCAGCTTTTTTTGTTTTTGATATTTTAATTTTAAGTGAGTTACACCTATAAACACGTAAAATAGGTACACAAATTTAAAAATGCTCATAACTCGCTTTAAAATTAAAACTACGAAAAAAAAAACACCAAGAATACCGATAATCATATTCGTATACCTTACTTTATTTAGACTTTGTTTTAAGTTTGAAATATTGGGTTAAAATTAATTTGAAAAAAATTTAACCAGACAACACAAAATGGATTTATACTTAGTGTTTATTTTTTCGGATTATGGTTGAGTGTTATTGTTGGGATATCACAAATTTTTTTTTTGAACTTCGGGAACATATTGGTTTTACAATGATCTTTTTTTCTTTTTTTTTTGCAGATAAATATTATAGTAGACTATTGTAATATATTTAATATAGGTACTTGTAATAATAGAAATTAGTATTTGTAATAGGTGTCGGATAATGCAATTTATGCAGGCCGAGGGAAATATTATCTAATAAAATGTTGAAAATAATACGCTGCAATAATTTCTATAATAATTTAGTAAATATAATTTCTATAGTTAAATTGGCTATAACTCTACTGATATTGTTCAAAATGATTTCAACCATTTTTACACCATGCACTTCTACGTAAAATTTCCAATTAGATTATTGTATTTTCAAACTTACGTTACGACTTAATGGCCCTAACTTGGCACCCCGAGCACCCAGGGGTGCTATTGCGTCACTGGGTACTTGTAATAAGTCTTAAAGCGATGTACTGAAAAGCTTGTTAGATGTTCGTTGGTTTAGCATGGTCCATATTTGGATTCCATATGACTTTACTCCACTGATGATTAATTTGTAAATAAACATTTTATTTTTGAGATTTTAAACTTGTGTTTGATTTTATTAAATTAGGTCGAAGTAAAGCAAGAGTTTAATTACTTGTTATAGTTGACTAGATTAATATATTGTTTAGTGTTATAGGTATTTTGTCAATAGTTGTAACTTGTAATTACTTTTAATAGAAATATGGAATTATGTTGTTATTTAGTTTAAGGGGAGGACATTCGTTTGTTTTTAGCATTATGTTGGGTACACTTTGTGTGGTTTGTTTTTGATGAAATTGGCTTTGCAGTTTTTGACCAAGGCTGAATTACGTTTTCAATTACAATTAAATTATTTTATTTAGATTCATTAACTAGTTATTTTAATAGAATGTTTTAACTACACGTGAAGATTATATCTGTGTTTATTGGAAATGTTCTTTACAAAATACATAGGATCGAAAATATAATATATTTTGTAATGTTCGAGTATAATATAGTTTTTGTGTCTGTAAATTAAACTGAAAGTTCTAAAATTTAATAGGAAAAACTAAAAATGTTAGTTAATTTTATAGTGCGTACGAGAAAATAGTATACAGTTATAAACTAGGTAATAAAAAGTACCTATTGGCTATTATTTATTAATGCTTTAGTGTAAACATCTAAGATATTCTAAGGAAGTTGAAAAATATAAATCAATAAAGTCAGTGCATGCAATTTATAAATAAGTATTCATTTTTTTTTTTTACTCTTTTTACAGGCTATATTAGTATATTACTATAGTATTCTAATACTCTTAAGAACATTTAATATAGAAAACCACTTTCACAAAGTTCTAATATTTGTAAGATTTTGAAGCAAACATTTATTTAAAATATTAAATTGTCATACTATATTTGGGTTTTGATGTTTATAAGAAAATTATTCTCGAGGTATTCAAAATAAATGATAATATATTACTATATTAGATATAAATAATAAAAAATATTATTATAAAATGTGTAATATAAAGAATGAAATTGAAAAATATTTAAGAATCAGAAGTATTTCAACATTGGTATTTTAATTAAAGTAAAACTAAAGTACGTAATTACTACAAAAGGGATTTTATTGAACGTAACAATTCCATTTAATGGTCATTAAAATCAAACTTTAATAAATTATAGTGACGTTGTTGAATATTAATAGAGATTTTTGCGGGTGTCAACTTTTAATTTAGAATATTAATATCATTGAAATTAAATGAAAATTGTATTTAATTTTAATTTTATTACATGATGTAAGAATTCTGAAATGAAAAATGTTTAAGTTGATAAATAGTTATAAAATAATATTGTAATATAAATATTGTATTAAGGGGACTCTACACCCATCTTACAGATGCACATCATAGAAATTTGTACGTCCAGAATAATCCATTTAACTCTGTTAATTTTAACATTAGAATTGACCTATTATAGTATTATCAAATTTAAAAGTAAAAATATTGTCTAGCGAATCTCATAATTTTACTTTTATATTTTTGTTTTAAAACAAGTTAATAGCAAATTGTAAATTTTTCGTACGTTTTTGAATGCTCACGAGATTCACTAGATATTATTCATTTATTCCTACTTCTAAATTTGATTATAGGTCAATTCACTCTAATATTAAACATAACAGAGTTAAATGGATTATTCAGAACGTACAATTCGCTATGTGACACGCATGCGGGTGTAGCATCCTCTTAACAGTATTAACAATCGCCTATGTGGTAGAAAGCAAGTATTTATACATTATAGTTTATTATTTAATATAGAATATAATAGATGTACAATAAATTTAAATATTTTTTTTTTTAAAAAAGCACTATGTCTAAAAATAAGAGCCAAGAGGTTAAACAATAATGTAGAATATTATACTCAATAATAACCCGGTGATCTTATTTTTCTTCACACTATTTAATTGTATACATGTGTTCTAAATGTGTTGACAGACGACGTCGTTTTTTACGAACATTTTTGTTAAGAATTGTTTTTAACTTTTAAATTCGTTTTACAGCGCATGGAAGGAGATCTGCCCCTCCCACCCCTGCACACAACTTCCTCTTCCATCGCCGTACTCGTCAATATTGTAAGCGGCTAAATCAGTTTTTAGGACGTATTATTATGACATTAATCGTACTGCGCCGCTGGCACCGTTTAAATTGATACAAAAACCGATCAATCGAAATTACAAAAAGTAATGACTAATAATCGTAATGATTCCGAGCAGGCGAGGAGTTTATACATCGGCCCAGCTCAACCACGGTAGCAAACGCATATACCTATGTATAATAGTCGGTGCCGCCGCCGCTGCTGTCTATTCTCAACTGTACGCGCGAAGGACTTTCAGAGGAGGGTGGAGGGATATAATAATATAAATGTACAGTGTGGTGGGTGGTCGCGAGGGGTGGATGGAAGCGTGTTACGGTCGAGTATTTACAGCGGTATCTTCCCATTCGCTCACCCACCACCCATCGCCCTTAAATGTTGATATCTGGTTGTTTTTCAATTTTTAATCTTTTATAGTTCGGCTCCGAGCTCTTATTCCTTATTAAACGCCCGGCAAGTCCGTTCAATTATAATTCCATTACGTCGGTCCACGAGTGCGGTCGTCAGAGATCAGCAATGTACACACACACACACACACACACACACACATTACACCCGCTTTAGTTATTCCCTTATATACTAGTGTGCAGCACACACATGGTATACTGCAGGTCGAGTCTAATGTATATATTATATCTGAGAGCTAGCGCGCGTGAATTCAGAATTTGTATGTTCTACCGCGGTAGCTATTCGCTTTTGTGAAGGGAGGGTGGCGCAGGGGGTGAAAATGAAATAATAATAATAAAAAAAAAAACAATAAAAACATTAGCGAAATTGAGCTACGCCCTTCGGAGATATATATTGTTTGTGTGTGTGTGTGTGGGTATGTAATAATATAACATATATATATATATACAACGGAAAACGCAGTGGAAGAGAAATCTATATGTTGATTGGTTCGGTGGTGGTGGTTTGGGCAAACGAGGAAACTATGTACGTATAGGTGTGAGCGGTGAGGGAGGTTGATGGGGGGCAGTCGGAGAAGGAATAACGGGTCGGTAAAGGGTATATATATGTATAAATGAAGCGGATGGGTGGCCGGTGGAATGGCGAGCGAGCGGTGTGTGCAGAAAGAGCGCAATTTAATTGGATTGGCAATAGATCTCTCTCGCAGCCGGTCGTTCCATTAATTTATGGAAAATGTATAATGCAAGGCGGCCTCAGACGGCAATCGAATTACCGCCGCCGCCCAACGAGCGCACACCGGTGGCTTTTCACCGAAATTACCAGTTTACCAGACATCCTTCGTCCATCGCTTCCGCCACGTCCAGTATGATATACACGACGTTTAGAGTGTCCGTCGGTCACCGGACGATAGTGTCCGGTGCTTATGCCGCGATTAGCTCAACTTCCAATAACCGCTCGTTCCAAGGTGTGTGAATTAAATTTTAATAAAATGCATTGGACTCGGATAAAAGAAACAAAATATTATTATAATTCGACGAACGAGGAAAACACGCGTTTCTTTATTCGGTCCGTCTGTAATCCGGCTGTTTTGAATTTTCAGACTGTATAAGTTTCAAGTCCTCGTTAGGTTCCGCAGCACTTTGTGCCCGTCTAAATCAACTTAACAAAATTTAACCGCGATTGCCATCCACGTAGATGCACCAAGGTATTCGTTGTTAATTCTATATAGTATTTTGGCGGCGAGACTAGATTTTGGCTCGTTATACTTAACAGTTAACTGTAACTTTTAGGGTCTATTTACAATTTGCTCACTCTTGACTAGCAAGCGCATTATATTACGTGGGTTACATTAATATTATAATATTGTATCGTCATATACACATTATAATATTATAAATTAGCTTGCAGCAGTGACCAACTAGCTTCTATTATAGCGCATTCATGATTCATAAACTTGTCGTCCACTCTGGACCACATAATATAATACTGTTAAACATAATATTATATTAGATAGATGTACGATATTTTAAATTATAGAATGGATTAATGAATTAATAATTGATTGATAAGTATTTGTTAATGCTTCGATAACCATGGTTTTTATAAATAACAAATAAATTCAATAAATCGAATGAATATTTTATGAGCAAAGTTTTTTTTTTTACAAGATACAAATATATTTCAATGGCTTAATTTATTTAATATTATGAAATAGGTAGAAGGTTACTTTGCATAACACAGTAAGCCAGTAAATGTATACAATCCGTACAAATATGCTTTTATTTTAATTCGTATTTAGTAGTTTTATTCTCGGAATAGTAGAAAAGAATGTCCACAGACAATTTTAAACTTCTGTTTCAATTAAAAGAATGTTAGAGTCGTAAAAATATTCTTTACAAATGGTTTGAAAGTATATAAAAATAAACCATTAAATGAAGCTAACAATAGACGTGATTCATTGCATAAGTTATAATTATGTATTTATGTAAATTTACAACAGGCTGCAGGCACTTTTCGCTATATGATTATAATTATTAATTATAAAGTAATACCTAACTGATATGATTAAAAAAATAAAACGTATAAAAAAAATGTAAGTGACGGCTGAAGAAGGGCTCTATGGTCCTAAAGATTTTCTCATTTTTAAGAGCTCTGAGCCGTACTCCTAATTAAACTTCAAAATGTTCCGTAAAATAATTATTATGGTTATAAAATCAGAACATAGGTTTAATTACATTATTGTCATTCTTCATCATCAACTTTTATATTAAATATCTCGTCTTAGGGTCGACTTCTCCCTTTTAATTAATCCTATCCCCTTGTTATTGGCCCTTTATATCTCGTCAACCACCTTTTTTTAGCACCCCCTTTTCAATACGACCATTCCTTCACGTGACAAAATTATATTCTTCTCGTGGTAAACCTCAACCACTATTGTGTATAACAATAATATTTTAACTCTATTCATGATTTAATGGTTTTAAGTACCGAATAATTATTAATTATAGTCATCTATACACATCATATTCTTGCAATATTGTTATAATTAATTTCATCAAAATTCAATTTAACTCGTACAATATTAACAGAAGTTTTAATAACATAACAAAATGAAACATCCACATTCCGCATCCAATTTATCAAATGTTTTCTCATGTTGAGAATATTATCTATAATATTGTATAGTTTGTAGATTATTGTTGATTGTGTTATTAATTATACGCTTAGGAGCCTACATTTGAATCATAGATATTCTTTATATTTATGGTACAAAATGTGTTTAGTATATGTCAAAAATCGTATCAGTATATTATGCGTGCATAGGTACTATACTCAGTGTTCGGAACGTTCACTAAAAAAATGAACTCGTTCACGTTCAGTCCTTAAAAAAGGAACTCGTTCACGTTCACGTTCGTGTTTTTTTCAAACAAACGCGTTCATTGGGTCGTTCATTTAAATATTTTTTATGAATCGTTCGCCTGCAGTCAATATAAAAATTAAAAACCCATAAACATATCCGCGTCAACGAAAAATAAAAATACAATTTAGACTTTAGAACATATACAATTTAAAAAGTATCTGAATTAATTTTTAATATCTGACACATTATTTGAGTTACATTTTGATAAGGATTTCCTAGTGGAAAAATTAAGCCAATACTAGGGTACTTATTATGATAAACCGATTAGGTTTATTACAAATTCGTGGAAATCATCATATTTCACGAAATAATAATAATAAACGGAATTTCACGTATTTAATTTATATATTTTGAAATCAATCAATATTATAGGAATTATAATGGGAAAAATGAAAATATTATTATTGTAATATAATTAATTAATATATTTTATACATATAATATTTATTAAATGGTAAATAAATTGAATAACTAATGGCCTTTGTTGTCGATGTTATTTTGATCAATAAAAAAAAAAAATAAATAAACTGAACGTCTTAAAAATCGATCAAATTCATTAAAAATATAAACGTCGTTCAAGTTCACTCTCAAAAAAGAAACTAAAACTTAAAACTTGCAAAAAAGAGTGATGTACACGTATCGTTCACTATACATGAACATGAACGACGTTCTTTCCAAACACTGACTATATTACTATACATAAGTCATTAAACTATAATTTTAATTTGGAAAAGATAAAGTCAAATATCACGTTTTGAAATGTTTGTAAAAACCGAATCTAATAACACAGGTATAGAATAACACACTTGTTATTGTCTATTGATATCAATAATTACCTACATGTGTGATACTCACCAGTTCTCACCAAGTCGAATTCGTTGGACTCACTAAAAAGTATTTCTAAGGATACTACTAAGGTTAAATAAATATAGAGTGAAAAAATAATTCTCGATTATAACATTTATTTATTAATATTATCATATTTGATTATGCTTTTTAAATTTGTATATTTATAATTAGTAGTTGATCCCGAGCACTTCGTTGTCCGTAAAAAATGACAACTCTTAAAATAATTGTGATTGTTCAACTCATTTTGGGGATAACTCGCTGCAGTAAGTGAAACTCAGCCACCCTGGTAGGCGATGTGAAAAGTTCGATTTGATGCGTGCTTTTATACCTGAACTGCCCAAATAACCAATGGCAACCAATAATAAATAAATACTAATTTCTACTAAGTATTTCTCCTATAACCAATAGAAACCATTTATAAACAAAAATGTCCATCGTAAATCTCAAAATCCCTGTTTGAGCACCTCCCCGGATTGGTCCAATTGTAAATCTAAACCATTCAAGGACCCATTCAAGCACACACAAAATATGTCATCAAAATCGGTGCAGCCGTTTCGGAGGAGTTTCGATACTTAACACGAAGAAAATATATATGATAAAATATACAATTTAGTTTTATTATTATAACGTTAAACTTTTAATAGTTTTATGATATTAAGTTTTAATTCATAGAAAAAAGTTTTATGAAATTAAATATTTAAAGTAATAATTTGATTTATATAAGAAAGTTTAATTTACTTTAAACTTTAAATCTTAAACATTTTCGATCTCGTTAATATTGGTTTTTATAAATAAACAAATTCTTCCGGAAGTTTACGATGATTTTAATTTTAGTGGTTTGCAATCTATCCATGTAATATTTTTCCTAAGCTGTTTAACTGAAATAATGACATGGTAATGTACCTATATCTTATTATTCTTTTAGATTCTGAGCGTTAAATCTATTAGTCTTACAATGATGTGTTTTGTTTTTAGAA
The DNA here is from genome assembly GCA_949089665.1 of Macrosiphum euphorbiae. Lineage (NCBI taxonomy): Eukaryota > Metazoa > Arthropoda > Insecta > Hemiptera > Aphididae > Macrosiphum > Macrosiphum euphorbiae. Next base: position 19,406,977 of record CARXXK010000003.1, on the reverse strand, counting down.
AATACATTTGAAGCCCCTCTTATACTACGGAGTGCACAATAAACTCAAATGGTGCTACGAAGAGGTGATTTTATTAATACATTTTCTAGAATCTCGAAGAATAATGATAGAATTATTTTAATTCAATGTGAACTATCTATATTAGATATATACCTATTATACATTCGTTATAATTCAACTAGCTATATTCAATCAATTTCAAAAATCTATAAACACGATTTACTTTTATAAGTTGCCAAACTTTGAATACAAAATAAATACGCAAATGGTACATTGTAGCTATTTAGAGAATAATATTAAACTTTTTAGGGACGGCATCTTCAACCTTCTTGATGAACATTCCACAATTCTGTTTAAATCTAAGTATCTATACATATTAATTTATATCTTGAAGTATATTTTGGTAGTTAATGCGATGTTCTTATTTATAGTATTCTGAATTTACGCTGTTTTAATGGGCACTCATTGTGAAACATTAAATTTAATCAAAGTCAAACGTATTGCGAACGATAAGAATACTAATATTTAATAATGACTGAAAGGGGTGAATTTTTATTAATGACTAAACTATTATCATGATTTAAATTTGGAAATGTAACTAGTTATTCAAATTGTATTATCAGTTTTTATTTTTCAATTAAAGTATTAAACCTGAAGACCTGAATAAAATAAACCAATACATTTCTTGCTCCACTTGGAATCTAAAACAATATAACTTATTTTATCTTCAAAACTGATAATTATTTATTTACCCAATTATGTTTAATATGCTCTTATAAATGTGCTATTATAGTACAATGGAACAGAGTTTGTAAAAATAATTAAAAATGTAATGAATAATGATAATGGTAATAGTATTTAATATAATATTCAGATTATATTGAAATAATAAAATTAGTTCGATACCTACTCAAGTATGAATAATAATAATGAATAAACACAATTTCATAAATTTTGCTTCAAAAATGTTGTAATAGATAAAAATAAAGCACATAAAATATTTATAGTTTTTAGTTTTTTTAAGGGAATTATTAACATGTCTATTTTAAATATTTTATTTTAAATTAATACGCGTAGTAAATATTATGTTTTAAATACACGTAAAATAAATATCCTTAATTTACTAATTAAGTACACATAAATTTTAATTCACCTTCAAATTTGAGAGCTTTAGTTACAAGTGCGTCACTGTAATGTATGGTGTTAAAAAACGAATTCGATGATATAATATCATTGTATACGAAAAACGATTCAGACGCGAGTGTATAAGACAAGGATATTTCATCTTATTATTATTATTATTATAATACGGTAGCAGGTAAGTTGAATTTATATTATGTGTATATAATAACATACTTTAGAAGTTTAAAGTACCCACGAATAATATTTTAAATTATAACACAAAACTAAAATAGTTCTTCTTCGTTTAAATACCTAATTTTGTATGCATTTTAGTGATTGTAAAACGAGTCTAGTTGGTTACTTTGAACTTTTAAAGAGATCATTTTCCAGTTTTTTAGTAGTTTTCCCAAGCATAGAGGAAAACCATGAAGGTTGACAATTATTTTATGTATCCGATGATTTGTCCTCATTCTCAAACTAAAATAATATACTAGTATCAAATTACAATGTTGGGTAAGTTACTTTTAAAAAGTAATTAAATTACTTTACTCGTTACTCAAATAAAATTGTAATGAAATTACTTTACTTTTCGAATAAAAAAGTAACACATTACTTTCTCGTCAATAAAAAATTTCATGGCAATTATCTTCTGCAGGCAAATTGAAAAACAAATTCTTTATAAAATCTGTATAGTTAATAGAATCGTATAAAACTTAGTCTTCCACACAAGCTATTCATAGGAAACGTATTTAAAGGAATCAAATTAAATAATTAATTGAATTTAATTTGTTTTCGTGATTTGAACGGTGCAATTAGACATTTAAAATGTCAAAACCATTGAAAACTGAATTGTGGTGAGTTAAAATTAAATATATATACATATTAGATTGGTAAACATAATATAATACCCACATTATGCATTTATTTTTTTTCAATTTGCAATAGGTAGGTAGGTACTTAATAATTCGAAACTGTAACGCGTTATTCTATAGAAATTACTTTTCAAAAGTAATTTACATTACATTTTCGTTACTTTGAAATAATTCCAATGAAATTACTTAACTTGTAACAAGCAAAAGTAACGCGTTACATTCGTTACGTTACTACCCAACACTGTCAAATTATCAATATAGGTACCTACCAATTTACCATTATATTTCACGTCAATCGAGATGAGTGCCCATCAGTGGCGTGGTGAGGGGGTTTTCCAGGGGCCGCGGCCCCTATTGGTTATTAGGTGGGTGGGTGTTTAGGTTACTGGGTGTCATTGTGTCAGTAAAAATTGGGGTAAAAATATTTAATAAATAAGAGGTAGGTTTCGTTATGAGCATGTATTGTCATTTGTCGGCTTGTCGCTTACAGGACAAGTTACAACATTATTGATAATGTTATAAAAATGATTAATCTGTATCAAAAATATTCGAATATTATTGCAGATTGCACTATTGCAGTAGTGCAGTACAGTGGTACACGTTCGTACATTTTATCAATAATTGTTATTATTTCTTAATTCAGATTAACCGTTGTAGACTCCACGGACTAAGATAATATATATTTAGCCCGGGGTAGACGTAAATACGTAATACTTAAACAAAATGTCAATACGATACGGGTACTGCACCAGTGCGGCAGTGCACCACTACCCGCCCCCACCCCACTACGTGGTGATAAGGTACCAGCAGTGTATATTAGGTATTTATTCTTAGAAATTTGTTTTCCTGAAGCTAACCAGCCAGCAGCGACCTATCTATTGCCTTAATGCCTTCACGATAATCATTAGGATTTACGACAACGATCTAACCTAAAATCGCTTATCGGTGATATCATGTGAAAAAGATTTGACAAATTCTATTAACATTGATGAAGCGATAGATAAGTTAGCGTTAACAAGTGATGTAATGAAGAAGTCATTACTTTTTAAATAATTAAATATTATTTGTTAAACATTTTATGTATGCATAAATGTTATTTTAGATTCTGAGCGGAGCGATGAATGTATTGGTTTTACAATGATGTATGTTTTTATATTTATTTTTTTTGTGTGTGTACACGATAAATAGTCGAAATAATGCTTCGATTTTCGACTTCAGTATCTTGTTCGATTGGAAAGTGAATATCGTTGGTGCATTGGGGAGGTCAAAATTTAAATTTCCCAGTAGTTTTCAAGAGCGCCGGGAAAAACAACATAAAAATTAAGGAAAAACGGGAATTTTTACGCAAAATCGGTTTTCCAAAAAATCGATTTTGGTTTTTGGTGTAACTTTAAAACAAATAACCGTAGATACATGAAATTTTCAGTGGTTGTTTATATTTGCATTTTCTATATACGATAACATTTTCAAAATATTTTGATTTATTTTGAACTGTTTAGGGACATTTTCATTTTTCATTTTTTTTTAGTTTATTTTCTAGAAATATCGATAAAATTTTATTTGTTGGTTAAAAAAACTTGAAAATTTAATAGAAGGCTCCTACTAAATTGTTTCAAAGGCAGATGAAAAATATTAAAAATCGTTAGTCACAGTTTTTTTTTATAAGCATTTAAAGTTCAAAAATTGACAAAATATGGAAAAATCACGAAAATTAGCAAATTATTTTGAGTTAAGAATTCGTAAAAATTTTTCTTTTTAAACCTAAGATTTGAAAATGAAACACAAGATTCCTTATAAGATTATCTACCTTTATCAATAAAAAAATCTCTACCGGACAGTCAAATTAAATTTTTATGAGCGTTTGAAATTCAAATTTTTACAACATTGGATATTCACTCGATTACTCATGTAGCGATTTCTTTATTTTGTTGCAATTCAAAAACGAACAACTGTAGATACATGAAAATTTCACTGAATGTTTAAATTAGTATTTTCTATACACCATACAATTTTGAAAATATTTTGACTCTTTTTGAGCTGTTTATGGACATTTACAGCTTTCAATTTTTTTTAGTTTTTTTTTTCTTTGAATATCAATAAAGTTTTATCTGTTGGGCCAAAAAGTGTAAAAATTTAATACAAGGCTCCTGATATATTGTTACAATATCAGTTGAAAAATATTAAAAATACATAGGCACAATTTTTTTTTATAAGCATTTAAACATCGAATTTTGACAGAATTTTTCAAAATCTCGAAATTTATTAATCATTAATTAATAAGTTATAAAATGTTCAGTTTTTATAGCTAAGGATTGAAAATTTAAAACAAGATTCCACGTAAGTAGTTAATTATCTTACCGAAAAATCTAAAAAATATACAATCACAGTTTATTTTTATAGTCATTTTATGTTCAAATTTGGACGAAATTTCATATTAAAAAACCTAGTTATTTTGTTGTGATTATATTATATTATTCGTGGGTACGGGGTACCTACTTGAAACTTCTAAAGTGTATTATTATATATCGATGATAGTATCGGGGTGTGTTATTGATGTTGATGTATAACGTGTTATAAGTACCTAATGGATATTGTGATAATGTGATATGATTAATTTGGAATTTATTATAGGTCAATTTTTTTTTAATACCATAGATTTGTATATAATTTATCTTAAACCTAGACTGACATACCGTCTTCGCTCAGAATCGTTTTTCTTATACAATGATATTATATCATTGAATTCAAATTTAATAGCATCCATTATACAGTGACCCACTTGTAACCTACGTCCTACTGTACAGCAGAGCGACATCCACTTACCCACCTTTATTATAATTGCATATTAAATTTTAAACGTTACTGTTCTAAAATATATTTTAATACTGTACATGAGTATAAAAAGGTTTTTTTTATATACAATATAAAATCACCCTTGGCATTTGAATTTAAGTGTAAATATTAATTTTAGGTGGGTAGGTGGGTTGGTATTCTGTATTTGGCCCCTGGTCAAAAAGTAGTTCACCACGCCACTGGTGCCCATTGCCCAACACTCTCTGTTAGTCTGTTTGCCTTTTATTTTTTTACTTTATTGTTTTCGTAGAATGAATTGTTCATACTTTTAGTGATAAAATTGATTTTATGTATACCTAAAAGATAATGTTACATAATCAACGGCGATATCACCTACATAAAATATTATTAAAAGAGGGTGTAAGAAATTATATTACTAAAAACATATTTTATTTTGTGAACGCTGAACGCTTCTCTATAATACCATATTATTATGTGTACAACTGTACAAAGAACAATTAATAATTATATTTTAAATATACTACTTATATAACCAGGATACGTATTTGTTGTTCAAATAATAAATAAATACGAGAAAATCGATGGCAAATAAATAAATAACAAATATTTAACACTGCGTTTAAAATACAATTTTAAATAATACATTGCCGGCTGTGTTTGTCTCTTGACTTTTAAAAATTATTATTGTAACGACTGATTTTTATGAACTGATGGTAAACGTTTCATAAGTTAAAATGTTTTTGTATGTATGTATTATGTGACTGACATTTAAAGGAACAAAATTATCGTTTCCAAATCTTCGACGATAATAATAATAATATATTAACATATCTTTTTCTTATATATCGTTGTTGTCACAAATCATGTAAATACACACAATTTACATTCAATGATTGACATTATGTTTTTATCGAATACAAATAAAAATACACGTAAGTCTCTCGAAGCGTGTATAAAAAAGTCATTCGTGTTAATAAATATTAAACGGTATATAACGTTTTACATACACAGTAAAATTATTTAAATTTATTTTCCTCTCTTGTATATATAGGCATTTTACTATATAGAGTTGTCATGCAAAAGAGGTTAAACGAGTTCAATAAGCAATTTAAATTATCAAAAGTCAAAATTATAGTTCGATTTTATTTGTCTCGATGTTTTTAGCTGAGAGATTGTGTCTTCTATTGTGAGTGAGACGAGTGATCTATTGGTTTTAAAGTGAAGCTTTTTCAGTTTTTCATAATACAGTTGTTTGTTGCTGTAAAAGTGGAATACAAGATACTTGTAAGAGAATATTCAATTGATAAAAAAAATTGGACACTGATATTCATCTGAATATTCGTTAAGGTGGAAGATATGTAAAAATTATAAAATTAACATCCACAATCGAAAAAATCGGAAAAAAATTGAGAAAATAAAACCAATCGGTAAATTTTAAATTTTAAATCATACGTATCCAATTTCCGATCACATCATATTTCAAATGCTCTAATTTACTGGTTAGTGGTTATAGAGTTGAAAATTATAATATATTACTTTTAGGCGGCAACTTTAAGCGATTGCTTCCCATTATAATAAATTATTATAACCAGACAGCAACTGTATGTATTTGTTTTTATAATTTTCCCATTTTGTTAACAGCAGTCATTGACGTGTGTGCAATATGTTTATAAAAAATGTTATTATGTTTAGAATATAGTCAACTTTAAGGATCGTTAAAAATATATATACTTATTTATTTTTGTCAGTAACTGTATATATCAGTACTCTAGAGACATATACATTGCCAGTTGTAGTCTTCAAAGTTAGTGAGTGTGAAAGTATTTTTTCGAAAGACCATTTAATGTAGGAAAGAACATAAGAAAGTTCTATGTAATATAATAAAAGTTCTTCCAAGTTTTCGACCCCACACACTCCTCAATTTGATGATGATAAATATAAACTTAAATTATACCCTCCCGCCATGGTTTAATAATCGTGTTTAGTGGTCATCATCATCAGCCATCAAGTTTAGATTAAGTATTTTATCGAGTATACACTCTGATCGAACGGCTTGTATAAATCCTGCACTAAGATAAGACATTATCTATGATTACTATGTCTCGTATTATAATATAAAATGTTTACAACGGTTTTATTATATAAAGTAATGAATTTAACATCTAGAAAGAAATATATTCGTTCAAAAAGAATTAAAACTTTATATATAAAACTTTTATTGTACATTTATACATTAAGGTATAATAATGTTGGATTGTGTATAACTTAATATGATCTGATAATATAACTTTTTAATGCGCAAGAGTGATCGACCCATTTGACACGAAATACTAATTTGATCGGTCGATATTATAACATTATACCTAAATATGTATAGTTTGCCTTTGTAAATTAAAAAACAAATGTTCGGTATAGTTTGAATCTATACTTATGATACAAAAATAATTCTATTTTCTATGATTAGATAATATTCTAAAACTTTGGTATTTTATTTTAATCCAACTATAAAAATATTATTTTATTTTAATGGTTGCAATCTATATTAAACATAGAAATATTCTAATTTTATGTTTATAAGCATAATTTTATTATTCTATGATTACGGGCTAAAACTGCTAATAGTTTATTCTAATTCATTAGAAAGGATTTAATTTGATATAATATTAAAGTTTTGAAATAAGTAAATTCTTCTATATTATCTGAAGAAATTATTAAAATATTATTAAAACTCTAAGTATTAATGTATTAAAAAAATCTGTTTGTCTGACTTATAACAATGTCTATAGAAACTATTGAAACATGTAGGAATGTGTTATTAAATACGTACATCCCTAGTCTAGTAATTAATTGAGTAACTTTTAACAGGTATTTGATGCTTGTTTATTGATTTTCGTGATACCCACGTCCATATTATAGGGTATAGTGTAGTGTATACCTAGAAAGTTAATAAATATATTTATGAGCTATTTCTTAGTTTCAGTTTTGTATTAAAATATTTTTAAGTTTTATAATTTTTTTATCATTTAGGTCAATACAAATTGTGACGGCTGCCATAATGAGATTTTAGCTAGGTATGAGTTTTCATTAAAAAAACTTATACACGCCTCAAAATCCAATGAGAATATTTTTAATTTAATGTTTTATAAAGTAGATTAATTCAGATTATATATACATACAATGTTCCATTTAATATTGATATAGGTACATATTATATAGATTATAGTTACGTATAATTATTACAACTTGTGATTTGATTTGATTGTATGTTCGTTTCGATCACAACGGATATAATGTATAGGTTTGATAATCAAAAATCAAAGAAACCAATAGAAAATATTATTATTAATTTAGTTATTTATTGGTATATATATATTTATATAGTCACTTACCACGAAACACACTTTTGGGTGGTCCGTACAACGATATTCGTTCATAGACTAGAATAACCCGGGTCAGATATTTGATGCCAAATAACAGATCGATACGGTGGATGTTGAATTTTGCTTCTAGTGCAAATAAATATAACTTTCTACATTTAATTTTTTCCTTTTGTTTTTTTCTATGTGAGAATGATGAGGTATACAGTTTTTTGACTGAATACTATTTAATTTATACAATTCTCTATGTTTCATTGTGCAGGTTGTTATTATTATTTGGAAACTTACAACTTTTGAAAATAATATGTCTTCCACTGTGTGCAGTGAAGTTAAAATTTTAAGAAACTCTCATTGTTTGTACCTCAAAATATCTAAATACCTAGAAAACAATAGTATTATTATTTTAAAACATTGTAATAAAGCACGACTGTTTTTAACGAAGATAAGTCTGTCAGATTAATCGCCTAATGATATTTATATTATATTATGCACTTAAATGGTAAATAGTAAATCAATGGGTGAGATAATTAAGAATATGTACCTAGGTAAATAGTTTTAGAAAACCTTTCGTCTTTAGTGTTTACTTTAAGATAAACAAATACATTTTTATCATATACCGACCTACCTAATAGATAATCATAATTAATAATAATTTAGATTTCAGATTTCAGAGTTTAAATCAAATATAACGATGGAAATTTAAAATTCTGCGTCGGTTTCAAAAGAGTGAGTTTATTTTTTTTAATGCATAATTATTATCTTTTCCCCTCTACATTCTTAATAATAATATACTATTCAATGTACACACTTTTTAGGGAAAGCATTTTGAATGCATCATTAACGATAGAAGAACCAAATAGAAATATGTTTACTGTATGTATACTATGTACATAGTAGGTCGTGGCCTGTAGGTACATAGAGTATAACAACAACTGACGTGTAAACAAAATAGTTAACCTACGTGGTATATATTTTTTTCTCGAAATAAATCTAAGATACATTTTTTGGAGCAAAATATATTAATATATATATTGATATTAATAACCTATTTAGCCATTATAATACTATATTAATACAGTGACTCTGAGGTACCTCCAAGTATTGTGTTGCATTAAATGTTTATTTTATGTACTCGTTTAAGCTGAGTGTGGCCAACGTACAAATATTGCAGTAACGTCTATGCAAGCATTTTGATAATATTATTGTTTTGAATTGTAACGGATTTTCACAAATAACAAAGTGCCTACGCCTACCCATTAGTAAATAAGAATTATTACTACGCATTTGTTACGCTGTACAAAGTATCAAAACTACATACAATACACAATATAATATAATATATATTATATATATGTGTAAGTGTAGGCAATGTTGATACTTTTCTTCATCGCGTGCTTCAGAAAACCCATAACTTGTTGTAATATAAATACTATAGCATATAGTTGCACCTATAATATAATAATATATATGTACTATAAACGCCCTTCTTCGATTTTCGACGACTCAAACACCCAACCCGTAAGTGCGTTCGAGAATCAACAAATGTATTACAACAACTCGGATGAACAGCGCGGGAAGAGCATCCAAATCGTTTCAAATTTTCGGCGAAAAGTGTGAAAAGGTGAAAAGTTAACAAAACGAAAATTTATTATTCTGTACCGGACACTTCCGAAAACGATCAGTAAGTACACTCAGTGGTATACAATATACATATTATACATTATGCTTCGATAGTACCAGTTAATATAAAAACAAGAGTATACCTACCTAATACCTATATATACCTAATATCATATACCTACATATATATATATAATATGTTCAGTTATCACTTTTTTGGTTAGAAAGACTGCGGAAGTGCTCAAAAAGTTTCACATAGCCTACACTGCACCGATCGAAAATTGAGTCTGCTGGTCACTGGGTAGTAGTATATATAACACTATAATATTAATAATATTATATTATAAACCTAATCTATACAATATCAAAGGTAGTTTTTCAAAATATTATTGATAGTTTCTCAATTATTCACTTATAAGCACTGGAAAAACTTAACACGGTTGTTGAGAACGTTTTTTAAAAAATAACAAGCTAACAAAGGTTTCAGCTCAGGTTGTTTTTTTTTAACTACAGAGCACTATGATCAATTTATGTAAAAATGATGTTTTCAATTAAGTTAAAACTTTTCCAAATAATGAGTATACCTACTCGTTCACCTAGTCACCTAGACATAGCGTGTTATACAAGTCCCATCAAGGCATCATCAAGCATTCAAGTACATATCCGAATGATATGCGATGTATATTACGCAGTGTGCAAGTACTAGACGGTCAAAATGTATATAGGATTACGATATAATAGTGATAATACGCACAGTCGCTTAAACGATAATTAATAATTATACATAATAATATTGTATTATTATAGGTACGATATACGATGTATATATTAAATATACATGCATTATTTGCGCGCGGTGTATATATTATATAATAATACATACGTAAGTCCACGGTGTACTGTACAGACTATTCTCGTAAGTATACAAATTTTACGCTGTATACCTATATACCTATTACTGCATATGACGTATAGGTTCGCTTCCTATGTTTTTTTTTTATTTTTGTTTAGTCCTTTATTTGCGAGAGTACCTATATCTACCGACGCGCACCGTGCGCACCACGCTCACAGAACTTCTAATTACCGCAGCGCGGAATTTTGACGAAACGTCTGCGCCGACTAATGTGTGCCGTCTATCCATTTTAAGACTCGAGATTCATTAATTTCAAACTGAACCAGATCATTAATTCTGACATGCGATTAATAACAGTGTTACACCGGTGTCGTCGTCATGGCCGCCGCCGCCGCCGTCGTCGTCATACAGGAAGGCCTTTGTGTTGTATTTTTTTTATCCTTCAAAGTTCATATTTCCCATCCGTTGCCACTACCTCTGCCGCCGCCTCCGCCGTTCACTAAACATAGGTCTCGCATTAATTTCACTTAAAATTGTCGCAGGCACGAGTTCTTAATTAAACGGGCCACCCGGTAATTTGTATAACAAGAATTAATTGCCGTTTTTAATTAAAATTTACAATAACAATAACGAGGGATGAAATAAAAAAAATTGTATATATACATGTATAAATATAAATATACATAAGAAGGAAAAACGCAAGTCCGAAAAGGCCAATTATTATACACGACGGCAGCGCCAACTTTTCCTTTTGTTCCTGGAAATTAGGTAGTTTTTCTTCTTTACTCTTTTTCGAATAAATCTTACTGCAACCTTGCCCGCCCCCATTTCCACGCACCTATCTGCGCTCTTCTCATCGTTTATATTACATATTATTATAATAACTACGGGACGTTGCAGCTGTAGGACGTTCCTCGTCGTTGTTCTCGAGGAGACGGCAGCGCAGGTTCGTTGTACATAATATATATATATATATGATAACATTGTGCGCTTGGACTAATCATCTAGAAATATATGGTTGTTTAAAGTTTTTAATTTTTTTAATGTACGTCGCGGCTCGGACGTCCGGGAAACTTTTAGGGGCGGACATCCCTTGTCAGTTTCGGGTGGTTCGCATAATGTACGAGGGTAGTTATATACGGCGGATCTCTGTATATATGTATACAGCCCGTATATATATATATACATATAAATAGTGAATCACGGGAAATTACAGAGGGGTAAACAATCGCCGTCGCCGTTTCGACACCGCGTCGAAAATCCTTTCACGACCTCGTTGGCTGCACCTCCGCCGCCATCGCCGAGGCTTTCAAATGAGTCGTGGTCGAAAATCAAAAACAAACCGTAGGGAATTCTTAGCAACTATCACTTATTGCGTTTCTGTTTCGTCGGCTCTTTTACGACGGTCCAGACGTTATTGTTTGTTTTTTCCCCACAATAGGGCAGTTTATGCTGCACATATATATATATCCATATTATATGCTCGTACGGTACGATTTATATGATATTGTTGTAAGACATTCGGTTCTATGCAATAGTTATTCGGCTGTTTAGGTGCAGAGTATAATATATCGTGGCCGTTCAATTAAAAGGTCGTACTGTAACCGCATTTTTTTTTTTAAACATTGCGGTTTATTTTTAAAACTGCTCTCATCCTTCTGTATAGCTTTTTATTAATTAAATTAAAATTATGCGCACTCAAAACCAATATATATCAATTTTGATTCCGCTCTTCTATTAAATGTAGGTTATACTCGAGGTTCTTTTTATATAGGACATCCACGATATTAATACGCTATATTTATATAATATTATATTATATATTATGTGTTTGATATGTATCTATAATGAGAATATTATATATTTAAATCTTATGTGTTAATTAAAAATTAATAGTGGGCATATGAAATATAATTAAAATCATACTCGTTATATTTCATTGGTATAGGTACCTATCTACATTAAATAATATTATAATTACATAATGTTTACCCCTTGGCCCGTTTGTATTTTATTATAACTTATAGGCCTATAGCATAATGACTTACATAGATGACGCGGAGAGTTGTTTACTATAAATAATAAACAACTATTTACTATAAACATGAATTGCAACATCAAACGAAAGATTTGAGTAGATTGTATGTACAACGCATGTAGATTTGCATATATTTTATTTTAACGCAGCAGACAGCATGTACATATTTTAAATTAAACAATAACTATATTTTATGATAATTTTAACAGTTTTTATTTATTTTTCATATTAATTTAGCTAGGAAATCAATAAAACGATTTAGGCGATCTCCAATAACCATAGGAAATCTTTCTATAAGAAATGTGATAATAAGAAAAAGCAATTTTACTGAAAACGCCAGTATTATTGAATGGGACGTCAGAAGAAAATTTAAGTTTGTGATTAATAATAATATATTCTATCCAGCTAGAAATCACTGCGTGGCCCGACAAAATTCGGTTCTTCTGTACATCCCCACGACGCTATCGCTACGCCTATATGCCCTGCCATTGCTGAACCGGTCTCGATTGGCGTGTTCTCTTGCTGGAAACAGAATATACCATATACCTAGGGACATTTAATAATAGAGTGAACCAGTGAACCGACCTATTATCAATATTAAATGTAAGAACCATATCTGTATTTTCTGGTAAGTGTTTTTACGATATGTTTGTTTTTAAACAAATTATCAGTATGTAAAATATTGCAATTTAAAAATTCTCATATAACTTGTTTAAAAATTAAAATACTGTAAAAAAACACATGAGAAAACACATTGTATAATGTTCCTACCTTTAAGTTTGATAGTATTCACACATTTTAACTAACGGAATTGGAATTGATGAATACAAATTTTCCAAGTTGTGCGTTTGTAAGACGGAGATAACATAATTATGAGTGCTATTAAGAACGTCGAAAGAAATGAGACCTGAACGAGCAACCTGACCTCGGAACCGTCATTGCGATTTTTCGAATTCGAAGAGGTGTGAATGCATTATTTTTTTTATAGTATTCGATAAGTTTTTTTAACACAGCTACAAATACTTCGGTGTATGAAAACGAATTAACTTTAAAGCTTAAGAATATATTATTGTTGAGTTCGCTTTGTAAATGAAACAATACATTAACTAAATCAGTATTTAATGACAATATTCCAGTTCCTTATCTCTATATAGAAACCCACCAGACGAATACAGGGTTTTTTTATTTTCATTTTCATCGTATAAGTATGTATAAGTACCCAAAATCGAGCAGTGGAAATGGCACAAATCTCCGTGCATGAAACTTCTATCGTAATCGACGCATATATGCAAAATCAAATCAGTCTGAATATAATATAACAGGAATTGTGACGTTTAAGATGAGAGAAAAAAAGGTATCGTAGAATTAATGAATCGATCCTAATGGGTAATATTTTCAATCAAATCCATATTTCAACATCGATGTGTGTTGTGTATATCTATATTTAATACTTATTTATATATAATATGGGTAATATAGCCATAAAAACTCACACATAGACATAGCTTCTGTAGTTCTGTGATGTGACGTTTACATGGCTATAGAATGATATGTGTTCCAAAATTCCTAAACAGTGGCAGTGAATGTCTGATTACTTCATTACCTCTAAGAGCTATACTTATACTTTGATTTAATAATGCAGGCAGGCTAGTGACATTTTTAGAGGGCCTATAATTGGTTTTGTGAAAGTTATTAGATTAAAAACGAGACGATATATTATAGTGTATTTATTTTACACCGACGTTACTGTTATTAGATTCAGTTTTTATTGTATCTGTGATTCTAAGGACACTTTTATATAGAGGGTTGATTACGTTAACAGTGGGTCCAATTAAATCATCCAACTCATTAAAAATCAATGGAAATTTCACCCTCCAGATGATACTTTGGCACGTTACAAGTTTCAAAATATTCCTGAAAAAATAAGAATTGTATATCTGGATACATTCAAATTAGTCCACAAGCCCGCCATGTTATGTAAGTCATCGGAATCGTACTTACACATTTAGTGTTCAATAATATTGCCACTTAAAAATCCCATTAAGAATATAATATATACGGTACCTCTTATTTATATAATAAGTCATTGTAATATAGTATATACATGTCATTGCCAATACGTCCCAGTATTTTCTTCTAACGCAGGATACCTATTCCCCACACTATATTATTATTATATAGTCATACAGCGCGTTTTTCGTAATCTCAATATAATGATTCTGAAAATTTAATACACCCTGCTGTATCCGTTATTGGGGCAATATCAGGTATCTGCGAAACAATAGGCGCATAGGCGCATATCTATTATAATATGGAGAGGTATAGGTATTGCGTATTATACCCAACTACGGCGTAAGTAATATATGTATAATATTATGATGAACACTATCATCGTTTCTTTCAATCGGTATAGAGACTCGGTGAACCCTTTTCCAAAATCCAGACACGATCCTCCCCCCCCACCAGTGCAGCGAAGTTCGAGCTGCACTCACCTACAACAGTGTATATGTTATGCACATTATACCTACTTACCACTTGTATACCGTTGTTCATTAAACGTGTCGCCGAGAAACGTACACACACATATATGACATAGGTATACATAGATGCAGTACACAAATATAACCGTTTGTTTTCACAACCCGCTAAATTTTCTCATTGTCGTCCAAAAGTGAAAGGAGAATTATTTCGGAGTTTCGAAATGACATAAAAATATATAATAATGTTTTATACGTCCGTAATATAATTATAATTATAATAACCCGAACTACACGTCTTGTCCGACCGTAAAATGAGTTAGTTAGTTTTTCTATATCGAAATACAAGTATCTAATCCGCTCTACCTATTTTATATATTTATATCTACTACGACACTAAAATCGTGTATTCTATTATAATATAGGTACATATTATTCAACAAAAAGTAACTTAGATGTAGGTATAATACAATATACCTACATTTACTTCAATATCTATGGATACACCGAGGTGCTTATCGTTTTTTTTTTTATAATTATTCCACGATTGAGTATTTTCATTTCCGAAATGAATTTAAATATCAATTTCCACAGTATCCTAGAGTTGCGATGGTTTTATTATTATTTTGAAAGACTACGGAGAATAAAAAAAAAAATTATTTATAATAGAGGTCATTACTTATAAATTATAATTATGTGTATGTTACGTTTCTTTACTAATAATAATTTAACTACGCTAAATTTTTTACTTGTCCTAAATTTTTTAATTGACAGGAAGAACCTATAAAAACAAGATAAATTTCTCAAACCTTTTGGCAACCGCACAAATTAATCTTATTTTTTTCTTTTTACAAGTATTTTTGATTTTTCTAAGGATAATTACTATCTTTTTCTTATTATTTAATTAATGCATTGTGTTATAACATTATAATTAATATTATATCAAAAATATACTGTTAAAGTTTAAACTATATACATAGGTAAGAAATCCAACAAACATGTCTTGATTAACGGTTAAAATTGGAAAAATGTGTGTAACAGTAACGTATTTATTTCACTGTTAATTAAGGAAAACACAAATTTTAATATGACATTAAAAAATGAATAAGATATAAATCGTCTACAACTTGGGTTGCCAAGTAGAAATTATTGTCTATATGACACCCACTCAATCTAAAAAATACACTTGTTAATTAATCTGGACATTCCTTTGTATAAAACGTTAATGAGATCGTTATGGGTCAAATTTTTTTTATTAAGTTTAAGATTATGTACTTATTTAACAAATGCAACGTGAGAACTTTTTTTAAAAAATATTTAAGCATAATAAATTAATATCACGTTGTTTATTAAGCGAAACATAATAATAGAATTTCCTTATAGATATGTAAATTAAAATAATAATATTAGGTAGGTATAATATGTTATACAAGAATATAATAATCAGTTTCTTACACAAAATCATGAATTCGCAGAGTTCATTAACTGTTGTTTTATAAATTATAATACCGACATAGTTTTTAGATTATTTTTTTAGACATGTTTTTCCAATTACAACGCAAAGAAGGTTTTACAACTATATATATTACTTTTTGAAGAGTTTCTATAAACGTTTAAATTATTTTCTGAACTGTAAAACTAATTTTCGCTTTATGAAAAATGTAAATAGAAACATAACTAAACATTTCTTTTTCGTTATGATAATAATACCTTAATATCAATCTATACTATCTAATCTATACTGTCCAATATTTTATTACTATACTCAGTGGCGATTGGCGATTACAATTTACAAGGAGTCGTTTGCCCCTCCTCTTAGTCCTTGTTTTCACGTTTTTTTTTTATTATAATATTGGGATAAAAAAAGGTAATTTAATTTTTGATAATTCGCGCCCCCCGCCCACTCATTCACTTGGGTGACTTTTGGATCCTTTTTGACTAACTATGGCTCTAATTTCTAAACTGTATGAAAATATACTAAATAGCATTAAGTTTATTATATGATACAATATTATAATTGATTATGTTATAACGTTCAAACAATTATGTAATATGTATTGAAATTTGAAAATAATTAAAACTTGGATAATCTTATGTTTGCCGGTTGTAAAAAAATTACCTTTTTATTGATAATAAATATATTAAACGTATTAAGAATATTTTATTTAGGATTCTATTTTAACATACATCTGAGCTACTACCTACCTTTATATTTGTTATTTGTATATAATATTATATTATATAACCAGCTGATAGTCTGTATACAAAAATAAATAATCTAATCATATTTATTTCAATGGATAAAACAGGCTTGTAATTTATTTTGAACTCGTCAAACATAATTGAAAATTATAGGTAAGATCAATGTTGTTAAGTTTAAAATAAATAACTTTTTCCAGGAACTAAATATTAAAAAGAAATATTTTAAACTACATTTTTTTAACTGACAATGAAAAAATCTGAGAATGTAAGTAATAATCGAGTATTAATATTATAATGTTGATACAAATATTGTTCATTTATCGAATATAATTAAAAACACAAGTTGGTGTTATACCTATAGATGTATATAGCTGCTAATTTTTTTCTTATATTATAATCTGCATAACACACTTGAGTGTTGGAATGTTAAATATTAACATATTATACTGACATAATATTAGATATATTGATATAATGGTAACAAGTAACAAGTAACAGGTAAAATTCCCGTAAGATATTTCGGATTTCCCCGAACAATAAAATAATATAAAAAAATAACGATGTAAAACAATTTTTCGTATAATACCATCCCGTGTCTCTGTATAAGTATAAACAGTTTATATTTAGATTTTAAATTACTTCTCGTTTATAATTTTACATGATATTGAGTACCTACAAGACGTTATATAATTGTTTTGAAAATTAAAACAAAAATTTTTGATATTTGCAGAACCATAATATACGTAATGTGGACCAATCATACTTCACCAACATCGATACATCTTAAGCACAAAATAATTACTAAATCGGATTTTCCCATTTAAAAAAGATATTTCTGACCAGGAAAAAATTGGTAAAGTGGACATTTTTTTTTTCAAAGCTATCATAGTGATAGTGGATTGGTCCTCATCATCTCCATGAATATGTTACTGCTCACACGATTTTTCCACTGCAACCAAACGTAAGTATAGTAGGTATATATAAATTATAATAATATTTAGACAGCGATCTCATAAGGTCATACTGACTCGATATACTGATATTATTAATATTATTGGTCGTTATTATATTGCAGAAAATGTATTTTTGTATAAGACAAACAATACTAATACTATAACAATACTATAACTGTACTGAGATCAGTGAGGACCTCTGAATCGAATAATAATACCACCACCTATTCGTGTACAGTGTACACTATATTGGGTACGACGACGACGATAGACGACCACACGAACGTCACTGCTAAGCCGACGAGGTGGATATAAATTGGTTGTACAGACTACAGAGTGCACGAAACTTCTCGCACGCGGTATACTATTATACACGTCTGTATAATATCATATTGCCGCAGCCGTTAATAATATCATTATTAAAGTCCCTCCACCCGCCACGTGTCTTTGAATCTCCCGTGGCCTGGATGGCGGGTGGTGGGTTAGGGTGCGCAGTGTAGTTGGACCGAGTAATTTCCAAGCGTACTTTTTCTTAATCAGAAAACTCGAAGGTGGCTGTCCGATCCGCGATGACTGACGTTTAATACTCTACTCTATATTTATATATTATACGTGCATGTAGCTGCAGGGGTAGCCAAGATCCATCGACATACTGATCGTAGAAAGAGAGGTTCAAACACCAACATTGCTGGATAGAGATAGCCTACAACTTAAGAAATATCATGGAGCAAAAACATTGTAATACATTTTAACATTGTTTTTAAAAATGTGTCCACCTCCAAATTTTGCTCATCATTCCATAATATCTCATTTTTTTCTGTTATTATTTTCTTAAACTATATACTCTTTCATAGACATATTGTATAATATCTTTTATCTCTTTCTAACAATGTTGCAGGTCTCGCGGTGTCACGGTGACATAGGCGGGGTGTGTGGGAGGTTTTAAAACTATATGTTATAATGTATTACAGTGTTTTTACTACATGATATTTCTTAAGTTGTAGGCTATCTAACAATGTTCAAACCTCTCTTTCTACGATCAGTCCATTTATTAATATGTCCATGCCAAGATCCTACGTGCGATGGATCTATGATAACGATTTCCCCGATGAGTTTTTCCTCCTTAAGGACAACGATTTATGTGATATAATAGAGTTGGTGACTTTTTAAACGATCGTAATAATATAATACAAAGTAGCAATAGTTAGTAGACAGCCGTATGCTGACATGCGACCCTGTCCAGCCAATTTATAGATGGAACTTGGAAGCGGTGTTGGCGATCGGTGCTCGGGGAATACTCGCTTCGTTATTTCTACTCAGACATCGCTTTGTATATACTCTATACATAGTCTATACTGTCCATCTAGTTATTCAATTATAATTTATATAATATACTATGGTCGGGTGCGATATAAGTCGTTCGGCGGCTCGGGCTAGTCAATACAATTATTATATTATTCGCAGGTCGCCGGCACCAGGCTGACAGGCTGTACCCATATAAACTATATAGTTACTCGGAGACTGCAAAATGCAATAATGCATAATATAGTGTCATAAAATTCACCTCTGAAATATTTAGGTATTTGTTTTACAGTTTCCGAGAAGGAGGGTCATGGTAATCTTGCTGAATGAAGGGCTCGAGTATTCTAAAACCTCCCTTATAATATGTCTCCCGTCCTGATTACGCTCCGTATAATATGCAGCTGTAAAAGAGAAAATAGAACAATGCGATCTATAATAATAATAATGTAATATAGCCTAAAATAAGTTTGAGCCAAAACGAATCCTGTACGGACAGATATACCTATCATATAAAAATACATATTATGCACTCGATCGTTTGCGCAGATTGCTCGGTCACGGCCCGCTTTTTTTTTGTTTTGTTTTCGATTTGAATTATGTAGTTAGGTAGCTACATACACGTTCGTATAACAAAAACATGTAATTTTTGCAGTTGTTATCGGTTTGTGTGCACGCGAGTTATCCTCCGTAACGTGTTCAAATATTTAAGCGTTAGTTGGTTCATGAAAAAAAATTGGATTATATACTCTGTATTATTATTATTATTACCATTAACGCAAAATGATTAACACCTCTTCGAGCGCGCGTGCAGTGCATACAAGTGCGTATGTATAACAATAATAATAATAATATTATTATTATGTAGGTAATATACGTTTCCGAACGGTGCGATAAACATCTCCGCGGAGAAACGGTTTTGCCCGCTTTTTAAAGTTCGTTACACTCCGCCCGAATAATATAATATAATATATATATATATATACATATTGTAATACGTCGTTGTTGTTTTAATTTATAATATGTTAATTACGCGAGTAATCCCGAACAGTTACCGGATTATACGGTATAATATAGGTGGTATATATCCGTGACGACGAGTGTAAACATATACGCAAGCACACATATGTATTATACCTACACTATTATAGTGTATATTATAATATATATATATATTTACAATATACAAAAGAAATCTACCGATAACA
The DNA here is from genome assembly GCA_949089665.1 of Macrosiphum euphorbiae. Lineage (NCBI taxonomy): Eukaryota > Metazoa > Arthropoda > Insecta > Hemiptera > Aphididae > Macrosiphum > Macrosiphum euphorbiae. Next base: position 19,386,142 of record CARXXK010000003.1, on the reverse strand, counting down.
TGCGCACGCACATGCACGCCGCTACGCCGATTCGAAGTTTTTTTAATTTACAACCAAAATCGTTCTACCCATTTCCTATTTATATATATTATAATATTGTATACCTATGTGGCGCGATAAATTTCAGCAGTAGGTAGGTATAATATCTATGCATATTATTATATTATACACGAGATTATTATGCGTTGCAGTATCAAAGGAAGCAATGTATTAGGAGGTATATATGCACGGTTATGCCATATAATGTATAATATTCAACTATTCAAGTATAATATATTATATTATTATGGTGTGCGTCCGAGTGGAAAATGCAATACAAACAAATAACCTCTCCACCCCCCCTCCCCGAAGCCATCAACACCCGAGTTATTGTAAAACAGTTTATAATTAATTTCATTCACGTTATTGTATAGTACGCATTATCAATGTTATTATAGTGCAGTGAAATGTAATACGTTCACGAAAATAATATATAGTATATTATAATTATAATTATTATATAACATACGAGTATAATATTATTATAGTATATATTTGTGTACCAGCTATATATTCGGTGTATATGTTTAATTGGTCAGAAACACGTTTATTGTGGGCCACGCACGCACACCATATTATTATGTTATTATTGGGACTGAGGACTTGAGTTTTTCCGTTTTTCTCTAGAAAGATCGCAGAGCAATGCGATTAATAATATTGTTACTACTTACTATTAAGTTAAATATCGTCTATATCTAACACTAGTAGGTAAGCTCAATTTAAAATTAAGCAATCTAGCAATTGTTTGATGCATGGATATGACACGAAAGAGGACAAATCACAATTAATATAAACACATTTGAACATTCACCGGTTTAATAATATAAGTAAAAATTTCGCTATTGAGAGGTCGTATTCGAACCGATATTATGACAAAACCGCCGATAAACCAACGGTGCGGCACCGACGAAAGTGCTTTCGTTACGTGTGTTACGATGCAGATGGCGAAGAAATAAATTTATACTTATCACACTTTTGTTTCATTGACTTTTTCAAAATATTATTTGTATTTAGATTTTCCATTTCATATTCCAAATATTATTATTTATACATTTTAGATTCTGAGCGGAGCGAGGAAGCTAGTGGTTTTACAATGGTGTTTATTTTTTTTTTTTTATATCCTGTATACAAAATTTCTACCAGAAATAGTGCTTCAATTTCAACATACAATACCTTATCTTTTAGCAAATTGGATCAAGATGGTACTTTAGAGAGGTCATTTTTCGGTTTTATCAATATTTATTTAATGCCACGGGAAAAACCACTGAAAAATGACGAAAACCACTAAAAATGGGATTTTAATTTCTAACGCTTTGTTTATCACCATAGAAACGAATAAAAAATTATATCATAATATTAATTCAACTTACATGATATAATAAATAATAACAATATAAAATATCCAGACTGACAAATCGTCTCCGTTCAGAATTGTTTTTCTTATACAATGATATTTTATCATTGAATTCAAGTTTAATACAATCCATCATACAATGACCCACTTGTAACCTACTGTACAGCAGAGCGACATCCCCTTACCCGCTTTTTTATAAAAGATTTTAATTACCATCTTTTTTTAATTATTTATTTATTTATTTTTTTAAGGGGCCTCGCTGTGGATAATTTTTAAGTTACTAAACGTTGTCTAATTTTGATTCTGAAAAAAATATGAATTCAGCAGACAAATATCTGAAGTAAAATTGACGGCAGTAGCGAGGCCCTTTAAATATTTTATTTTAAATTATGATCTCTGAATTAATTTTTTTAGAGTACCTATACACTGATAGTTTTTTAGTTGCATATATATTTTGAGATTTTTAAGCCTCATAAGTCAGACCTAATTATTACTATACAAAATTAGTAATAAGTAAATTCTAATGTACCTATACATAGGTACTTACTGAAGTATATTTTTTTGATTTACACGTTTCGTCATTATTTGATGCATTTATATTTTATACATGAATAATGCTTAAGATATAAGTCACCATAAGAAATCTTTAAAATAAATGTCCCGAAAATTTAAATACTTTTGGTTTAAACATTACATTCGGGGGTCAATTAAAATGGGGTTAAAGCCACCCCCTTTCAAGATGTATGCAAGGATAACTGAATAGGTATAATAGATCATTGTACAGTAACTTTTTTTTAACTATTACCTATATTATACTAAATTTATTAGCACGAAAGCTTAGAAAAAAATTCATTCGCCCATCGCAATAACAACCCCAGATATTGTACAATAATATATACATAGGTACAAATGTGAGGGCATAGTGTTTTATGGTACTTGAGAAATGTTTGTATATATATATTGAATTAACAATATATAATTATATCCGAGTACAGATAATCATTAATATTGTTATCATGGAGATCAGTGGTCGAAATAAATATAGTATTTACTGCTGATATTAAAAAAAAAAAAAAAATTGCAGTGCAAAAATCAATTTACATACAGATAGGTGATGTCTGGATATCAGTATGTCAAACAAGGTTATAAAATAATTCGTCTCCATATCCAAAACACCGAAAACTACGTCAGTTAAAAATTGATAGGGGAAAAAAAAATAACGACGGCGGCGGCGGCGCAGGAGTCGGCGGCAGCGACGGTTTCCGAAGACGACGGCGACCGCGGCCGATGCGATTTGCGCGGGAACGCGGCGGATGGGTCGCCACGCTCACGCACACCGCCGACGTCTGTCAGTCTGGCACCACGGCGCCCCGCGTGCATGATCTCTTGACGCAGGTACAGCTCCGCACCGGTCTCGCGCTCGTCTCGTCGCCCGTTCTCACGTTCAGTCGTCGGCCGGCGTTCCGTTCGCGCGCTCACTCGTGTCCCGTCCACGCGAATATCGTTCACCGCCAATCGTGTGTCGTTTGCCGTTTTCATTTAATTATTTCTTTACATTTTTATTTTTTTTTTTTCGTATCTTTTGATTTCTCAGACCGTGTCCGAAAAGAACGATATTTCCACCTAGACGGAAGACACGCAAGAGAGTATTATAGTCGCCGCTGCAGAAACGACCAGGTAAGAAGTTATTACTTATAATATTATTGAATGCCATTATAGAGTTATTCGCGTAGGACAAACTGGACAAAGATGAAGGTGTAGGTGTAGGTATGATAAATTATAATCTCAACTAAATGCGCATATATTACGTGTATCAAAATAATAGAATAAATTCTAATTTAAAACCAATAAAAAACAATCACGAATAGTGGTTTTTCCTCGTACGGAAAAAAAACTCATTACTGTAACCCGGGGGCTATACGACACGCTGTGTGATTATTAATACGCGACCGTCTATGTTATACTTACGTCTCATTTGCGGTGGTAATCACGTAAAATAAAAGTAGGTTCTTGATAATTAAAATCACATTGTTTCTCGAAACGCGTCTTACGCGTAATACAATTTAAAGTATTTTCTTAAATACTTCGTCGTCTTGTGAAAAAAAATAAACGACGACTGTCAGAGTTGGGTTTTTTTCGGAGTATATCTGGGGGACAAAGGGAGCAACTCTTGAGCTATCTGTTTTTGGTCTTGCCTAGTTCTCTCCCCAAACGTTATGATTTAATTGATTATATATTTTATTCGTATTTTTCGTTCTACACTTATCCATATTATACGGGTAGTATGGGCCTCTCATCGACACTTATTAATTTTGTATTATCTTGTCACCTCGGTACCAATAGGTTAGGTATATTGACGAGTTCTAACTTTTTAAGAACGAAACGCTGGCTTACGATATTTTATCAGACATTATCGTCAATGCGTTACCATCGTTGCTTGAAATTTCAGTTCTAACGAAAAGTACGTGATAATAGTTTTTTAACGACTCGTTAATTTAAACGGCCAACTCTGGGAACAGGTTTTTTCTTATTTCGTTTTATGAATTTACGATAGTATATATATAATATATTCACCGAAGATCTGTTCCGAAATAATTTAATAGGTATAATAAATATTAATAGTCAACGTAATATATGCGCTCAATATCAATATAATAATATTTTATACGTCACACAATGTTGTCTATACGAATACGGTACCAAACATTTTGTTATTTATTACAACGCCAAATTGCGTATAATCACTTTAATAGTAGGTACCTACCTAACAGATAAAGTATTTAATTTTCTTCCGGAAAAAGTGCAACTTATAATATAGGTGTTTAAAAATATAATTTCATTATAGTGGGTATCTATAGAGGTACCTATCGACTATCGACACGTGCGGTTTGGAACTGTATTGTTTTTAAATCGAATATAGTAACATCGTACATACGTTATTATCACGTGGTCGAATACGAACAGCTACAACGGTAGTTACTACTTAACCTTACCTATACCCTTTCTTTAGTTTAGTTTTTTGTTTTATATTTCCTCCGACAATCTATTTCGTATTAGCTATAATACAGTATAAATCGAGTAATTTAATTGATCTCATAAAAAGATTAACTTGAAAAAAATGTATTAGGTACCTAAGTATTGTATTATTGATGGACGTCAGCTATGCTAAAGATGTGTACCACGAATAGTAGATATATAGAACTGGTAAAATTATTGACTACTGCGGCAGCAACTCAAAACTATTAACATTATTATCATATAGTGGTTGTGTATAAACGCGTGGGTAGAATCCGCTGTGTTATTCGTGTAGTCTTATGCGGGGATCGTTGGACATCTGTCGTATCGGAGGGGATGAAAAAGGGAAAGAGAGAGATATATTATAAAGTAGCGAACAAGTGAAAATCAGTGTCTCGCCGTCGGAGGATAGAAAATTTGTTTTCTTATTTTCATTTTCGTGTACATCCTCTCCCGGTCCGACGTTTATCGGCGGACTCCAGATGGTGGCGGCGGCAACGGCGGCGTGTCTCCGCGTAAGAACGGTCTTTTGTAAAAAATGTACAAAAACGGTTCCTATTATTACGGACGAACCCGAAAATCTGCGGCTCCTGTTTACGCGGCGTACTGCTGCAGGTCTCTCTCGGATACTCGGTTGCCGTATTATATAATATTTTATACATTATTATGTAGTTCGTCCTGCGATTGAAGAACGAAAATCGTTTCCCCCCTTTTTTGAATGCGCGTTCGTTATCCCTCGCGCTCGAACGCGTATAATAATATAATATCACACGCACACGCGCACAAAAGGGCCCTAATTACGGGGGATCGAGCCGCTCTGCTTGCACCGTATAATATAATAATATACGCAGTGGTGTCGATCGAAAAAGGACACCACCATCACCTTATGCGCTTCTAAACGCGCACCATATAAAATAATAATAACGTGTTCGCTTAATATTACGCGTATCGTGTGCTTGCGTGTGTACATGGAAATCAAAGAGCATTGTGCGAATGAGCTCGAGGATCGCAGTCGCCGGTATATATACAGGACGCGTACCTACGCGCGATCGAGATCGGTCTCGCGGGGCCCCGGTGCATGTGACGAGCGTCGGCGTCGACGGGGGGGTGTTCGGCGGTGTGGGGAGAGGAGTGAGAAATTTTAATAACCGCCGCCGAAACAGCGGTGGGTCGTCGGCGTATATCCGTGGCGGGGGTGGGCCTACGGTTTCGGGAGAGGGTGGGGACGGTTGGTCGGTGCGAAAACGCAATTACACGGATTGTGTGCGTGAGCGCGGGCCGATGCGAGTGCGTCCGCGGCGCGCGTATAATTACGAAATACCGGGAATTAATTAAACACATTGTTGGTGCCCGCCGGTTAGACAATCGGTATAAATTACCCCCGCGCGCAAAACAATTAACCGGCGAAACTCGCGCGCGTACTCGACGCGGCGCGGCAGTGGCGGCGTCGTCCGATCCGCCGAGTTCGATTCCGCCGGCCAACGATCATTGGGTTTGGCGCTCCGACATTGTGATAATATCATAATAATAATTTATTTAACAGCACTTCAGCAGCGTCGCCGCAGTGTCTACCCTCGTCATTAAGCTCATCGCGTATTGTACGTAGGAGTGTTGTAATATAATACTATTGTGAAATAATCAGCAATCCAACGTCTTCGCGCGAGGTCTGTTCTCCGCTGGGTTTTTATGTATAATAATCGCGAGACGGTGGCTGCAAAAATATTATAATACTTATAAACAGTGGCGGATTTGATTCGCCTTGTGTGTGTGTGTGTGTGTGTGTGTGTGTGTGGGGGGGGGGGGGGGTAATATCCTTTTAGGCCAAACATTTTACTTTTAACTATTTACCCTCTTAAGCCTATACAGAGGGAAAACATGTATCCAATAGTACAATTTGTAGGCCGTGATTATAACTTAAAACACACTTAACTTTTATACAGATTTTTGAAAGAAATTATTATTTACAGATAGCCCCCATGCCCCCCCCCCCTAAACGACGAGGCTGCCTATAATAATAATTATAGTTATTACGCAGGTACCTTTTTGGGCTCTAATTTATGTAGGTAGCTGCTTGTTTTCTTATATAGGTACCTCGCTCACGTTATTGTTTACTGATTTGAGTATTTTCAACCGCAGCGGTGTTTAAGCTCTCTTCGTCTGTGACAATCGTTGTCCGCCGAATTATTGTAAATTCGCGGTGGCGAAGAGGTTATAAGTAGTGACTTAAGCACTCAAGTCTCAAACGCATGCCGTCGTAGAAAGTGAATTAATTATAATCGAATAAAAGCCATCCCGTTAACAGTTTTACGCGATTGAAAGAACTGTGTTAAAATATTCAATTACAATAATTGATTAGCCATGCTGAAAAACGTGTAATTCAATTTATAATTTATTCATTATTGTTTATATTAGATAAAAATTGGTATTAAACAAATTTATAATTATTCGATTAATTGCGCATTTCGATTTCATTATTTTTGGCGAAATATGATGTATACAATTAATTAAAATCGTAATAATAATGGGACAAACAATAATCGAACGGCTGAATACACAAAAAACTGAAACAGTATTATAATGTATATTATTCTCTTATATATAAATGTACTATGCAGGATAGGTACCTGTAGTGTTGTACCTGCTTATATTTTTACATACTCAAAGTATATAGGTATGACATTCCGTAATAAATCTACATATATAAAAAAAAAACGATTAGGTGGAGTATGCCGACGAGACGTTATAATACTTATCTTTTATATTTACTTTCGGCCTTCGGGTTAACCGTGTTCTTATTGAAATAATTCGATGATAATATCTGAATATCATGAATAGGTACATGAAAAATTTAAAACGGACGGATTCGGTGAACAAACCCAGTTATTATTTAACGACGATATTTTCAATTGATTTAAACTTATGGTATTTACAATGTGTTTATTTGAACGCGCAAATTCAAATATGAGGCAACGAATATACTTTATTTCACTGTTTTTATTTTATTTTTATAACTTAATCGAGTGATATAGTCTCCTAAAAATTGGAAATCCTTTGAGGAAGATTATCGATATTCATTAGTGGTGATTTTATGTACTTTGTGGCAGAACTAGGGGATGTGAAGTATTGTCATAGCTCCACCTTATACTATGCAAAAAATCGTTCTTCGCACCCCTCTTTCTATTTTGAACTGTCTTTAGTTGTTTTTAATCCGGTAAATAAACCCTTGTCCCTTGCCCGACCTTTCCACCCCACAGTTTTAGGAACCTCATTAGCTAAAGGTATTTTCTCCCTTTTCTTCCGATTCCCAGCCCGGAAAGCGAAGTTACTTAGTTTATTTAGCTAGAAGAACCCAATTAAATATAACAACTACAGAAAGTTACCCGGGCGACGTTGACGGCTGAACGAGGCGGAGGGACTCGTGATGCGGTGGGAAGGCGGGTCTGATTTAATTAGAATGTAAATTACCTCTCTCTGTGTCGACGAGCATATGTGTATACAGGGCGGTTCGTTTAAGATTTTGGCCCAATTTCGTTCCTTGTTTTTCATCATGCTTAGTAAATAAAGATTTATATACTTGCGTGCGAAATTAGCATAAATACCTAGATACCTATAGATTTTAAAATATTTGTTTTTTAAATTCATATCGTTGAGAATTGATAGAAATAATTTTAACATATTCTATTCTACTTCTAACATTTACATTTTAAACTAATGTCGTGGCTTACCTAATGATTTTTTTTCTTGACAAAGGGTACGATATATAGTAAAATATTTATTTAGCAGTATAATATCTTCTATAGATGATTGGTTATAATATGTATACATTTATTCATCAATAATTAAATATTAGTTTATTTTAACGAATCGTCCTGTATACGTGTATGTATTGTTGTGTAAAGAGAACGAGAGTATTCTGGAGGCCGAAGTGACTTTTTATCTTTACAACTTTTAATTATGTCGGGTATTACTAGTGAAACTTTTAAATCGATCATCAGAGCTGGCCGATTAGTTTTAATTAAACGGCAAACGACCTGACCCTCCTCTTGTTTTAAATCGGTGAACGGGAGGAGGGTTATTGTCCCGAGGAAAGGGTTACTTTGGCGTTCCGTTGTTTTCCGGTTGAATACGGTACGGGACGAGGCGGAGACACAAGAGAAAACGAACCCGGCAGGATTAATTTACGAATTACTATTATCTACCCTCTTTTCTACTTGACAATTCAGTCTGTATATAAAATGAATACATGCCGAAGCTTGGAGTACCAATAGTTACTTTAATTTGTATGACATACGTATTTGAAAAATGTAATACAGCCATAGGTACAAATAAATAAATTATAATTATGATAAATCAAGGTAAAATTCGCATTATTTTAAATTTCATAATATATTAATTATATTATAGAATTTAAAATTGTTGATTAATAATTTCACGTTATAGTTATATTATTGTGGTGTGATTGTTTATAATTTATAACATAATATAGGAAGTATATATAATGCATTATGGTTGTAACCAGTTCTCAAATTGGGAAAAATTAAGTAGAGGAGCTCAATCTAACGATTTAAAAACTGCGTTCCAAGGACGCAATTACTCAACACAGACCGATAAATGATAACTAAAACTGAAACTGATAACATATTTTCATTCGGAACATGATTTAAGATAGTACTAGCACACATCAGTATCTGTGCCTTAGATAATATACTTGTATATGATCTATGATCTGTGAACTACTGGCTGTATAGGCAAAACACTGCAGGGTGATATTATAAAAATAGTAAAACTTGTTGTACAATTAACATCAATTGAAAACCACATTTTAATAAAAATTATTTCGGACATTAGTTTGTACCATCCCCCTATCCAAGTAAAAAAAAATAGTAGGGGAGCTCCGTCCCCATGCCCACCCTCCCCCCGCCAATTCGAGCATTGGTTGTAACTAAATTGTATAGAATTTGTTGTACTGACAAAAATGCTAAAAATATGAGGGATGTTTTATCCGATAGTCACGCGGTAAGTAGAGACATACTCGAATGGCTTAAAAAAGTTATTTACATTTAATTAAAAACCTTGTTGAGATTTCTGGTCTTTTATTTGAAAACTGAATAGAAAACTAGTAACTCACAATGAAAAAAAAAATATTAGTTTAAGAGATCATTGCATTATATGCCTACTCCGTTAAAATCCGACAATTCACTGAACAATAGCTTCTGTTGGCATCGATTGATCGACGATAATGTTATTTCACTCTACCCCCGACAACATGGTCTGGATTGCCTTGACACATGTGTACCATGTGGTGTTATTTTAGCTATAAAAATTCTTCAATACTTCTGCGCATATACATTCGACATGTGGTCTCTTTAGAGTTGCTATAAATTTCCATCTCTATCAAAACATCCGCAGTGTAAAAATCCCAAACGAGTAAACATTCCTGCAGGGGAAGGGAAAAAAATCCAATTTAAATGTCTGTGCAAATGTTATTTTTTATTTCGGGATTAAACTTTTATATTGTTTATTTTAATAATCGCATACACCGGGTTAACGAGGCATAATAATAATAGTTGTCGGCCGTATAAATAAAAAGAACCGGTGGAATTATCGTTGCAGCAGTAGTGGCAATTGCGCGAAGAGGTGGGCTAATTAAACACAGGAAATTAAAAACAAAAAAAAATAGAAAGAAAGAAAGAAAAATAATTGCGATACGTAATTAGCATGCCCGTGTAACGTATAGTACTTGGCGTGCAAAAAATATATATATTGCATTCAGAGGGATAGGAGTGAGAGAGAGAGAAAAAAACAATTATCGTAAATTAATTTTGACCTCGGACGGAAATGGTGAAATTTTACTAATGGATTTTTTTAGCCGCGCTTTTCACTTCGCCCCTCAACCGCTTTTTTCCTTTTGAATGGCTATTAATTGCGAAGTGTTAAAAACGGAACGATTTTTATTATATTTAACGTAAATGTGTGATTGTGTGTGCGCTAAATAAAATTTAAAGGACTAGAAGCTCGCAAGCCACCGGACTGAACTGTCAAATTTCACACTTTTTTGACCGCAACTTTTGCAGCGGGATCTACAGTATAGTAGTGACAGTGGAAAATAAAATCTATATATTTTGTAGATATCTGCAACATGAAATGTTTCTATACAAATACGATTGAGCGGTGGGGTGTGATGGGGAAAAGAGTTGCAAACGTCGGTAGAGAAAGGATAAAAACCAAGACCATGTTTGACATTGTGCCATTTACTATAACGAGAAGCAACAACAACTGTATGTAATTTAAAACTAGGGGTAGTAAGGGGAAATATAATATATATATAACGATCGGCGGAGGCGCTGTTTCGACGAACATAACGAGATGCCCAGAATGCACGAACATCGAAGCCAAACGACGGCTATACAAAAAATCGTACGATTATTATTTCTCAAATCGAAAGGACAGTCGTAAATTGGCATATTTAGAACTCCCGAGTCAATGAACAAGAAATATAAAAGGTGATATTTCTCTAAAAAAAATGCTCTTGACAGGTTTGTAATTCATCTGGAAATCTCGCACATCTTTTGGATTTGTATAGTATACAATCGACACACGTGTTGTTCGAAAATGAATAATATTATGTATTTTGTTAATCAATTTAAAACGATTATTTTATAACTGTCATTTATGAATGAGAGTTATAATTGGAAATCAGTTCAAGTTAGTAGCAGGGCTTTGCACCCAAATGATTTATTCGGGTTTCGGGTCTTAGGCGCTGCATGTATTCGGGTTCAAACACCAGAATAAAAAAATTAAACAAACGTTTGGGTGTCAATAAATAATAACCGTTATTATTAGGGTTAATATTGGTTATACGGGTGTTTGTTGTTCTGAAAAAACCTGATTTTTTTATAGTTTATTTTATCAGGAAGGTATTTTTCTTAAATTTTTATTTGTTTAGCAAAATGTATAAATATTGTTATTACAAATTATTTACTAAAAAGCCGAACTAACTTCATAAAATATATACAAAATTATATAGCATACGAAGATCATAAAATAAAAAAATTATTTGGGTTTTGGTTAATTCAGGTGTTTTTAAAATAAAATAATTTGGGTTACATGGGTTTCGGGTGTTTGATTTTTCAAGGGTGTTCCGGTTTCTGATTAATTCGGGTGCAAGGCCCCTCTAGTAAGTAGTAATATTTTTGTAATATTTTAAGTTCCATAAAAAATATCATCTGATAAACATAATTATTTTAATAGTAATGGCTAATGCGTTATGACCAAGATCAAAAAACAGTAGGTAACATTGTTGCATATTATTTTTGTTCTTAAATTCACCCTAAATGTAACTAGGTATTACTCGAATATTACTCTATAATATTAATATGTTATCAAGACATCAAGTATTATATTCATATTTAATTTGATTAATAATATTTGCAATCATTTTTAAGAATATATATTTTTTAATTTATCATTATATTACCTGCACAATCTGTATAAGGTTTACAAAAAGTGCTGCAAGTGTAGTGCGATAGGGACTTCTAGAAAGAGGCTAGAAGCCATCCGTAAATGGAACTTCGGGGGATAGTTGAATAATAGGTACGTAGATTTGAATATAATTAAATAGAATTTAACTAGGGCCATTCATTCCATAATATATTCTGTCATTATTATGTTTTTTGTCAAAAAAAATCTTTGTACAAACTATAGCAATATTTTAATTTTATTGACTATAGTAAATTTGAATTATTAATTTACAGACAGTAGCATATTTTTTTTTTTTTATCACACTCTTGGCATGTCTCGCGCCAATCTTAAGAGCCCCATCACGCAGCATGCCATTCCATATTCCAGAGAAAAAACACGATCGTCTAAAGCGGCTTATTAATTTTATTCTCTGTTAATGTTTATATTATTAGTAGGTACTTATGAAGATATCAGCGTACTATTGGTTTTCTCTTTCTGCCCTATACGTGCAACAAAGGAACATTTGAGTTCAATAAATCCATTTTGTGTGATCAAATTTAAAATTTGAGCGAATTGAAGTTAAAATTTAAGAATATTATCCACGGGGTGCCACCATTGGGTCACTCCCCCTCCCGTCAATCAAACCACATCCAATTTACTTATTGTATAACGTGTAAATATAAATTTTTTTGTTCAATAAAAAAAAATATATATATTATATAATATTATGTTATTGTTACGTTGGCTATATTCACAATATTTCAATTTTTATGTTTGTAAAGTTTGTGTTCTTTACTTTATGTTTGGTAGTAAGTCAATTCACTAATATTTAGTCTAACAACAAAAGTTTGGTTCGGATGAATGCAAATTTGCCATGTTGCGTGTGGGTCAGAGAGTGCGAGAGAGCGAGAGAGAGAAAACAAATAGTGCGTTGACATCCTCTTAACGTCAAAATCACGAATTATTTTGTTTACATAATATTGGTCTCTGCTCGTAATCGTTTTTCATTATATACAATCATTGAATTAAAATTTAACATCCATTAAATTGACCTACTTTATGAAGAGGTACACTCGACACCCGCACTATACAGCGGAGTGACTTAATCGGTTTTTTTTTTTTATTTAAATTGTCGTCGGTAGATGTATAACGTGTATAGTTTTAATTTAGTACTTGCATTTAAATGCATAAAAGGTATTATGCGTGTTTGATAAAAGTTGTACGAATTTCCTTTGTACAAAATACAAATAATATAAAACGTTTTAGGTGTATCTAATTTGAAGTTTATTAATTAGATTTTAAATAATATACAGAACTCTCTAATGTACGAAATATACAAGTGTAAAGTGATAACACTTGCGGTATGGAAAAACGATTATTTATTACTAAATAGAAAACGATTACATTTGCCGAGTCTGATAACATATAGCATAGATGGTTGATTGTATGAATGCGAGCGGGCATACGTATACATTCGTAAACGTACATGTTTATGTGTGTGTGTCAAAATTACTTTTGCCATCCTCTACCGCGGCTGCCGTCATCATTACAACAGAGCAACGTGTAATTGAATTTCGGGCTGCAGCCCGGCGGAATTAAACGCACATTCGACGGGTAATTGAGTTTTAATAAGTAAACAGCTCTCGTTCGGTGGTGTCTTTACGACCGGTTATGTGGCAAAACGGAAAATTGCTGTTTTATGCTAATGGTGTCGGAGATAAGACCCCGTCCGTCCTCTGCAGTATATACGCACACACAACATTATATATATATATATATATATGTATATACAAATAGAGGTACGTGGCTTTGATATACAGTCGGTTTATATAGCGGACGGGCGGATGGACAAGATGGGGCAGTGGTGGGGTGGGTGGTATACTTCCGGAGAGCGGAAAGAGAATAATATTGTTTATGTATCGGTGTAGGATAAGGGATACCTAAGTGCCGTCACGTATCATGAAAAAAAATTACGAACGTGTCAATTAACACTATCTTGAAACCGAATACGCGCGAGAGAGGAGTAGAAAACAAATACAAACACTTAGACGCTAATGTTTTCATATAGTTCGTTCAATTATTTCCCGCCGTTATCGGATTCTCGTGTTGTTGTGTTATAGTATATTATATTTTTACCTAGGTATATTTTGTTTGTATTTACCAAATAATTAAGCTTTTTTTTTTTAATTTTTAAAATTGTTTTCCCAAATAACCATTAGTGATAGAGGTTAAGGTCTCGGAAAACAATATAGATGCTTATATATTATAGTCGCATGTTTTGTGAGTACCTACCTATATCACACAAGTACACAACCATAAGTAAATTACATAGTAATATACATAAATAGTTTTAATGTCGCATCGTAAAGTTCATATTATAATGTGTGATAATGTTAATGTATACACATTTGTTATGCCGCTATATAAAATATTGTGTGGTGGATATTGAACTATTGTCGAAAAGCCGCGGTATTTCGACATCCATATGATAAATGTTATTATAACAACACTCGTGAAAAAAATCTTTAATCGGTTTTAGTGCGAGGGAAAAATAAGAAACGAAAAATACTGAATGGAATAAGAGATTTGCCGAACTCAAGCTAATTTGGTGGACACGTACTGTCGCCCTTCTGTAATCTAACTAGTGGGAGAAGACGGTGGTATACAGGCAGTGGTGGCGGGTAGAGGGTAATTGCTTTTGGTCCTGTCACACTTGTGGCTCGCCCCCCCCCAACACACAGCATATTTTGCTCGTCGACCAATCAACAATCCGATCGTCAGTTTTCTCATTTATCTCCCCCCCCCCCCCCCCGGGCCAAGAACCCCACGTGTTCAGGTAATTTCCACTGCCACGTATCCTTTATTTATCGACAAATCCCTTGCAATTCTGTTATATACGACAAATGGAATCCGTCGTGTACTCAAACACGAGTCGGACCCTGGGTCGACCGGTATATTCAGCTATTGTGCACACCGTCGGAATTCAAGAGTCCGGACGATATTGTTCGGAAATCATCACTATACATTGGGGCTTTTGGTACACGAGCTTTCACCCCGTTTACCACGGCTTAGTTCAAATTTCTCTCCGTTAATAGCGAGATATATATATATATCAGTCAGCGCGCAGTGTAGGTACATTATATTATATCATAACGTTATAATATATATATACGCACATAGCGATTTAATGGCAATTCGATATCCGTCGAGGTGAAAACAATTCGGTTTGACATCTAGATTGTATGTGTATTATATATACTATTATACCTTGATAGGTATATATATGAATGGGTCCAAAGTGGACGGACCATAATATAATATATTTTAGGTTGCCGTCGAAGTAAATTTTATTGACAGTAGTTATATGATTCTTCAGTCCTCATCCGGTGTATCTTATATTTATAATATAAAATCAGTACTACACGTAGTATTTGTTGTTTTTTAAATGACACTGTCACCCTGCACGCGCCAACGATTTCTAATAATTCGTGTATTTGCCTACTTTCTGTTAAATTATTTGAAATTTTATGAAATTAAATTGTTTTAATTACCTAGATATTATTGTTACAATAGATCGGATTTGACGGGCGGTCATGAAATAAACTTCTGCTTATAGGACATAGTGTTTTAAAAAACTACTAACCTGTTTGTGGCGGATATACATCATGGCATCACCGTCTCTATAGACATATATAAATATGATGGTTATTAACAACTGCGGGGCAATGGTTTTAATAATATAAATATGTAATGTGCTGCTATCGCGAGAGCGTCGTATATAAGTCGCGATTAGATATTTTTTTAGCTAATCTGACGACGGCTATGGTCGGGAGACGGTTACTCAGAGCGGTAAGAGTGACGAAGGGCTGGTCGGTGGGGTAATGCCGTGATGACGAGGAAGAGGAGGAGGAGGAAGAGGATATAGAAAAGATCATTAATTTCATTTGCTTTTAATTATTTTCCCTCCTTTTGTGTGTGATCCGCGCGAGCGGACCATGCGGGCGTTATTACTACACGACTGCCGGAGTGATAATTAAAAATATTTATAATTAAATTCGATTGGAATCCTTTTTTCCACCTCCCTGCACCACTTCCCGCAGTCTCTCTTTCGCTCTTTTTGTCCCTCGCCGCGCGCGTGATTCGTCTTTCTCTTCCGCACCGTTAAGCGTATTAATGGAGTTTGGTGGTATTGTCCGCGATCTTTCCCCGCCGTCGTCTCAGTTTCCACTGTCTCTTACTCGCACTCACTGCCTCTCACTCTGAACAATGTCAATCGGTTTTTAGTTTGGCCGAATTTAATCTAAATTGTCTATCGACCGGCGCTCGCAATGGTATACGGGAGTGAATTACCCGGAGAAATTAGTATAGGTTTTCGAGACTTGTCAGTTGTATTTGTGTGAAAAATATAGATTTTCCTAGTGTTTGATCATTAATTATGAAATTTATCGGAATAAAAATGGTTAGTCACAACGTCATAGACGTGACCGCTTCGGATCAAACACAGTACCCAACATGAAGAATTACTTTTTTAATAGGTAGGTTGGTACACTGCTATCGTATTCTACGATTTATACTTAATAGTATGTAGGACGCATACAGTATGCATATACGATACAGTATGCACTTCCCCTTAAAATTGTTTCAATTCCACAGGTTTGATAGTTAACTTAATCTGCGTTTCGACTTATAAAATTCAAAACTATACATGTATTCTATATTTCTATAGGGTACGTATATTACAGTTTATAGTAAATATTAACGTTTTAAGATAATTATTTACCTAGAATATATTTTTTTCTTTGTGGTATTTGCATCTTAAAAAAAATGTAATCATTAAAATTAAAATATACAACTATAAACTATACAATTTAGCAAAATTATTTATCATCTTTTCAACATTTTCAGTATATGTTAATGTTTGCGAAGAAGAATCTTTTACAAGTTCTTGTTCCTTAGTAAAGAAATTATATAAGTACCCGCTACCTATATATGGTTTTGTTCACTTGTTGTTGTATTAAGTTAATGGAAAGATGCTAACGATGTAACTATTTGAAGACGGTTTCTTTGGCATCTAATGTAGTTCTCATTATATCTACACAATGCGCGTGGCGTTGTTGAGAACGTCAGCTCAAGTGAAAACGACAGAAAATCATATGTAATAATTATACGACTTGACGCGAAGTCCCATAGCTAAGAATAATATGTTACAATTTACAGAAACGTGATTTAACCAAATATTTGGTTATACAGTAATAAACATTATTATCGAATGAATATACTTAAATTGTAAAATCAATCATTTTAATATCGTATTAATCTTAGATATTTATTACGTTATCCGTATCCTCGTATTATTTAATAAAAGTTACAGTTAAGTTTATTAAATTATATCAAGTGTTTGAATACTGACTATTTTCTAATATCGAATACTATAATGTGGTTTTTAATGAGGTATAAATTATTTTTTATTAGATGACAGTTTGAAAATAAATTACATTTTTACACAAACAATTTTAGTTATTTTCTTGTAATTCTAAATATATTAGCTGTAAAACTTGAAATATTATTACTTTTATTACTTTTCCAACATTTCCTACACACGGGTGAAATTTTCAAAATAATTAGGCTGTTCTTAATTTGATTTTTAAGATATTTATACAGGCACTTGAAATTATCTAATTTGTTAATTTTATTTTTCAGCTTATGTTTGTTTTATTTAGGCTTGACACTTAAATAAATAGTTCCTCATTTGTTGTTCTTACAACATTTAAAAATATCGAAAATATATTATATAAACATAATATTTTTTTATAAGTAAGCTTCTGAAGTTAAAATGTTGTAAAATTCAGATAATTAAACAATAAATAACAATTTAAGTTAATTAGTTGTAAATGAAAATAATATTAACCGTAGAGACTTGCAACTACTTTCTGTTACTTTGTAAACCTATTAATATATATATTTTCTCTACAAAATAAAATTTTCCAAATATTTAGATTAATTCTAAGCTATACCTTGGACCTATAATTCACACCATTCTATACGATATTGAATAAGTATTGTATACAATTTTTATAGCAAAAATTAGTTCATTCCACAGAATTGATACTATAGGTAATAATAATGAGGATTGTGGAGGGACATTCGAAACCTAATATACAGCAGGGCGAGTTCCCCGATTTTTTATTATTATTAATTGGTGTCCTTTTACGTTATCGTATTCAATAACGAATCGAAAGATACAAAATGGAATTTCGATGTTGTTTTTATATCCTTTTGATATTATATGTTATATTGAATATACGTTTTCACCCCTTGTCCGGAGGCCTCGAGAGTGTATATTATTACAAACTTTTTGGCGGTTATTGCGTCGCGGCATGGCGACCATGTAATGTAAAATTGGCAAAAGTAATTTCCTCGGTTCTCCCATAGTTTCCCTACCACCATGAACATATGGAAGGGCAGTGTATGTGTGTGTGTGTGTGTGTGCGAGAAAGAGAGGTTGGGATAGTAAGAGAAAGAGCAGGGTAAGAACGAGAGAAATGCATATAAAATATATAATAATAATAATAAAAAAGGAAAACCGTCTGGGCGTTTCGGTTTATGAACGGTTTATTCGCCGAATACAATATTAAAAAATATACCGAAAACGCAAGGCATATTGTTCGCAAACAGGGCTGTGCGCTGTACGGATATTGACGATATTAAAAAGTGCCGTATATATATAGTTATGTCCAAGACTTCTTATTCTTTTCGTTCGTTCCATTTTTTTAATTTACCGTTTAAAACGCTTAGAACGTCTCTAGGGTGATATTACGCGACATTCCCCCATTTTCAATTATAACGTATCTCTGTCCCCTACCCTAAATAACTTTGTAGTTTTGTGTAAAATCGAGAGATTTATATTGTTTATTCGGCGGTACACTACTGTACTATTGCGATCGAAACGGATTTCCCAAGACGCTCGGATTCGAATTTATATAAGAATTCCGGTAAAGGCCCCGTGGGTCAATGGGCCGGTGTCGCATTTAAATAGAAGATTCTCCCCCCCCCCCCCCCCGTTTACTTTCGATCAGTGACAATGCAGCTGTTCTCCCGAGGAATAGGAGTAAAAGGCAAACCAGAAATTGGCTTTTCAATTTGCGATCAGAACGTGCTTGCTGAATTGGGGGTATGCACACAGTACACTTTACTCGTATACCCGCATGTACACACACATAAAAGGTCCTATGTAAATGTAGAGCCCTGAGGGCGTCGTCAAAAATTGATAAAAAAAAAAAAAAAACATTTTCCTCGGGATCCAATTTTCCGCGAAATATGAGGAGCAGGGGTAGGAGGTATTATTGTTGTCCGGTCTTCAAAATAATTGTTTAACGTACTCCAAAATTGGATCGGACCGCCGGGGTAGTATTATATTATTTTTTGATATGTTATTATACCAGCACTGGCGGTGGGAGAAATGGGAAAACAGTACCGGGGACCAGAGAAACAATTTCCAAAACGCAAATAGTAGTCACTTCATTATTCAGTATCGATATAAAATACTAAAAACCATTTAAAAAAACAACAATGGCGAACCGCCTTTCACCCTCTCGTTCCCATTGTAGAGTTAGGAATTGGAAGAGACCGCGTGCAGCCGATTTAAAGGAAGTAAAAACGATAAGCGTCGGGTGCGAGAGTGGAGAGTAAACGAATGAAAAACAGGGTCTTATAGAGGGAAAATTTGATTTGAAATTTAAATAAGTTTGTTTGTCTTTATTTATATGCAGCATCATTGTTTTTAAATATATTGTAAATAAAAACATTAATAGCCATTGAGTGGAAACTTTTGACTCCGTAATTGATACGAATATCTCATTCGATAAAGTGAATACTGAAAACTCTTTTTAACGATTTATGAAGCTCGTCCTAATTATAGTATCAGATATCTTATTTATAATGTACAACATGAGGTATACATATTTAGTTTTAAATAATCGTTTTGAATAGTAGATAAACTATGAAGTAATAAATTTAGCGAAATTAAATTACAATTTAAGCAGAAGCAATTATCATAGTTCAATAATAAATTAAAATAATCTATAGTAATCAGTATTAAATGCCATCATAAGTGAATCACTATTATTAATTATGGTATATTTTAAGGACGTTAAGTATAAAAATTAATAACATATGTACCTATATGTAATAACTGTGATAACATACTGTAACAGTATTATATCAGGTCATCAGTTTTACAAAAACAATACTCAGTAGGAAATGCTTAAGAATATTATTTGTAGTAAAATTATTTATTAGAATTTATATACCTATACCTAATTATCAAAGAGTTAAAATATTTTCGGTAAAAAAATAACTTTAAATTTAATTTATAATTTTTAAATAATGGCAAGAATAATAACGAGGAATGTCTATCGGAAGTGCAAATTATAAAACTCGCAAAACTACTTATTTGGTTGAAAATTGTGTTTTTAAAAGTTTCGTAGATATAGCCCAAAAGTATCTTATTGGATTTTATGTCCATTACTTTTGCAAGTTTTCCAGTTTTTGTGGGGATGTAGTTACGAAGACTTGAGAGAAAGGTTATAACAGAGTAATTCAAAACTACCTACATAAACTGGTTAAATTTAGTGACATTTGTTCAGTAGAGACGTAGAGTAATAAAATAAAATCACAAAAATATAAAATATATATTTTAATAAAAATTAAAAATAATAATAAGAAACATGCTAAAAATTGTTAATTTAATATTAAAGCATCAGTTTGTGTTTTCTTTTCTTTTTTTATAATTTTTTATTTATTTATTTATTTATTTATTAATTAACCCCCGGCAACTTAGGCCATTGGATGGTTTTTAACCGTGGGGGAAGGGTATTGTTGGTTTAAACACGTGTGTTCGTTAGTTTGGCAGAATTTTCTATTGGGCACCAGTAGGTATCTGCCATGACACCATGACTGCCGAAGAGAAGTGCCGTCCGTGGCCGGGTTTCGAACCGGCGTCTGCTCGGCCACTCCGTCCCCCTGTATTTAATTTTAATGTAGGGATCATAAAAATGTAATTTTATTAATTTGGATTTGAATGGTATACACAATAATATAGGTGTACACAGCCTTATGATTATAATAACATTAGGTATTTTAATTTATTATTAATAAAATTATTCTTAATTTAGATTATAAGTTTCATGATGAATTTATAAACTTATATTTAGGCATTAAATTAAATAGTAGCTTGTGAACTGTGAAGTATTAAATGTTATTAAATATTTCTTAGTATCTAGTTGTGTGTGCATATCGATAATGAAATAATATTATGTATCAAAAGACTGCAGTTTTGTAAATTGTATTTCGAATTCATAAAGTTAAACTTAAGAGTTAAGGGTTGCTACTAGGGCTTTACTTGAAGAAAATTGTGTTGAGATACCCAAAGGTGTTCACTTTTAGAGTTCCACTTGTGGTCAAAAAGTAGATAAAGATTATAATATTATGTGAAACGCGATGAATACGATCGCTTTTGCACGCCGAGTGAAGTGCAATAAGTGAGATTATTGTCGACGAAGCAATAACCCTTAACGGATGACATCGATACGACAGGGGGAGGGCCCTCTAGATACGAAAGGCACTTTCAAAATAATAATCGCTTCATTTGGGGATAATACTTTTGACCTTTTAGCTGAAGGGCGATCAGAAATAAGATCAACTATTTTTAGAGTGTACTAATTTAATTTACGAGTTACGACCCATTGATACTTAAACTAATAATTTATGCAAATTTTATACCATAGGTATTATATTGGTTGTACATTTCATTCTAATTATTTAAAAGACATAATATTTGTTTGTTTATTTTAAATAGTTAATTCCCTACATAAAAGTAAAACCCTGTAGGTTAGTTTTTTATTTTTAAATTCTGAGGTGAATGATAAATTAAAAATGTATTTGATGTACAATGTGTAATAGTAATTTTTTAAATTTTTTTTTGCTTGAGCCTGTGATCACCTTTGGAGTAGTAAAAATGATTTAATCTTTATCATTAATGATGGTTTTGAACTATGGAACCAAATTGGATTAATTTCGTACCTTTATGGGCGGGAGGAGGAGGAGGATCAAGAATAAAATTATATCTTATGTCCTATACTTTTCAAAATAATTAAAATAATTTGAATAAATAATTTTCTATTTAAATAATCAAATAGGTATAATTTAGAATTTTCTAATTCTCAACAAAATATTATACCTCATTATCCAATGGTATCAGAATATGAAATAAAAAGTGGACAAGTATCATTTCATACAAAAAACGATGGTAAGCAGTCATAATATTGATATACTATTAATCTAAATATTTTTTGAAATGTCATTGAGCAATGCGCGTCTAGTAAAATATAATGATATACGTAAAAGTGACAAGTTATCATAAGAGTATAAGACACAAATATTGTTGAATTAAAAAAAAAATCTTGTTTGAATAAACCGTTACTCTAAGGTTAAACCTAACTCGCAGTGATAAAAATTGCTATTATATAACTGCTTACTATATAAAAAAAAAAAATTGACAGACGTTATGAAATCAGTGACAGATGCATAATATTATTATTATGCCGTAAGAACACGAATTAGAGTGCGACATCTCAATTTTATACCTATTTTTATATACAGGAAAATATAGTATAAATAAAGTACGGAGTAGCTAGGGTGTGAGACGATTTAGTGAAATTTTCATGTTGTACTAAAAACAATAACCACGGCGCGTGTGACAGCGTTTTGGTCAATTACCCGGTCGTACACACATTTCGGACAGCACAAGGTAAAAGGGTGATTTCCGGCTTCCGGAAAAGCTCGACAACGTCAAAACTATCCCTTCTGTATATATATATATACACCCGACCAAGGTGGCGGTGGTGTAACGAGATGTTGATTTGAAGGATTGCTGTATAGCAGCAGTGTGCCCACTCTCTCTCTCTCTCTCTCTCTCTCTCTCTCTCTCTCTCTCTCTCACTCTCACTCTCCCCTCCCCCTCTCCCTCAACCCCCTCTCACTTGATATCTTTATATATACAGCATACACCGTGTCTCTTTCCTTCCCCTTGCGACTCTCTTGCTTTCTCTCCGTACGGATAGTTTTTATTAATAAAAATCTCACCCTTACCGTCCGTCAACGGCCCACTTCAATTACGGCCCAGTGGTTCTCATTCTACCGAGATTATCATTATGTATTATTATTTTATAACACTTATCTTTAGTAATAATGTTATTATTATCAACTAAGGAAAAATATCGTCGAAAATAATTAAAGGGATTTTTTTTTTGTAATTTTATAATACAGATGTAGGTATATAATATTATTTTATTGTAATATGAAGCTAAAGATATTAAAGATATTATTTTTATATTTTTCCATACTATATTCTAATAGGAACATTATATGGTAATAATTAATTAAGCTTACGTTGGCATATTTGTCATTGTCCAGTACTAATATGTAGCCATGTAGATACTTTATTTCTAATATATAATTTTATTTAAACCCGTTGATCTAATTTTGATATCGGTATAATCACAAGATATTGTGTACTTGGGTACATGTTAATGAAATTGGTACAATCACAAATGCTTTATTTAATATTTTATGTTATTTGTAATTTGTATTATTTATAATATGTACCATTTAAATTAAGATGATTTCGTTGAGTAAATCTGTTAGTTTAAATGCATACTTTTATAATCTAGTAATTTTAATTATTTGTTTTTTAAACTTATTGCAGTTATTCAATTTAGTTTTCTCTGACGTTTTTTTATATCGAAAGTTATTACACATATACATTTATAATAGGTGCACTTTGCTGACCACTGCGGCGCGTAGGGTAGTTTGGGGGATTATTTTTTTATTAAACCTACCCCTAGTAAAATTTTCCGCTCTTTCTCCGGAGTTTCCACTAGAAGGGATGGGTTGGACGTTATCTAATAAAAATATCGGTTGCACCCTTGGAGCCGTTTTCAATTTCGCAGGCGCTCGCCGTATCGTGGTGAGCTAATGACTTTCGCCTCAATATACACCACGCCCACTGTTCTTTTTTTAATTTAAATCTCTTCAGTCCTCCCTGTTTTGCAAAGAGAGCCAAGTGATGGGAAACAATCAAGGGGACGCAAACACTGTCAAAATCAGTTAATGGAATAAGTTATTTAATTTATGTCCAGGGATGAATGCGGAAAGTTTTGTACACCACTATACTTCGTAGTTATGATTAATCGGAAAAAGAAGCGTATAAAAAACATTAAGTAATGATATTTACCAAACCTATGAATAGTCAAATAGAGAGCCTACTGATCTATGACAGAAATTGAACTATAACTACGGTATAGTGAAATACGTTTTTGTTTAGACAAAAACAAAATGTCCAAGAATTTAATAAGTTTGTTTGGTTTGTGTGTTAGCACTTACGACAATGACAGGTGAACTAAAATAAAATATTGCCCTGCAATATTGGAATACCCATTGCTGCTACCCTTCTCCCATTCCTTTGTAAGGTCCTAGGGATGATACGAAACGAGAAAAAAGCAATATAAACTACCCTCCGACCACCACTCGGGTCAGGGGTCGTCAACATTTGATATTAGAAAATTTAATTTCTTCGTGACGTCATCGGTTATGTTCCCTGCAGTTCCCAATGATATTAAGAACATAATATAATATAAACATAAAATAAATATAGTATAAAACATTTTTGTTGAAAATTAAATAGATTTTTTTTATGACTGTCTATAAAGAAATTGCATTTTTATATTTCTTCTAAACCAAATTGTATAGTAACTACCTATACTGATCAGTGGTCGACAGTCGTTGATAAGTTATTTATTATATTAATATCACATTATGTTAGGGTCGTCGTAATATCAGTTTTGCGACTGCGGTCGACATTATCTGGAAAAAGTTGAGTTTCTCACAAAAAGTCTGCATTATATCAAAGATAAAATTATTTGATTATTTATTTAAACCCGAGTAATTCAAGATTGCCCAGTTCTGACTGCATTTGGGTAATAACAAAATTGATAGTTATAATCAGTTGTCATTTTATGTTTATCTCTTAATTTTCGTATATTAAGTGGACCTTTTGCCTATGGTAAAATGTACAGCCCATATTTTATTAAAAAATGTTTTTATCTTTAATTAATATTAATATATAAAATAAATATCAGCTACATTTAATATGGTTACATATTTTATTATTCATATAGTTGTATATAGGTATTAAATTAGTATATCTCTTTAAAATATGCATTAGATAAAATATATTAATACAATCAAACTAGATACTCACATATCCCGATATCCGTTACCATTTAAACATTTAACTTTAAGCTAAAAATTAAATTTATCGAACAAAATACAAACTATTTTTTTATTATCTTTATTGATTCCAGGTCATCATATCTAAAATTGAAATACAAAACCCTGTCGATATTTCATTCTAGACTAGCTTGCAACGGTTATATATTATTAGTTACTAGTTAGGTACCTAATAGTTATGATATTATAGTTAGTATATCTGCAGTGTAGTTTTTACTTTATTAGAACATTTTCTAAACTAATTTATAATTACTTTCTGCTAGACATTATTTTAATATTGCGTTGGCAATGTTGGCACCTATATTTGAGTTATAATATGTGATAAATATGAATACGTGTTCTCTAACGGGAAATTCATTAAAAAATTCGTATCCTTATTTTATCACCGTTGGACTTTTTACTAAAGAAAATATTATATCACCTATATTGGTATTAGGTTTGTGAATAATAGGATAATATCAATTTATGAATTCCTTACATCTCCTTACCGACGGCTATAAATGTATAATTTCTGGAATTTGTTACTATGGACTTTACCTAAAATTGAGGATTATTGCCCGTAACATAAAAAATAATATAAATTATATCCAATCTGTATAAATCTATCATTGTTGTAGCAATCAAAAGAGATTGGAATCGAACATCGATGACAGGAAACAATATTGAACGGTATAGGAGTAGATCTAATGAAAAAAATGTTCACTCCGATAATTTTTCCATTAACCGTGTATATATATATATAGTCATCTTATAATAATTTTTAACGTCGGCTACGAAAAACACACGGTGGAAATGAAGACCGGGTGGAGGGTGCAGGGTAATAACTAAACTCATTTCACCTCTTCTCCTGCATGCGCTCTGTTCCAAGCCTTATATATATATATATATCGCCGTGTGTATGATGAGAAATAGATTACTACCGTGGTGGTGAGGGTGTGTGTTTTTTCTCTTGTCAATTACGGACCGGAAAATAACGAATGGTCACTAAAGATAAGGTTTCTGCAATAATAATAAAAATAAAAAACCCGGCAAAATCGAAAATTCTTTTCTTCATTTTTCTCTATTCTCTAAGCCAATACTTGTAATTAGATCCGTTCGAGAGATACAAATTTATTACAGGATTTGACTTTTCAATTTATTGTATTACATTTTTCTACCAGCTATATATATACCTACAACATATACAATGTGTGTCCACTCGTATTATATACCTAATATATTATTTCATTTTCTAATACAAATAGAAATTTTTTTTAAGTCACAATGGAAAGTCATTAAAAACTGCATTCGTCATAAACCAGAAGAAACGTGGGGATTTCGTGTCACCCCGAGGAGTGCGCGCTGTCTGCTTTCTTCGGGGTCGGTAGGTTTTCCTTGAACACTGTATGACGACGAGTAAAGATTGCGGTTGCACGCAAACAAGAGATTCGTTAGGACTGGAGCTGCAGACAAAAACGCAGACCACTCCAATTACGTGTCTACTAGGCCTGTGTGCATTCAATGAGCGCATGCAAATGTCGACGATGTCCTGGGTCGACCCGCGCGCATCCTTCCGTCCTCGGTGCAATTACTGTGGACTCGGACGCGATTTTATTACACAAAAGATAAATTCGATGATCCCCCCCCCACCACCACCACTCTACTGCCCCTTTTGTAAAAACAACCCTTTACGGTTTTTTTTTTTATTTTATTTTTCGTTATTATATTTTTTTTTCTTTTCTTTTACGGCCACTGGCTTTATTATTCAAATCGGCCATCGCGATCTCTTTCTATCTCATTATAGACGTGGTACCCACACCACACGTATTTCGAATATTCCCCCGTACGAAAATTCAGTATTTTATAATAATAAAAAAAAGAAGATTTAACGTACGCGTTCGGGTGAAAACGTAAGGGGAGCCGGGGTAATATAACGCCTCGGGTCGTGTGAATTAAATTGTGACGACACGACGAAAAAGGGTGTAATATTTTTGGCAACAGACGTTCGGTTGTTAGACATAATTCAACGAACAGGATCATTTTCGAGTTGTTATATTATATTGTTAATAACAATAATGTGTACACCGATATATATAGTAGGTACCCTCATTTTGTCGAAAGTCAACAATTCGACAAAATAAAGAACGCAGTTTTGGTTAATTATTTATTATTAGTTAGTACCTATAATGTTGAATTATTACAAGAGTGCACTGTCGGTTTATAAAAATATAAAACCATGTTCAAATCACATTAAATAAATTACGTCGTTGAAAATTTGTCAATCTTAAAATTATTTTTTTACATAGTAGATACCTACTAAATCTTGAGGTAATTTTATAATTTTACGCCTTGCACGCAATATCCTGGATTTTTAGTGAACTCCGGTTAAAATGTAACAAATGCATTTCAGTTGCGTGTATAGTTTATGTTTTGCTATAAATTACGACCCTTTTTGTGTGTAGTTGTTTTATAATTGGCCTAAATGGCAATTTCATGGATCTACCTTCTATTGTACCACACTAACACATCACGTATTCACGTTAAAACGTATAAAAAAATATAGCGTTTGGTCAGTACATTTTGGAGTTATTTTACTATGCATATTTTTTTATTCGTATTCACTGGTTATTAATTATTGTAATTATTAATAACCTATATAGTGTGAACAGTTCCACTTCATGGTTATTATCCTGAGGCGGATGCAAAAACGATTATGAAATAATTTCAATTGCGTTTTAATTTAACTTTATACATGGAGCCTGAATTTTACTCCAAATATCAGGTAAATGCAAATGTTTTATTTTTATTTTTTTTTAAATTTCTATGTTGTAACATAGTTTATTTTGTTAATAATTATAATGAAAGAAAATTCTAGTTTGTGTACTTTACAAGTCTTACAAGTACCTACACGGCTACGCTTAAAATATCCTTTTGTTGTTGACTTCATTAATTATAATAAATTATTTTATGAGCTAAAAGAATCAAATTTAACTTTAAGTATTATATATGAAAGATTAACGAATAATATATATATTTAGAATTTAGATATATATAGAGATTTAATGTTTATTAACACTACGTTGAAGTTTTAAAACCTAAACTAATGAAAAAGTTATCGTTGATTATTTTTAATTCGATTTTAAATG
The DNA here is from genome assembly GCA_949089665.1 of Macrosiphum euphorbiae. NCBI lineage: Eukaryota > Metazoa > Arthropoda > Insecta > Hemiptera > Aphididae > Macrosiphum > Macrosiphum euphorbiae. The sequence continues at coordinate 19,357,801 of CARXXK010000003.1, read as the reverse complement.
GTTATTTGATTTTCAAGTTTAATTAAAATATGTAACAAATTAGAACTAATTGCATCTCCAGACAAGAAAAAAATAGTCTACACAAATAGTCTATAACTAATTAACAGGTTAAAATGTTTAGTTATTCATATTTCATAATATAGTAGGTACCTTTTTATTTAAATAAATGTTTATTATTTAAATGCACGCAATTCAATGTTTTAATTACTATTTGGAATAATGCTTTATTTTGAACTAAACCATTCTTTTAAAAAAACTAAATACTTGGTAAAATATTAAGTAGGTATATAATTCTATTATTCGTATGAAATATTTACAGCAGGGATTAGATTGGAAAGGATTAAAACTTCTAATTTTTGCATCTTGTGACTTATATTAAGATGTTATATCGTGTATTCTTGTCATGGATACTTTAGAAGTCAGGCACTCAACTTGAAAATGCATTTTTTCATATCTTAGCGGCCCAAAAATATATTTTTAAATTAAAATTGAAGGCTATAACTTATCTAATTTTTCAATTTGAAAATTAATATTTTGAATGGATATTTATAATTTATTTAAATTTAAATTAAATAATTTATTCATAAACTATAAACCTATTATACCCAAAGCGTTATATAATATATATATATATAACTATATACGCACAAGCACAACAATGGGTATATTATAATATATTCGGCGAAACTATTCATCCGAACGAACTAGTTGTTTATTATCTTCTTCTAATAGTTCTTCTTAATAACGAGTGTACAAAACATGAATATTTAAGTTCTGAAATTCTTGTGAAAATGACAATATTATTATTCTTTCCGACATTCACTACAATGTGGTAGGTACTGGTTTAAATTTATTTATGCATGGTCACTTGTTTTTTTTTTTTTTTTTTAATACACACATTTTATGGTTATTAAATACTATGCAAATATTGGATTAAATTAATTAGTTTTAATGCATGTTAAGTGGTAAAAAAAAATTATTCATTAGGAGAAAAAATATAAGTGTTATTTTTTTGGTTCGAGTCCACAATATACGTGAGCTAGTAATCGTTGGCACACGCCGAACATTGCACCATTCGTGTGTTAAAAGCTTTTATTCGGGCGCGGGAACGGGAAACCTATTCGAGAACGAAATGATCAGTAGGGCGGGTCGGGGAAAGAGGGGAATTAAAACACTTTCTGTAATTGACATTGCTTGTACATCATTAGGAGTCGGACACACCATTAGTGTACATATACATATTTGACCGACCACTCGAAATGCACCAGTCTCTCTTCATATATATTAACACAGCCCCCGTTAGGCCGGAACAATCAAATAAATGAATTTAGTGGGGACACGACTCGTTTTTACTGTACCTATACATAATATTATATTATACAAGAAATCTTGTTTTATTTTAAAGCTATAAAGTACTTGGCTGAGAGAGGGAGAAATAAGAGAGTCATAAGTTTTTCGGGTGGCCATACGCCGAACGAATAATAACAATATATCTGATCGTTTTCTTCGTGTTGAAGAAATTAACACTGTACAAATATTATTATGTCATCTCTATTTTGTATGATACGAGGTTTTTGACTTTAATTAAAACACAAAATATTATTGTGTATAACTGAGAAAACATAAATGTTCGACAAAAATGCAATACTTTCGGTAGTCCGATATTCCGCAGCCGTGATAGAATAAATACCAGTTTTGTCTTTTGGCTTCTGAACGGTTTACAAACAGACTTATGTTTCCGTGTGGGTTTTATATTAAAAGAGATGGGTCTTTTTAATGTTCAGAGTAAGAGTCGGTCTCTCTATTGGTACCAATAAAAGCCGACACGTTCTCTCTTTGACGTTTTTTGCCTCTCCCCATAACTCGCCGCTCGCATCCAAATCCAATATAACCCTTTGCTGTATGCACTGCACTGCTGTGTATTTCGATATTTGCTCAGAAGATCACGACCAACTACCGAGAAACCGTAATATGGTAAGACTTGCGTATGAAAACTGCGGAATATTAAACAAATAAAGTCTTTTGTGGGGTGTGCGTGTGTGCGTGTGTGCGTGTGTGTGTGAAGAGTAAATTACATATTAACGCTGTGTACATATTTTTTTCTTCCACAGAAAGCATCAGCTCTGGTGACGTTTCTATAATATCATTCCGCGGGTAGGTGCTTACTATATACATTATAATATTACATATAAACGGTTTTCATCGAAAGTCGAAAGAGGTCTTAAGACAAACGAAACGTTTAAAGATACGTTATATTATGTTCGACAGGAAAAAATTCGAGTACCTACCTGTTGCCTGCAGCGTTCGAGGAAGGCAAGAAAGTATATTTATAAACCCCTAAACAGATTTTGAAGCGTGTTTGCTGTAAAGGTTTATTTTCTACGTATACAGTTGAATTTAAAAGTTTTAAGCTGGAATGATTTTAAACATTAGTGTAGTTAGGACCGTTACAAATACAAATAAATACAATTTCACAGCTGTTTACCAAACATTTTCAATTCAACAGTCAATACGAAACGCAAATATTTACATAACGAACCTGTTTCTTTCGAGCTGATACTTCTATAGTTCTATGACGATTTTAATAAAGGCACATTTTGTAATATTTTTTCTAAAAACAGTAATAGATGTCACCGATTCAAATTAATTTTAAAGTTATATTTTTACCTATTTAAAAAGTAGACAATTACATATTTTGTAACCTTTTAATGGAATATTTTATTAGGATTTAACCGCTCATAGAATTTCTTAGTTCTTATAATTCGGCTGTTATTGTTGATTTTTTTTCATATGAGAATGTTTGGATAATTTTAAAGTGATTATTATTAAAGATAAATGTAAAAAATGTAAATGTAAAAATGTTAAAAATAAAGGCTTTCTATTGTAACGTTTATCGTAAAAAAATTATTACAAGGAAAACTATTTAAAAAGAAAAATTATCACTATGTACGATAATTATTCTAAAGAAAACACACTTGTCTCAATAATTACTCGTACATGTCGTTAATAATGCTCACATTATTAACCACGAGAACAAAACGATATTGTAGTAATGAACGGAATCGAGTGTTAGGAAAATAATGTTATGTAGAATAATAATATAAAATAATAATAACGAACAAATTACATCCAAAGTGTCTCGAACACGTATTTTTAATGACGTGGATGATTTCGATTTGCTTATAAGACCGACCGACCTATCCATTATTCTCGTACGGGAGGGATTAGTTATCTCCACCGCATAATAATATAATTTTATATTATACAGGTATATTATAATACGATAACCCATTTCGAAGTCGTCGTATTGTAAACTCGCACACTCGCACACTCGCACACCTCCTGTTCTCAATACTACTTAAAACTTATCCTAAGTTCGAATACGTATTTCAACGTTAAAAAAAACTAATGTTTTATTTTTTATCGTTTGACGGGCATATAGGCAGTGTATAATGTGAATAATGTGAATAATGTACATGTATATATCTACATGTTAATATATTATGTACGCGTATGGGAGTTATTTTAAAATTAAGCGTACGCATCCGGACGATATGAAACGATTAAATAATTTAATCGTCATTCAGTTTTCCAACATATATATGTATATAAACACATTCTATATACGTTGTCTGCCGGTAAGTAATCGGTGGCGGCGGCGGCGGCGGTCAAGTTGTCGGATAAGAGACGACGTTCGGCGGCGGCGGGCGTACAACACTCACATAATATACGTATATTATAATATATTACCGTCATCAGCTGCAGGTGTCTTATTTGCCACCTCGATCTGACGAGTCGTTTCGAAAACTGGTAATCCAGTTGATTTTAAAGTAAAAAAAAAAATCAACTTTTTTCGTCTCTGCAGTATAATATAATAATATGCGTTATTTATAATATTGTAATATACGTCTGATAGCGGTGGTATTCAAAACGAGTATTTTACCAGCCCATATAGTGTCCTCATAATAATAAATTAATAAAATTTAATAGCTGCAGTGTTATAAAAACCGAAATGCGTTGTTCACAAAATGTTCTCTGGTGTTTTTGCAGTTTAAAAAATTGCGATTAGCTAATGAGGTTGCTGCAGTCGCACGTCTCGACCTCCGCATGCTGCGAACGCCTTTATTCGCCGTATATAGCATGATATATTTGTACGAATTAAAACGCGTCGTCGTTATTAAAATTAGAAACCGTTTTCGAGAGAACAAAGACGTGGCTTTTCGCGTTGTTATAATAATAACGCACCGCCGCTGCCACCGCCTTATACTCTTCTCCGAGTCGTGGAAGTCGCGGGACGGGTAGTGCATACAATATATATATATATAGATAGGTGCGTATGGCGGCAAAGGAGGCGGTTTGTTAGTTAGCGAGTTAAGTTCGTCTGCGCCCGTGTGTGTACGTATATATATATATGTAATATATAACATCCCTCCACCCCTAACCCTACCCCACCACCCGTCAGACACGGGTCGACAATATAATGAGGTTCGCCCCGGTTAAATTAGAACTCGGCCGGCGACGACGACGACGACGACGACGACGACGACTACGGTGTTAGCGACGAGGGCTTTTTAATGAGTATGAACCAATTAGACGCAGTAATAGAACAACGCGCCCAACAAAGACCCCTCTCCTCGTCCCCCGCCATTTTCGGGCGACACGCAATCTACGCGTATAATATGTATAGTATAAAGTCGGCGAGAGTAATATATATATATATAATGACAAAAATGTTTGTGTGTGTGTGCATGTCGAAACTTACCCCTACAGCTTACACGGACCATGCCTGAAAATTTGGTTCTCGATTTCGATTCGAAAATTAACAATAACTTTGTTATTAACGAGTATATGTAATTAAATTGTCGTACGACGCGGCCTTACAAAAGTGCGCGTGTACTGTGTCGTAAACCGTAATCACACGAGAAATAATATTGTCACGGGTCTGCAGAAATGCTACACTGGTACAAATTAGCCTAATATTAAACTATACCCGAAACACGATGTAGAAATTATAATGATTAGAAATATATCGCTACCTGTAATATATAGATCATATTATTATAAACGTGCTAATTTCGAAATAGAGACATTTAATTTAAAAGAGAAGTCATGAAATAGATCATCTGGGTGAACGTAACAATGCCATGTTTTACTCTAAAGGATTTGTGATCTGCAGGTCATAAAATAACAAGTGACATGCATGGCACTCGAAATGGTCAAATCACCACACTCTAAGTTGTCTAATGTCAATTATATTATATTTAAATAAATGATTACCTACCGAACATTTCTTACCTAGGTACATAATGAATAGTAACTAATATTTAAGATATTTAAGATTAGAATTTATATTGTTTGTAACAGTTATTATTTTATATTAAATGGAGGTATACTGTCTGCCTAATTTCGTTATGTTGTAAATGTACAGTTATATTGTGCGTTTATATTATTACTGCCGATTTAATTAGTTTCCATTTAGTTGTTTTCACAATTACACGATAGTTACTTGTTTACACTATATACAGTATACACTGGCCTTGGATTCCCGTTGTAACACATAATATACGCCGAGCCAAGTTAAACAATACAGTTTATGGCAATATTAAAATATTTATATGCTTCACAATTGTCACATGAAAAATGATTATTCCTTTTTCGACAATTATTATCATTAATATAATTACCCAATAATATTCGGTTTTAATGAATTCGTTTGAAATGTTTTTTTGTTTTTTATCACTTGTGTATTGTCATATTCGCGGATAACTGTCCCTATCTCATTGTTTCGCCGACAAATTGGAAAATATATTCATCGTTCAGTTTTTAATTAATTTTTTATTGTCAATTCGTAAAAAAACATAAACACATAAATTGTTGTTTTATTGTTCAATTTCAATTCGTTTCGCGTATTCTGTCATTTATTAAATGCTCAAGAGTGTAGAACTATGACGGTTAACACTGCACGCAGATAGGGATAAAAGAAATTTAGTTTAACAATGACAGACTCACTAGTCGACAAGTGGACTAGCAAACATAATACAATTCATTATACTGTCAAAATTGGTGTTCAATAGAAATAATTTTTTTTATTGTTTCAACAGTTGTAGTCATTTTTAAAATTTTGATTGAAACTCGATTTGCACAGAGAGATGTTTTCTTAGTATTTTTATTATTTTTTCTTTTATTAATTACCTAGAACGTTTAGGTTAATTCTTGGAAGGGGGCGTGGTAAGACTAAACAATCTATAAGGTAATTGAGACTTGGGACTTGACACAACATATTCGTATATCGATTTATAATAGTAAGTAAATATAGCAGTGTACAATACTACAATGTACATTATTATAATACATTTTAAATATACATCTTACTTTATATCAGTGGCGTGTTGAAGGTATTATTTTGGAGCAATTGCTCCTTCAAAATGTTGGTGGGTGGGTGGTCCCCTTGCCACAAAATACCTAGCTACCTTGGTGACTAGGTTTATGATAGAAAATATTAATACATATACGAATATGTGTCTTACTTGTAATATAAGTAATACTAGTAACCTAGTTATTTGTTATTATAACTTCTTTTTACTTATACAAAATATATAAAACATAATATTAATGATAATATAATATTATATTATATTTTTTAATGTGATAATAAAAATTTGGTGCACTAGCATGCTGTTTGTTGTATATGGTACTATGGTCCATTAGACTAGTTACAATTGGTGCTAACTAATATCTATACCGGCCAATGATACCTAACTCAAATCAAGATACAATATAATTTATGAGTACAACTAACTAATTGAGTAGTTACATCCGTTTATACAAATATACAAATATTACAGATATTTTGTAAAAATTTATTTTTTGCTGTGGTGGAATTTTTTTTAAGGGGTGGGTGGGTGGGTGGATACCTTGCATGCAGTTTTGCTCCTCATCAAAAATGAGTTCAACACGCCACTGCTTTATATTAGTAAAACTAGATACACGAGGAAAATATACTTTATCTATCGCTACCTATCTACTACATTATATTATAATTTATAGTTAACTGCTTGCGTTATATACTGGTTCACCATTAAATAATCGAACAAATACATTTATTGTTGCTGTAACAATGCTAAATATTTCGGTAACAATTCTCTGAACAAAAAATAATTATAGTAAACTTCCAATTGTACATTTCTGGTATACAAATTAATATTAAGTAATAAAAATTGATTTGGGGGACGGAGTGGCCCGCTGGACAACCGTCGCCGGCATTTTTCTTCGGGCAGTCACGGTGTCCAGAGAGAGAGAGGCCGTCATCCCCCACCCTGGCATGCCCACTTAAAAATTTCTGCCAAATGTACAACTGTATACAGGTAGTAGGTACAGTATAATAAATTATTTAGTATCGCGTATCATACTGTATAGTTCCAATACGCAATATTGATTTGATTAACAAATAATGTATACTGTATAAATGTTCGGCCTTCGGCTGTTATTGTGTTGTTTCGTGGACATCTCCCCATTGCATTTTTGAAGGAGCATTTTAAACTGTTAAACGTTATAATAATTAATATAAATTAAGACCCAAGAGTTCAACTTTTAGTAGTCATACTAGAAGTTTACTGATTCATAGCCAAAAATAAATTGTTTAATTGAAAGTTGATCGGGAGGCAGAATTCACACATTGGATGAAGGTTGATACCCTCAGTACCTATATATGCTACGTACCTATAGTAAAACTATTGTCGAAAAAACCTAAAAAGAAAATTATTTTATACAGTGTGATATACCGTACAAGTACCTTTATACAAGTCATATCGTCACTATAACCATGGTATTATTATTACGACTTCACCGAATCGTTGGAGGCGTATAACAGGATTGTTTACGGGTGCTCGCTCGTCCCTAGCGGCGTCGAGGAGCGTCGCTCGCTCGGCTAGTTATTGATGAGAAGTAGTCGAAGAAGTATAAACGATATAATAATAATATCGCTGCAGACAAGGGTCGGAGAAAAGAATACCTGGAGCGTTCCTCCAATTAAGGTAGACTCCACGAATACACCTATATCGCCATATATGTAATACGCATGTGTACCTATCGAAGACGGTTGGATAACACTGCAACTTGTAAGTATTGTAGCCAGTAGTTGTGGCTGCGAGCGTAACCGCATTACCGCGTATGTACTATGTGGTATAACTGGTATAAGCCAAGTCGCGCGTTGTCGTCGTCATCGGTTGGGTGACCAAACGAAGACCCGGAATAACACGGTGCAACTCGTTTGCGCACAATCCAAATTGTTTACCTAGATATCGATGACTCGTTTGCGCACAACGAATACCGTCGTTAACCTAAAAACGGACGACTCGTTTGCGCACAACATAAACACTGCATAACATATATTTTATATTTTTAAATTTGGACTAACTTAAGTAATTGATTATCAGTACATCAGCATATCAATATTCAATATATCATTATCATCATTGAAAATAATCGACGTGTATTAAACATAATATTTTTAAGCAGTCGTTCTCCAGAAAGCGGTACTACCTACTGACTAGTGACTATGGATATCGAAATTTTATTTGTGATATTTTTGAAAGAGAATTTCGAACTTTAAAATCTAGTGATACACATTTTAGGTGTACGAATAAAAAATGTTCCTTGAGTGATGTAGTAAGGTTAGTTAATAATAAAAAAATATAAAATTTTAAAAATTAAAAACACGCATAGAACCACTATTACTTCTTATTAATTGTATAATTATATATTTATTCAGAACACACACACACGACATCGGACATGCACATTTTTAATCTGTACAAAACAGATGGTCCTAAGCCTATATTAAAGTGAGAAGAGAAATGTGCTGTTCTGCTCAAAGTGAAATGTGCGCAAATGAGTTGTACCTTTATAATTTAAACCCAAAATATGTGTGCGCAAACGAGTTGTGATTTTGTGCGCAAACGTGCCGTAAAAAAGGTAAATGTGCGCAAACGAGTCGCACCCGGAATAACATGTATCCATGTGTTTGAGGTATATATTATGAGGGCCTCGAGGCCTTCTCGTGTCTTAAAACCGCTTGAATTTTATAATTATAATTTATAAATTCTCATCCGTGACTCCGCAGACAGAAACGCGGTCTCTAAAAACAAATTTCAAATTTAGAAAATGTTTAGCATAATATATACAACAAAGCTCACAGAGACTTAACAAACACCACACCGCTCCTAAAGGTTATTTTTAAAAAATCTGTCACCCACTCCTTGGTTGAGATCTGTATCCGCCGCCATCAGCCAAACTGTACACTATACGGCCCTATAAAACTATATATATACCTACGCCGTGTACTCGTTTCTACGATAACACACCGATTTGATTATACTTTTGAACGAGTCAAATATAATTGGACGTATAAATAATTTGTGTACACGCATTATTGTGAATACATAGTATACCAATTATAATCGGCCTGCACACAAAACGTCGAGTGCGATGAAATATGATTGGCAATTAATCGTAAAGGTTTTTTTAAAAATAAGATAAAATCGGGACGGCTGCAGCGATGCATTCGTCACAAAACTTTGGAAGTGTATTGCCCATCATACGATATATTAATTGGCTCGGTTCGTGCGTATCGGTGGAGTGCGATATGACTCGACGTACCCATATAATAATAATAATGTAATGTATATGTAGCTTCACACGTGTGTTGTATATAGTGCCTGCACGACTGCGAACGATGGCCGCCGCGTGAACGCCGTCTTTCAATCGTCATTTCACATATTTTGTGCGATTGCCGTGTGTTATTATTATTATGTAGTACTATGCAGCTTGTTAGGAGGGCACACAGCTCTCCTGTGCCAACCGCTCGGAGGCGTTGCAGGTTATAAAGCGGGCCCGCGTCTAATTAGTGTCTCGTGTCGCCGCCGCCGACACTCGAAACATTATTATAATAATAATGACGGCGACGACGGTGATACTATATAGTGCTCTGTGTGCTGACGAATCGAACATCTGGTATTAATTATTATTATTTACCTCGGCGAGGGAACGAGAGCCGCGTATACACGCTGCTCTTCCTATCCGCGCGTCCTCTCGGATTTATGTATAATTTTTTTTTTTTAATTGGCCCTTAATACAAGTTCCATGCGCAGTGTTTTTACGGTCGTAATTATTACAAGTCCACCGCGTGGTTCTCTCCGAGAGTTACGGGCGTTTTCGCCGACGGAAACGCAGTTAAATGATATTATATTAAAAGGTTTCCGTGAAAAGACATTTTATTTACACAACATAAATATTGTTATCTTAATAACGTACTCGCGCCGAAGTCTCCGTGCATCACAAACGAGATGTGCCCCCAGGAATTAACAGAGTACGAATATCGCGAAACTCGCAGAGATTGTCTGCAGCGAATTTTCCGAGGCTCGTGCGAGCGAGAAGGAGAGAGAGAGAGAGAGAGAGAGAGAGAGAGAGAGAGAGAGAGCATTTTGTATTCTCGTTAGCGCGGCCCAATTAGCGGCACAACCCCACGTCAGACCATAAGGCGCCGTTTGCTCGTCGCCGCTATACCACCACCGCCGCCACCGCAACCGTACCCTTAACGAGCTCGGCACCCTCCTTCCATCACATGAAAACCCTCCCCTACATTACCAACCCCGATCGACCAACGTCGGCGTTTGTGGTTTTTTCACCGTTTTTATATTTATTTTTCTATTTTTTTCTATCTTTTTTTTTCGCAAGCAAAGCTTGATGATGTATGGCCACGTCGGGCTCCTCGTCGGCATCACGTAGTATTATTGTTTTTGTATATTATGTAGGTATAATATGAGTTTGGTGTGCGCGAGAATTTTCCTAAATACTTGGTAGGTACTCTATTATTATTAGGTATTATTATTTAGGTATATTATGTATAACTATTTATAAGTTCCTACTATATAATATGTACTAAGTAGGTACTTACTTGGGTCGCAATTAAATTATCTTTTATGCTCAAAGATAACATTTTTTAATATAATATATTATGCATACTTGTATTATCATATTGGAACTGCTAACTTTATACCTACTTTATGATATAAATTATAATATTACGTATTATAACAACGAGATCACTTCGATTTCTTATACGGCTCATATATTATTATGTTTACAATGACACACATTTTCTATGTATTGTACATAGCGATTGAAGTTACATTAATGGTTTTGCCATTACTAGTGTCCAGGGTCTCTTTATCTGTCCACGGTGTATTTTTTTATTTTTTTTTCTTCCAGAGAAAGACTCTCCGCTAGCTCTATGTATACAATAAAATATGTATAGGTGCTGGCCAACAGAATCTATCGCCGTCCATTAACACTCAACACAAACACGCGGTGCCAAATATTTACTCTGTAGATGCTCGTCTGTCTGGATAATTTACGTGTGTCCCTTTTCCGCAGTATTTATTTTTCACCCTCATCCCCACACGCATCATCGAACCTCTACAGCGGATTCGTCTTATGTGTATGTTGACCCTATATACGAAACATAATAATATATAATATACAATAAATCACTATTATTGTTATATTATATACGATCAGTTTATTGTGTAACTTCAATGTTTTGCCCCGGTCGCTCTCGAAGATTTAGACCGATTTTTTCAAACGTTAAGTGCATACAATATACAAATTTTCATTGAGAAATTTAAACTATATTTTTTTTAAGTTGCAGTGCTCGGGTGTCACTCTCTGATTCCCCCTATATATAGTTACGCCACATTATAATATAATAATATAGAAATACACTCGTCGGAACGTGAACCAAAATGTCCCCGCGCGATTACAATAACAAGGGAGGATATTGTAACGTGCGTGGAACACGATAGGTATAACAATATAATATATAACCAGAAGAAAAAAGCCGGTCGTGTCGTGTGTGAAGGTGTCGGACTTTGTATGAATAATAGAGACCGAGCGGCGATATTGTGAGATCGTTGTAGACAATATTATTATTATTATTCGTTTTGTGAGCTGCGAGAAAACCATCACATCCACGCCCTCCTCCCCCCCCCACCGTATATTATAACTATTTGGCAATCACCAGCGCAAGTACAAATTTCGAGCCGCTCGTACGATCAATTTAAAAACCGCACAACATCTTAATTTGACATCTGATAATTTCGACTCGGCGATTTCGCTGTATACTACACATTCGAGCCCCCTCCCCCTATATTGTTTATTTAGTTCGATTTAAACACGACGTTAGTTTTAGCGTAATGAGCAGACGACGACGTGAGGTATAGAAATGATTATACCTCCACTGGCTCGTGGTTCGCACTCGCTAATTTGCCGGGGGCGTGGTTGAGCATAATATTATTTCCTGCTATGCGTGTTAATTAGTTCGGAATGACATCTGTGCGAACAAATTGAAGTGGAGGGCCGCGTCACCTAAACTCGCGGGGGGAGCCGGTTTTCGGGTCAAAGTTTAAACACCCATGTACAGGTAAACATATTATATTATAACGTACTTACGAGCGTGATTGCCTACAACCCGAGTAACGCAGACGACCCTTATCAGAGATATACTCAACTGCAGCAGCTGCACTCGACCGCCATTCACTCGGTGTATGATAAATCAATAAAATATGTATAATATATATCGGATTCGATTGCGCTCCGGCGGTTGTTCAATCCGAGACGGCTGTAAATTGAATGGTTATATACTCGTATATTATGTATGATATTATTATAATATCGCCTATATAGGTAGGTTATACATATTATAACATAATCGTGTCGGTCTGCGTTCAAGTGCAAATCGAAATTATCATTCTCAATAATCAGCCACTCAAAAAACAAATGAAAAAACGCTCCGACAAAATTTTTTTTTTTTTTTTGAAACGTTTCCATAATTTTTTTCTTAATCCCCCTGCTATGCGTACATCACTGTACCCACGTATAATAGTGGATAGATGATCTAGGCTTGAATAGGGTGTTAATTTTATATTATGTACGATAATTACCCCCGTGAACGCGTTTCCGTCGGTCGACGTCCGTATGCAACTCGTATGCGTAGGCATCTCGTTTCAATACATACGTACATACATATAGAAACATGGTATAATGTTATATCATGTAAATCGACAGTAAAATACGGACCAATAAACAAAAATGGATGTATTTCGATGCCTCGGGATTTTACTTGGTAAGCAACAAAAAATGAAACTCGTCAACGTGACGCAGTGACGGGTGTTGGGAGAGAAAAAAATCCCAGAGAATTCAAAAAAGCAGTTTAACACCGAGTACTATATCATAATACTGTATAATTAATATATTACAATATATAAACCTGTTCGACTAATCCGTCCCTTACTGTAAACGTCACATAACTGCCTCCGGATTACGTCTCGTCCCCCGTCCGTGCTCCACTAGCGTAATCTCCTATACACCTACAGCGCTATATTATAATGTATGCTTATGTATAAATACCTTCTGGAATATTATTATTGTTATTACAATATTATGCAAAGTGTACAATAGGTAGCATAATTATATTTATATTACATTCCCAGTCCACTGCTTTTTCAGTATTTATACACGGGAGGGGGGGATGTGCTCGCGTGTTCAAGTAATTAGTAATTGCATGCAGCGACACAAACACAGAGTTTAACAATTAATATGTTTTATATTTTTTAAATTTTTGTATCAAAAATAATAATAATGATGACAATATAACGAAGTACTTTATCGAACTTTTTTTCCTTGCTTCGTTCCTCCGATGTATTCTTCTGGGAGAGTTTTGAGCAAATACCAAATACTCCGGTGACATATTATCATAATCCACTAAAGACTTTCGATGTTTCCCTGCACCGGGGCTATTCCAGTATTTTTTTCTTACACAGTCGATTCTACTAAAAGTATAATATGTTATAATTCGAGTTAAAATGGAAAACGTTCACGGATTGAAGAGAAACGTTAACTATATTGCAATTTGCAACAGTATATGTTTACGTTAGAACCAATCAAGTACGACGAGTGGTTGATTTTGGCAGCTAGCACAGCTAGGATTTCGATTAATATTTGTTTTCCGTCAATGTCTCCATATGACCATAATATCTCATAGATTATAGACAGCTCTGGTCAGAGTTTAGAATTCGCAGTATTTCAGTGAGCATGGTTAAAGGATGTCTCCAAAAAAAGCGGGAAATGATTGCAGCTCTCTTAAACATCCTTCATCTTTGATTACGCCGATGAATCACACTTACATATTATTATAATAATATTTAAGAGTGTAAAAGTAAAAGTCGATATAATACTATAGTAGTATATAGATGTTTTACGATCGATCTATACACGTAGGTGGTAGGTATAGCCTTTAAACCAGGGGTCTTTAACATTTGTAGATAGAGGGCCACCTATTATTTCAAAAAATCCCGCAGGTAGTATAATATACTGCAGTAAAATTATATAATAATATAAGCAAAAAAAAAAAAAATTATCAATACTATATTACTTCAACGTATAAGTATAATTTACATACATGATAATGTGCTTAAAATTTGTTCGCTGGCCTCAAATAAAGACGTCATGGCGGGTTGAAGACCCCTGCTTTAAACCTGCACCGGCCAGGTTTATACTTACCTTACTAACAAAGATGACTTGGTTTGGGACAGTCTGATTCAGTCTGATTGTCTGGGTTATACGAATAGTAATAATACGTCGAGGAAGAAGTCACATATTACGCACTTGCTGCTGTGGTATTTTTAATTTTATAAAGACTATGTATTATAATATACTTTAAACGTACTGCGAGTCAATATTTAAAGTACCTAACATAAAATTGATGTAGTGCGAACCAGATACCCGGAGCCGGAAACACGTGATAACGTGACAGCTATATACTGAAATTACGAGATTATCTGCTCCTCGCATTATGGAAATTGCTATTATAATATTGTTTGTGTGTAATCTCCACTAGCATAATATACGTGGAAAATCGATGATCTACAGGTTCGATGGCATAAAAATGTTTATTGTACTTTTTTCGAACTGAAATACATCAGTATAATATTATTACTAATAATAGGGTATTACTATTTTTAAAATTGAATTTTTTTTTAGAAATGTCTTTTTCTTTCATATTAGAACGGGTTTAGAAATTATGCGACCGATGATTGTATATAATAAATAGTTGTTTAATATGAAAAAATCTTTTTTTTCAGACATCCACAGTATAAAAAAAACTCGAAGAGCAATTCTCTGCCGTTGTAGGTGAGTAAATTATTGAACAACATTATACTCTTAGTTGTTATATTATATTTGCAATCGTATTATTATTACAACAGATGTTAAATTTAATGTGATTCATAATATAGGATTAATGCATGTATAGAGTTACTTGATTTATTGTTAATATTTTTAAACGCTCGAAATTTCTAACTTATATACCGTGGTATTTTTTATACACGCATAGTATATAATATTAAATGTTTTCCATTGCACGTTTAATGTTACAATTATCTCGTTTAAATGTTTAAACAGCTAGAGTTATCAAATTATTTTATGATCCTAATACTCGTGAAAATGTAAGATGAAACAATTTCATTACATTATGTACAAACGATAAGCAGCCGTTTACATTATACATTTATACACATGAGCTATGTACGCGTGTATACTCTCGTCTCTTATGTACAATTTATAGTATATACAATAAACATAATATATTTATTTAAGACATTTCAAATCATATAGGTACGCCGTAAACGTATAATTAGTGAAGCGATTATTGTTAAAGACACGTAATATTGTCAATCTATATCTATGTCTATATAATATCGTCTCTAAGTCGAACGATATCGATCCGTTGATTGCATTCAATCGAGGTACATTCGTGTTCTACTGCAATATTATCACATGTACGAGAAATATCAAATATTTAAAGTATTAAGTTTTAATTGTTTTTACTAAATCCTAAATAATAATTGGATATGGAAGAATATAATGGAATGACTTCAAGCGTAAATCTTAAAAATTGACATTTAGTTCAGAAAAGAAACAACGTTCTCGAAACAACTCAAAGAAGTAATTAAGAAATTTATTAGAAAACTTATTATCTCGGTAACTGTACTTAATGAAATGAAAAATTACAACAAACAAACAAAACCAGGTCAATTAAAAATTAAAACATAAATTATTTACGATACTTTTATTAATTGGATTTTGTTTTCATTCGGAACAATATATTATGTCGATATTGATCATTATTTTGTGTTATTAACTCGGCGAGTGGATTCATTTTATTTTTTTTTACTTCCAAGTTGTATTTTAATTGTTCCTTATATTTTAAGTTATTCAATAAACTCGTATAAAGTGTGTATCATATTATTATATAGCCATAAATAGGTATTATGTATGGATTCTGCTGCAGCAGTTTTACTCGTTCATTACTCCCGAACAAAATAAATAATTATACAGCTATTAAAACCGTATATTATATTATATTATGCTCTAACTTATCATCATAAATTATAATTATTGCACGAGGAAACGAATAATTTATCCGTGGAAATCATCATAGCGTTCCGGTGGATGGAGAAGTGCGACAATTCTGTTACAGATTTTCACGGAGGTATGCGTCGATGACATTTGATCATATATAGGTACCATTTAAATAGTAGAAATGCTCTCCGATTATAGCTGCGATGGCGAAGGCTGAGTTTACTGAAATTATTATTAAAAAAAATCACATCACTTCCTCCGCAGCCGCCGCCGCCGCCGCCCGGAAATCGAACACACATTATTATTATTTCATTAGATTGTTTTATTGTAGGTGTATAATAGAATAATCTAATAAATTCGCGTGTGTGTGTGTGTGTGTGCTTTTCGCCGCCGTGTGGTGACGTGGCGGTGGCGCACATGTGTAACGCCGCCTCGTCCTCACGGAATTCCCGGATGTTGTTGTTCTCGTCGTCGTCAAATGTAATTAGAGCAGCCACACATATTATTATTATTAAATAACGGGTGTGCGAAGCGGTGTGTGGGGAGGCAGAGGTTTTCTGAAAATACGGTTTACGCAATTATGCAACGTAGAAACCAATTTTGTGTTCGTCCCTCTTTAGCTCGTCGTCGTGCCATTCACCCTCCAGTCGTTATGATATATATATAAGCAGTGTGTGTGTGTGTGTGTGCCAAGTGTATATTATATGTATATATGTGTCGGCTGTGGCGAGGGTGGAGAAGTTTCTGTCAAAGGGACGCTGCACGCACGCACTTGCTCGTGTAATAATGAAAATTAATACCTAATGGGATTAATTTAATATGTACACCGGTTGGCGTGAACAATGCGCCGCGCGAATACGCACCGTCAAACCGTCAAAACGTTCCGTTTCCGCTGCCGCCGCCTCGGCAGGGGATTTCTAAAAAGTTTCCTTGATTAATTAAAACGTCCCCCCACGACCACCCCCTCCGCTCTTCCCGTATATTTCGGCGAGTCGATTACTTTTGACGTTAATTAAGTTTGATCTCGCGGGCGGCCATAGGATGGCACCTCACAATATAATATAATAAATTATATATAGGTACCTACTTGTCCTAATTACATAATATATAGATGATAATGAGAGGTCCTTTTCGGTCGACGACTTCTGGTCGTCCATAGATGACCTATATATAATTACGCACGACCTATAACTATCGTTATTGTTATTTTAAAAAGCTAAGAGTATAAGTACCTACGGATTGTCAATCTTTCTCGGTGAGAGGGTTCTGTATGCTTGTTTGCTCTCACCACTAATAATAAGTCTGAAATATAATAGACACCACTGCGTATGACGTATATAGGTAATACTGCAGCGTTGTGTTATACGATGAATATTATACAAGATCACGCCCTTATTGTATAGTATTATTCATTGTTAAAATTGCTAAATTTCATAGTAATATATGAAAATAGCAACTATTTACATGCGTGAGATATGTTTCGTACATTATCTGCCGTGCTGTTTTAATCGGAATTTCGTTTTAGTCTCGGTTAATTCGCCTCGGATCCCGCCACCACCGCTGACAATGATGACCACCCGACCCGACCCTTCAGCCGTCGTGTATATCACCACGGGCACGCGAAAGTCTAGCAATTAAAACGACGTCCATTTACCCGCTCGTTACCGAAGCAACCGCAATTACGAGGAGCCAGGGAATTTTACGCCGGATCGTAAATCCGGATCTACTCGCCGCCGCCTGAGTGCCGTCGTAATTAGTTAGGTCTTGCAGCTCTGCACCACTATAAAAATCTGGCCGTTGTAAAATAGCTTTTGATATTGTTTTCGTTTAGTATCGCCTGCAAACCGTCCAGAGATAGCTGTAATCTTCAATTATAAACTATATACTTCTGTACATATTATTATACTATATATATATACGAGTATGAGAAAAAACCTCTCCCGATAAAAATCCTTCCCCGCATTCGAATTCGGTTTCTCGTGAGAATTATGACACCGGTACGTTTTAATGTGCCTATAAGTTTTTTACATTTCCCAACAACGGCGGTGCACAAACTTTTATTTCCTACTTTTCATCATCGGCAGAAGGAAATTCGCAGCTACAGCGTATTATGGGCGATTGCAGATCGATAAACACTGTACCTACTTTTAGACGACCGACGTGGATATTGCATTTCTTCAATATTTCTCGTCGAATATAATTTAATGTACCATATACAATATAATATATATATATAACATTCAATATATTGTACTACGCTGTAGCACCAGGTGGCTGAAATCTCACTCTTTTAAAAGTGAAACAAATGAAATTTATTCCGTAATTGACTTTAACGGATACCAGTTTATGATGTTGGACGTTTTTGATAACACGATTATAACTCGACCCAGTCGACCCTCCATATTTATGTGATATAGGGATTATAAATAATCTTTTCAAATATGGGGGTGAATATTATAAAATCTTCCACGATATTCCTAAAAATACTAATATTATATCTTATATATAAATTACATGTATTTTATATTTTTTAACTAGGTGCATGTATATAATTTTTATTTTTATTAAATTAAGTTTTCGTTAAAAACCTGTTGTTTCTTTTTATTATGATTCGATTATTTCGATTTTAATTATATTTCTTAGAGAAGAAAATTGCGTTTATGTATCTTTTACTGGTTGTTCGACAAATATAATAGTAACTCGTTTGCGAATATTGTCCATCGTCAATATAGTATGATCGTTCATACCGTATTATATACCTGTAGGCTGTAAGTAAATAAAAAATGTATATTGGTATAATTAAATAATTCGTCTCGTTGTACTCGCAGCGAATTGCCGAAACCAGCTAAATTATTAATAATTTATCAATGTAGTCATTATATAATTAACGGTTAAAAAGCCAAATTGTACCTATATAATATATATATTATGTACCTTAAAGGTTGTGTGAGTGTTTTGAGAAAAGAAAACGGAAATTCGATAGCTGTGAGGAAAGTTCAAGTCCTAGCTGTAACCTATATGTAATCTACGTGTAGACTGTGGACCGTTTGGAAAAGGGTAATAATAACGGTCGATATACTTTTTTAAAAAGCAGGCTTCGTGTTGTCAGACCGGTGACCGATATTGTGCTGCCAAAATGTTATTAGAGTGCCTCTTACATGTATGTATAAAAGGAGCCAACGGCGTCGAACTTTAAAATCCCAAAGGCGAGCGCGTGCCTCCGTCTATAAGTCGCAATTGCAACTCCTCCCGTCGCGAGACCTACCTGCACCACTTTACCCACTGCCTGCACCGTCCGGAGTCGTCCAGGTATATGTACACACTTAGGGTCTATATACTGTATATACGCACTTTCCTTTATAAGTTTTCTCATCCATTACTCGCGGGTGTTACCGGTCTGGATCGGCGGTGAAAAAGAGGGGGGGAGGGGGGTGCACTCGTCGCACAACTTTAAAGCCATCCACGCGCACTCTCGTCTCGTGTTGACGGTGTATATACTGTATATGTATTATATATATAGTGTGGCAGCGGTCGGTGGGTGCAACGGCGGCAGTGGTGGATGCCGCGAGCGCGTCCCTTATCGATATAACCCCGCGGTAACCGTGGTCGGGCGGGTCGCGGTATAGAAGAACCACTCTCCGGGTCCGCCGCCGCCGTAGTCACCACTCAAAACCCATTAATGGGCTCTAATGGAGCTCTCTGGTTTTTCACTCATCTCCCGCGCGCCGCTCGCCCCACCCGCTCCTCGAGTCCATTATAACGCCGAGCTCGTATACTTCTGTCTAAATCCTATCCGCTTACACGTTTTAGAGGAGAGACGAGACCCGAAGAAAGAGTACACACGCGCGCGCCCGCGCCCGCCCTATATATTGTATATATATATATATGGTGAGAAAGAGAGTGGATGCTGCTCCGAGGAGGCAAACTCACTCACTGGCGCACGCGGGGAGGACTAAGTGACAAACCGTTCGATTAATAATAAAAACCGTTCCCTTAATTGACTACAATAAGGGATTCGGGTACCCCTGCCTCCACCAACCTTCGTCTCGGTTGCAGGAGAGAGTATAGTACGCTCGGCTGCTACATTCGTGAAAAGTTAATGCTCACCATCCCCCTCTGCAACCCGTCCGGTCACGTTTCCTCTTTGCCATCATCGTACGTGAGTACGCACACACAGACACACACAGACAAACACACACACACACATATACACACATAAATACATACATACATACATACATACATACATACATATATAGACGGTCACTTATGATGAAAACACCGAAATTAGATACATGTAGAAAATCTTCAACTTTGCGCACCCTTACTGCAGCTCTAATGCATATGTTATGTTTTATAATATAATATAATTCTTATAATTATATGTGAATAATGTATAAGTAGGTTCCATGATCGTCTAAATCCCGCACTCTCTTCTTAACCAGGTATACTGACAAGTACATATTTGTTCGATAAATGTTTTACTATTATCCATATAGATTTGACTCGGAAATAGGTAGGTATATATAATATATATAGACTATAGACATGTAGTGAAATCGCTGTTAGCTTTTTCCAGTCGAATTCTAAATGTATATATTTAATACGATTAATATTTTGATGCAGTCACCAGGTGGTATATTATATAGAATTAGAAAACGATATTCGCGTCACGAATATAAAGAGGGGGTATACCAAAAGCGGCGTCGTTACCATTTCGAGTTTTTAATGACGCCACCGACCCGTGTCATAACAAACCCTCAATCAAAAGGGATTTTGTTATGATAATAATACCTCGAAAGGGTTGTAATTTAAGGGGTACCGATGTACTACGGTTTTTACTATTCATGATTTGCATACGATTTAAGTGCTCTGCAGTGTGCATGTGTATAAAAATAAATCATTAAAACGTTTTATTATTATTATTCTTTTGCCGATGCGTGAGAACAAACATTCGCTACAATGCATATGACAATAACGATATAATGCATTCAGGATAGAGAGAAAAAAATCCCGTGATATTTATTTGCACTCATTTTGTGATTTAATCCATTGCTCTTTGTACTGTCTACTGAAACACAGCACACTAGGGAAATCTATTTGTTTTTTTTATTATCCTTTCTTTCCCATGCGAAAGATACATGTAAATATTTCAGATCATTCGACGTAAACGATTATTCCACCAGTCTTCTTACGCGTTACGAGAGCTGAAAAATCGCCTATCCCGACATCGATGATTTTAAATAAAATAAAATATAGGTACGCCTACGCTCGAATTCGTTTTTACCATTATCAATATCATCAAATTTAATTTCACTATTCCCGGAGTGGTACTATATACATATAAACAAAGTACTCGACAACACGATATAAATAATATGGCTAAGAAAAGTTACAAAAATATTATTATGAACAACACGAGACGACGAATAAATAGGTATATACATGGAATATAAGCCCTACGATTCAAATATTATTCAATCATATAGGTACGCATAATATATTTCGAATTCGAAAAGATATTAACTGTATGAAGGAAACAAGTAAAATGGAAATTATAAAGTTGTATATGTTTAATTATTTATAATGTATACGTATATGATGAAAAATCATGACGAAAACATATCTGACCATTTACTCATATAATATACACGACTGTTATCGGTTCCTTAACTTTCAGCAAGTTCCTTTGTTTTTATTTTTAACTCATAATTCGTAAGCTGCGTAGTGCTTATATAGGAGCTTATATATAACTGTTTCAAATTTTAAAATAAAAACTTTAAAAATACGTATTTTTTTCACTTGGTGTCTGATTAATTACAAATCCGAAAGATGGTGTTTATAAAAGAAATAAAAATAATGACAGGAAATGTCATATCACATGTTTTATAACTAACCAACTAACTAATGAGGTACGGCAAAGAACACGATATATAATATAATGATTCGGTACAGTTATTTAGATAATTTACTTGACAACTTTCCTTAATTAACATAATTTACATTTAAATATTAATCGAGTGCAGATAAAGTATCTCGACAAACATTGAATCGTATTATTACAATAGTGTTTATTTTACAATCGAGATACAACAAATAAAATATATTATACATGGTAATTTATATTTTATGTCAATAATTCATCAAAAAATACTATTTTGTTATTCACTTAAAAGCCATAGTAGTATTACATAAAATATAAAAAAAATGAAATGTGCCATATTTGCGACTATAATGGTCCCATATATCTTGGATGTTATACTTACTTACGAAATAAATTACGCATTGTAGCGAGAGCCAAAAAAAAAAAAAACCGTAATATACAACAATAGCACTCTAGACAAGTTAAAAAATATAATACAATTTGTCTGGCACGAGTTAAATAAACAACAAAGTTCAATTGTATTTAGTGTAAAGACATTACACTGACTTGGAAATATAATATTATATACATTATATTATATTACTGCGTGGTATATATTGGTATAAACCGTCGGTTAAATAAATCACGTGTAATCAAACAACGGTCGCGGGGTCTGAGTAAACACGTGTTAAAGAATTCTGAGTAATTCATTAATGCCAGAACGTATTTAATAATAATATTATGTCTTATTAAATTATTATATTATTATAATATGAGTACAATATTACTTATCGACGAGAGCAAACATTTCCCGTGTACAGACGCAATCCCATTGTCTTTTAAGCTCCACGGCGAATGAGATACAACAATAGCTCAATAAACAGTCGACTACAATCATATAATACCGTTTAAAAGTTCTGCAGACAGAGAAAACTTATATGTATCTTGTAAAAAAATGAATGTCCCCCCCCCCCCCGAACCGCATTTAGGTACTAAGGTACCACTTGTACATAATCTACTTTATATACTCACATTTATATGTATATAGTATTATCGTGTATTCATTTATCGTTTTGACGAATGGAGTGGAGTGTATATAATATAGTGCCCGTATATAGGTACTTGCACGTCATTGTGAACACGCTTAACCGCGGTTGATTTCGATACCAGTAACACGCCATTCGCCAACATGTGTAATTTGGCGGGGTAGCTGTAATTTGTAAATCGAATCATTTAGCGATCGACTTTTGATTTGGTGCCGGATGTCGCGCGGGCGTTCTGGAAACGGCCGCAAACGACGGAAATGGACGCAAATCAATCGTGTAAATAAATATATGTGCGAATACGTAATGTACGTAATATAATATTATATATTTACATATTATTACTATCGATTGTTGCCGATGCGGTTTGCCGGCGTTTTTGAACTCGAAAGGGGTGGGCAGAAGGTGGCGCGGTTTAAGCCTTTAACGTCGTACGGGGAAACGACCGAGGCGCACAAAAGAAAAACGTACGACGAAATTCCAAAGGGAATTTATACGTGTACAAGAATAAAACGGAATTATGATTTATAATACCGACATCGATTGCTGCCGTTCGAGGTGGATATTATGCAAAAAGAAATTTCACCCGTGTGTGTGTGTCCATCGGGATAGGAGCGTCGTAATAATAATAACAATAATAGTAATGGCGCGTATATATAGGAAACGCGGTATATGGTATAGTAGTCGTCGTCGTCGTCGTTGTCGCAAAGGCAATTTAACGGCAGAGTACGCAGAGGGCCGGCTATATATATATGCGTGTGCGTGCGTGTGGGTGTGTGGGTGTGTGTAAGGAAAAAGAAGGAGCAGCAGCAGCAGAGCAAGCAGCCCATGTATCATGTGTGATAGTTATCGATTAAATAACACCCGACCGACGGGTATTGGTTTCGGCGGCGATACTCGAAATTGGTTTTTCTTCCCCATTTCATTCATATATTAGATTCGGAAAACGATTTTCCTCCCCCAGCCCTACCCCGTCCCCTTTTTATCCCTCCGCCACGCCGTCCCGTCCCCTCCGCGCGCGCGTCTCATTCATGACCTACTCCTCGCAGTGAACCCCCTTATTTAAGGTGTTTTCGATCAAACACTCCTACATCTCTTCGCAATATTGCTAAGAGGTTTTTTCGCCCCGCCACCCGTCGTTGTCGCTTCGTCGTCCGCCCGCACCCGTTCCACCGGTGTTATATCGATTTGGACCTTTTCGCCGCATATGTAATATAACTCTCTCTCTCTGACCTCTCTGGCAGGCAGGCAGGCTGGCTAGCCCATCGGAAATTCTAATAATAAAGTCAACGGAACCCCCGGCGGACCCGTGTGGTCCACCACCGCTGTTTCCGCTGCTGTCGGTACGAGTGGGAATGAGAGAGAGAGGGCGAGTGAGAAAGAGTGATAGGACGGGGAGAGCTTTTGCCAGGTTCCGGTTATTGCTCAATGTTTCAACCCTCGTGGAAATTATTGAAATTGGCGGCCGCAACGGGTATAACAATAACGACATTATATTATTATTATCCCGGAACATAATATTGCATATAGGAAAAATAATACTTATTGGCTGAAAATGGCATATATTATTATATTAATAGGTAGGTATACGCATCACACAACGTATACGCGTTATTTACCTCCGATATAAATCACTAATGTACTATGTTATAAAAGCTACTATGTTATTATTAAAAACCCGTAAGCTTATTATTATTTAGGAAAATGGTCTAATTATCTAAACATATACAATATATATATATAACATATGTACATAGTATATATTATATTAATCATTTATTTTATTTTAATTCATAAAGAGCAGTAAAAAATCTTTCTGACTTGTTTATCGATTATAACTTATACATAATATAGTGTTATAATAATTGTTGTAAATATAACTAGCACATAAGTTAAGTACAATATGATAATATGGTATAGATTTATTTTAGTAAAATACAGGGAGGAGATTACAATATTGAAAAATATAAGAAACTTATATTCTTATTAAAATAAGAATTCTAAATAAAATTGTTGCATTTTGCAACTAATACTGGCGTTATTGATTATTATAATACATCGAAAATTATTATATTTACATTTTTTTCGAATTAAATAGTATAATTTTGAATAATATACTTGTTAATAAAAAAAATATATAAAATATTATACATGATTATGTGTAGCAGCGTAGATAGATGTATAAAAAAATATGAAAATAGATTATAGATTATAGTAAATTCCATAAAAATCGTACTTTGTAAAACAAATCATAAACGTGTCTTTAATAATCAATTTGAATCACTTGAACTTTGTAAACCATTGAAATGAAACCAAAATCGCCACGGCCAATATATAGGTGATTTCTAATTTTCTAATTTGTTTAATTTTTTCGAAACAAAAATATTTTACTGGGTAGAGTTTTACTTTTAAAATGCATTTATAAATTCCACAATTCCACATAGTGATGTCATTACGGTCCTATCAGTTTTCGATTTTCATCAACGCACCACAGTCGCTGTAATGTAATGGCGGTGTAGAGGGAACAACAAACAATAACTGGAAAGAAAATAAATGTATTCCAATGTTATACATTCAATAATATATATTATATCAATATATATACATCATACATTAGTACATTACACATAAACGAAATTATATACATAGTAGGCTAGTAGTAGGTATATATATATAAGTTTGTGTTGAAATACCGAACTGTTGTAGCGGATTTTTTTAATTAATAGTAACGATTCGTGGAATGTGGGTGGGCGGTCGGGCGGAGTCGAGGGTTTAAAGCCATTCGAATTATCCGCGGACTGCCTTTTCCGCTAATGAAGCCGGTTCCGGAAAACTGCGTGGAAATTCATTACGTTCCCGATTCAGCACTCTTCCCACGTTAATTAAATCTACCCTCAGACCTCACTACACTACTATTCCTGTACGTCCACCCGTCCGTCCTACCACAATACCGGGAACACTTAAAACACCCAGTTTCCTCTATTATTTCATAAGATCACCTAGCATATTGTATCGATCATGTATGCATACAGTATTCTATATGGTAGGTATGTGCGTTGCGAAACATAACCTCCCCCGCCCCCTATAACCCCTCCCACCGGCCAACTACAATTTTTACTAATAATTTTGTCCGCGGACAATTTGTGACTGTGTACATACATCGTTAGTTCACATTATTTAACTTTTAGCCAATTGAAAATCAAATTGTATAAGTATACGAAATACGAGCTATTTATTCTGTTTCGATATAATTTTAAAACGCATGCGATTGACCGTTTGGAAAATCGTTTTTCTATTAAACATGCCTCTAAATATATTTGAATACAAACATATAATATATTATGACATATACTTGCTGTAGAATTGTTTTATTTATAGTCATTGTCCATTACTCATTAGGCAAAAAGCCGATTATTTTTGAGGGACATTCTAGGTATTTCGTTCAATCGATTTTCAATTATATATTACTTCATGCGTTATTAATACGTCCAATGTACAATAACCATATAGGTACCTACCTAAAAAATCCATCGAGTAGTATATTCGTGCGGACTCCATTCGGTATTCGATTTTGATGTATAATAATATGTATTATTCTAATTCAGTTTAAAAATGTATTTTATTTATATATATATATATGTATATGTATTCCAAAAAAAAAAATGAACAATACGTTTTTGTGTCAGGTGATATATCTCGTATAACTATGCCGTGTTAGAAAAATAAATGGACTCTCTTATTTATAAACGTTTATTGAAATTGCCGACTTCACTTTGTAGCAAGAATAAAAAATGTCTTGTCGAATTTTATTATAAACCGTAACAAGATTTTACACCGCATTTTTCTTTGATTTTTTGATTATATTTCATAGATATATGTATAATAAACAATATATGACAGGCGTGTCTAGATGGAATTGAATAACGAAAATTACGATTCAGTCGATAAATAGATGTCTAAGCTAAATTCTAATAAGAAATCGGCGCTGAAGATTGTTCTGATTTCTGGTTCTACGACCAAAATATTACAAACAATATAGGTACCTAATTGCGGCTCGGAAATTTTAATCGAATTTTTTTATTTATCCGTTAGCTGTTATATCATGACAAAAAAAATCATATTCACAAAACAATATATAAAATACTTTTTTATTTTGTAATACTTTATTAATTATTTTTTTGGGTAAGACATAATACATTTATTGCATTATTTGGATATTTTGTCATGTTACCATTGTTCTCAATAAATATCTGCTTCATAATATTATATGACGAGATAATGTTAAATATATAAGTAAGCATACTTATATAATATATCACTACATTGAAGTGGTATAAAATAAACAAACATTTTTTTTTTTTGTAAGCTGGACGATGTATATAACATAGCTTATACAAATAAGAAAATAAAAAACGTTTATTTACATACACATACTTATAATATCGCTTATAAATGTGTATGCCTAGGTACTATATATTATATAGAATATACTTGTACATAAAGTTCTGGTTGGTAAATAATTGATTATGATATCGTATGTATTGACACTACAGCATGTTACTTTTTTAAGATCAGTCAGTATATAAGCACTCCTAATGTAATTGTACAAAGTCAAACTGTTGGAATGCTATATTTGAATTCTTCCGTCTTCGTGATGGAATCAAATGGATTTTAACGGCTGCACCCCACAGCAAGACACCTGGCTAACGAAATACTTACAAGTAGACTATTAAATATAAAAGTGCCTAATAAAATACTCTCACGGATGTCACTCTGTATAGAAAACGTCGGTTATTCATGGTATGAAGTCGAATAGTTGATAGACTTACCGCCGTGAGTATATGCCGATTAAAATCGACGTCCTTTTAAACGAAATTAATTTTAATAAAAACCTGTTTTTGAATAATAATTATTATTAGATTTCCAGTCGGCCGTTTGCATATTTTTCTTCTTTTTATTTTCCCTCAAAACCTCCAGCGATATTTATAAAATTTTAATATACCGGAGAGGATGAGAAAATGTCAGGGCTTTTCCCTCTCATTCCGTCGCACCGTGTACGAAAAACCTAAAAGCTATTAAATAATGCCGTTAAAGACATTCGTTGTGGAATTGGGCTATATGGTCGGAAGAGGTCGGGGGGCGGGGACCAGGAGAGAAACTGAGTCCAATGGAAACTTATTTCGAGAGTGACGTCCTAAGTTACTGCCGGTCGCTGCAATAAAGTATATTGATATCCATGAAATATTCAGAGACGGCATGGCACGTTTTTTTTTTTTTAGATAGATTTCAATTTGTCTGAAAGCTAATATCGCGGTAATGTGCCGAAAAAACATCGACGCAGACACTGTAAGACCTACCTCTAAGCACTCTCGCGGATCTTGGCGGATTGGCTTTATATGTATATTTCTATATAATATATTATCTATATATATATAAAAATTAATGTTTGTCTGTCTCTGTGTCCTTTATGCATTCTTAAACGGCTGGACCGATGTTGATGAAATTTGGTACAGAGATAAATTAGACCTCTGGGCAGAAAATAGGCTAATTTAAAAGGAAAGAGGACCAACCCCGGGAGGTGCTCAAACAGGGATTTTGAGATTTCCGATGGAAATTTTTGTTTATAAATGGTTGCCACGGGTTTTAAATAAAACATTTTAATATTCATATTATAGAGTTGGCATTTTTAATATTCAACGAAGTGAACTGGATCAGCTAGTTAATAGTTATAATACAGATCCACAATAGAAACTCTGCAAACAGAACTTACTGTACCGGTTGTGACCGGTGTTTTATAATGGTCGTTTGGCTGTTTTTTATCGTATCTAATGAGTAGACTAGCTCGTTTTTTGTTGATTCAAGGGATTTCAAAAAAAAAGAAAAATGTTTTGTGAAATTGGAAACACTTCCTCGTAAGTTAAAAGTTATAACTGAAATTTTTTACCACGTTTACCACGTTTGCCAACTCTTACTATATTCAGCAGATTAATTTATTCAGGGAAATATAGCTTTATTCATAATCATAGACCATGGTAAACAGATTTCGAATACCTCGTATTGGTAGTATATAATATTACAATATCGTATAAGTATAATATTATGTCAGACACATTTTTACATGTCATTGACAATAAACAAACACTACATAATATCATATGATATTTGTGGGCATGTTGTTTATTATTGTATATTATATTTCTACAATATGCACTGCGTAAGCATAACGTGCTCGAGTGCCTACTGTATATCTATATATTATACTGTGTATTATTATACTATTGGCGGCACATGCGCGTAACTCGTATATAACCTATAGATCCTATATAGTTACGTGGATGGAAATTAAAAGGAGACATCGTGTACAAGTTTAATAATATACAAGTGTCCGCAAATATTTGGCGGTTCCTAGAGGGGGGGATATTATCCCCCCCAATGTTAAAGGTCAAAACTCCCCCAAAAAATTGTCTCGGATTATGTAACTTAAACGCATCAAACATCAGTTGGTGATTTTTTTATAATATTTTATACGGGGTATAGGTACGTCATATGTTTCGAGGTCCCCCGCCCCCTCCCCAAAAATTTGTTCCGATTACGGCCGATGTACAATCTCGAATAACACACTCGGGGACTTGCGCAATAGTTTTCATAAATTATTTTAATAAACGGCATACGCACGTACATCGCGATATAAATATTATATTTTTTAATTTATCCGGATGAGCGCGGACGCACACGTGCGTCGTAGTAATTATCGTTGTAAACAAACGGAGGTATTCGGGCGATTGGTCTGGCTGGTATATACTGCAGAAGGGTCGTGGAACGTCGTCGTCAGGGTGCTGTGGCGGTGTCAGTCACCGGTCGTCGTTCGAGCGTGTACACCCCGTTTGTATCTGTCGTATAGTTTAAACTATATGATATATATATATACCAATAGATTATCGTTACTATTAATTATAATACGAAACGTACACACACACGCACACGCACACATTATATATGGGCACATAATCCGCGTTATTTCAATCGATTTCATGCAGGCAAACACAAAACGGGGCAGCGAGCTTTAAATAAAATAAAAAAGTTTTCAAAACGATACGACGACGACACGTACACATGCGCGTTATTATATAAATATGAGGGTAATTTGGCACGGAACCCAACGCCCCACCACCCGGCACCCCATTGATCGGATAACGTTTTTAAAAGGCTCTCCAGCGGTGGAACCACCCTGCGCCCCTCTCACGACCACAATCGCCGCGACCCTTTCAGTTTCGAGAGGAACTGCAGTGTACGACTGATTGAATCGAGTTCACGTCACTTGTCTCCGCCGGCGGCGGATATAATATGATATTATAGCAACCGGAGCCCAGCAGCAGTGTGTAAACGCGATTAATATAATGATAAAGATAATAATGAAAACATAAAACTGTGTTCGAGCCGTTATAATATTATTAAATTATTATATATTATTATTATTATACTTTATGTACCGGTACCGCGGTATAATAGCAGCTAGCGGTAGTTGTGCGGTGTGCGTGTCGGGCTTTTAATTCCGCAACCATTGTCCTCGCGGGCGGCGGCGGCCGTTCGAGTACGGCAATTTGGGGACCGCATTGTGTACACATAATCGAATTAGCCTCCGAATGTATGTGTATATAATATAAATATATATATATATATACACGCACGTGGGTGAGTGTGTGTGTGTGTGTCGAGCACGTGACTCTCCGCCGCTGCGCTCTTATCGCCGCCGCGCCGACTGCCCGTTCGGCGGCGGAGATGACTCACGACGGTGGTTGGACAATTTTTCATTCGATAAACGGCACTCGGGGCGACGACGACGACGATAAAATAATAATAAATAATAACGCATTAAAAAAATGGACGTGAAAAAAAAAATTCATTCTCACGCACCAAATCTACTCGACGTGCGAATTTGCAGTGGCGATCGCGCGTGCAGCGGTGACCCCTCCCACTCCCCCTCACCTCGGACAAACGAGTGGTACGCGAAAACTCTTGCAAATTGTTGTCGGTTAGCATATATTATAATATAATATAATAATATTATTATTACTGTTATAGTTGTAACCGTTAGATGGAAATCGATGAAATAGCAACGATTAATATAATAATTTAATATACGACTCGTGCAGACTGCGGCGTTCAGTATGTTTATTTCCATAATCATCATCGAGTGCCATTTGTAGCGGTATATTATTATTTTATTTATTTTATTTTAATACAATAAACGGGCTTGAAACCCTTTTGAAAATTGTACAAATAATTACATAATTACAGTAACTTCAATAGTACTCTTAATAGATTAGTAAACTAAATAAAACATTTTTAAAAATTAAGACAAATATGGCAAAATTAAATCGTCAATCTAGATTAATATTAAAAAATTATAACATATATATGGGTATGATACAAGATCGTTATAGAGGATTCTTCTATCGAGGATATAATGTTAAGTAATAATATAAAATGCTAATATCAAATAATATGTACGATGTACCTATATAATATTAGATGGAACGTTCTATTTTTTTGTCCGTCCGTCCACACACAATATTCAAACGAATCTTCAACCCTACACACTATAATATTATTGCTGATAAGTTCGCGACTGGCGTTATTTTTGTTTTTGACGTTTGAAAATATGATTATTTGATAATAATTTTATATTATATTTATATGAATTATCGAAAATCGATGTATAATCGATAATAATATCGATATAATAAATCGATAATCGTGTAAATATAGTTCACGTGTAAGTACCGACGTACATATTATAATATATATTATATTATAGGTACCTATAATAGTAGTAGTAGTGTAAAGTAATATTATGTCAAAACAAATATTGGATTTCATAGCTCGATGTTCCGATCAATTGTGTGCAGTGAAAATTTGTTTATTTTTCGGTAAAAGTTTGTTAGGTGGTTTTCGATAACGTCGAAATCGACAATTTAATGTATGTTTTTCGACTCGATGCGGAACCTACATAATAGCTAGGTATAATACGTTTTATAATATTTACTCAATGGTAAATAATAATAATTATTTCAAACTGTGGAAATTTGACATTGTCACAGACTCACGGAAAACGAAATCGTATTTTACCACCGGTATCGAAAGCTGTAAGTACATTATTTTATTTTCAATCAATGAATCCGTTTTATTTTATGCCAACTATATATTTTTCATTTTTCAAAAAACTAATACCATCCGAACTATATCGATGTTTTGCAGATAGGTAATAATAGAATCCGCATCAGATGCTCAACGTATATTGCTTACCTATACCTTCTATTTACCTACTCCTTCAACTAAATGATGCTTGGAATTAATTTGTAATTTCAACAATAAGATGTTGATTAGACATAATGCGGTGTAGCAGAAATGTCAGTAATTTGTAATTACCTACGAATAATATAAGGGATGGTCGGAAATTCGTCTAAATTGAAACCGGTGTATTGTGAATTCCCACAAACTTTTTATAACATTTTTTAAGCAGTATGAGTTGGCACACAGGTAAAACTGCACCTCCCTCTCACCATAGAAATTTGTGCGGAATTTTCCCGAGACCATAAAAGAAAACTAATTTTGTTTTAAAAAACATTCAAAAACACGCATATATTATAATATACAATACACTCATTGGGTGTACGATTACTTTTTCGCGTACGAATGCAATCATTCCTACCTTATTTATACCGAAAGCTAGTCAGCGCAGGACCTAATTTTCCGTAGATTCCATTATTATTGTAAATTTATATACTTGAGAAGATTGCACATATACAAAACAATAATAAATACCAACTATTGTTGTTCAACAAATATTACAGTTTTAATTGCATTAAACAGTTATTGTTGTTATACCAAATATATACATTGTTAAACATTTATAGTGTACGCCATGTATGATGTATTTCATATTTCATGTATAAGCCATTCGTTTATTAAAATACAATTTGGATTTCATACATTTCACAATTAATGTTATATTGTGTGATAATTTAACATATTTTGATGTAGGTGCCGCATTAGTTAATTTTACAGACTATACAATATCAAAACCTTTAAATAATATGTTTTGTAAC
Organism: Macrosiphum euphorbiae; assembly: GCA_949089665.1. Taxonomy (NCBI): domain Eukaryota; kingdom Metazoa; phylum Arthropoda; class Insecta; order Hemiptera; family Aphididae; genus Macrosiphum; species Macrosiphum euphorbiae. Next base: position 19,324,310 of record CARXXK010000003.1, on the reverse strand, counting down.
AAATTCTTAACGTAAATTCTTAACACTAACTTCCCTGGATACTGAAACTACAAAACCCTATATATAGTTATTTCTTACCTGCTTGTACTTATGAAAATATACACACAGTTGTACCCAAACTTATGTATAAACTTTTTCGCAAATGGACGAGACCGTCTCATTAACAAAATTAGTTTGTTAATAATATTGCAATCTTATTTTACGTTTTGTGTACAGAATCAGCAATATAATCTTTGTTGATTTGAACAAACGTTTTTTAAATTTGAAAAACCCGTTGGTTAAGGTAGCAATTAGTTTTGTTTATTCAAACAATATTATTATGTTTGTAGATCATTAACGAAATTAGTTTGTTGATATTACAACCATTTTGTGCTCCTTATTATATTATTACTGCGCACCATTATACATACATACTACATAGGTATTCTATATTTAAACACGAAATTTAAACGTATAGATTATAGTTTCTTATATAGTATATATAATAATATAGTTCTCTTTATAATTAAAGTGAAAGAAATATTAATCGATTTTCAATGTTAATTATCTATTATAGATCCTAAAGATCGAGATTGAATCGCTTGCGTGCGTATATTGTGTATATATTTAAATTAAAAAGAGAAAATTAACTTTGCCATATTTAAATAAAAACATACCTTTTATATATATAACAAACCCCCCCACCATGCAGACCATGCACACATAATATTATGTGGACCATTTAGTCAATCTGGTATTGTATTTATATATAAGCTTTCGTTCAATATATCAACCGCTAGTGACGGCCGAATTAATTAGAGTACCTACTTACCTATGTAATATGTATGTATAAATTATGTGTACCTATAATGCATATGTATCATATACATAGTTTCTCTGTTGAGATTTGAATACATTTCGCAATCACATCGTAAACAAAACGCATGTCGTCAACTCACCCACCGTATATATAGGTGCATTCGCGTATTATTCATGTAATCATTTCCAATACAATATACATAATATATATATAATATTATTGTGTACTTCGATTTATATATAATACGAAATACGTGTTTGTGCGGTTTGCACGCGTTAAATATACTGTGCCAGTCGGATGCGTAGGATTATTATTAACGCAACAGGTGGCTGTAATCGATTTCTTCGAAAATTATACCCGGGCATTAGTGCGGTCTTTGGAGGCCGATATACGTGACACAGTGTCTGGTGTTTTTGAACACATAATAATATAATTAATATAATATAATATTATTATGTTTATGCGATACGCGTGTATATACAGTGTGCGTACGACATGTATAAAGGATTTCGACTTTCGGCAGTGTTTGCAGGTACATATATTATATACAGAGTGTATGTACGCTGCAGTGTGTTGAATATATAATGTGATTATTAATTTTTTTTCACCGCGCACGGTCGGTTTATCAATGCTATTATAGGTATTGTATTCGGTTTTTCTTCTTCTTTTCCTTTGGATCGAAGCCAATAACACTGCGCATAGCCGCATATAGTTGCATTAGCGTTTAAGATTTCAAGTCACGCGCACAATCCGTACTTGGGGATTTATGTAACGCGTCATGTGCGCGTAAGGAAGTATAAACGCAACCCGCACGCCACACACACACACACAAATACACATACGCACTACACAGTAGTACACACATCACATAATATTATATTATATATACACGAGTTGCCACTACGTCGTACGACAATATGTCGTACCTCTATATGCGTATATACGAAGAATTAGGATTCGTTGCGTGCCATATAAAATGAAAAAAATATATCATACATACAAAATTGGATAAAAAAAAATAATAATATATGGTACTCTCCTCGCCCGACAAGACAGCGGCGGCGGTGAACACGATATGACCGGGTTTACGCGAACGAAACGACAATTAAACGCGCACACGCGCCTTATACGCGTATAAAAAAAATGAAAAGGTAACAACCAATAATGAAAATGGGAGGAGCAGAGCAAGATGTGAGAGACTTTAAGGAGAATAGAAGAAGAGAAAAAAAAATGGAAAAACCTTACGTCGTTTTCTATATAGGTATTACTACGTCCGCGGGACGACGACTTTTTACCGCGTCGTCGGGCGGATATAACAATAATATAGCGAACTGTCTCTCCGCCACCGGGACAACTTGTATAACATAATATTGTATACCTATAACTACCCATCTGTGCACTTTGCGATAAACGATACCGGCGATGACGATTGCTGCAATATTGCATTATAGCTGCACCGCGGTGTATCTGCCCCGCGGTGACTTAAGTATATGTTATTGTTGCCCACTGCAATGTCAATATATTGTTGATGACCGGTACAATCGACGGCGGCTGCTGAAACTCGATTTTGCTCTGAAAAAGGCTTATAACACGACGGCGGCGACGGTTTACACGGCTTCGATATGTACCGCCGCCATCACGTATTCGGATTCACAAATTCCCACGATTATCGAGAATATCATCGTCGTTTTGTTTGATCCGAGTAACATAATGGTTTATGGTTTATTTTTCTATTTAATGTTTACCTACCTAAGTCATTGCATGTCTCTTATATATCAACAGTAATTCATTTTATACTTGTATAATAATATACCTTATATACCTACTATTTTATATCCATTCGATGTGTGTTATTATTAACCGGAAAATAAAAACGCGTCTAGTATATTTATATTTTTTTGATAAATTTGTTAATTGAACGGAACACCGTATTCTCTCACATAGGTTAATAATTATACTTTTTTGTAAACATTAGATACACTTCTCTTGTGGACGGACATGGATTTATCTGCACACTCGTCTCTTATTTCGTGATAAAACATATTAAACACGCAATTAAGATCATGATTATATTATTATTATAATATCCGCGGAGGCGACTGGTGAGTGTAAACGATCGGCTATTCTACAATAATACCGGGACGGATAAAGACGAGCATATCGAGTATAATACACGGTGGTTGTGTTTGCGCGTGTCATAAATGACCTATATGGCAACATGTGTTAAAAATGGACAGAATATATAGGTTTTGAAGCAAATATAAAAACCGTAAATGGAAAAATAAATACAGTTAATCAGTGTCAGTGTATCACATTGCGGAGCGTAAATGTAGGTACCTATATTATAATATACCTAACGCTGAATCCTTCGACAACACGTCACAACGAAACCTGCATTTCACCGTGTATTCAACAAACGGCTATATATACATAACCCCATCATACGAGTTGTATCGCGAACGTCGGATTAGTAAATTAAAAAAAAGGTTTAAAAAAAGTAATTAGGTATTACGGCGGCGTGGCGTGGTTATAAATTGGAAATATCGATGAGGAGGTCGAGAGGAAAGAACACGCGGCACGGACGTATTGCATCGTCGTCGGCGGCACCCAAGTCTCTCGACCGGCAACCAAGTTAATTGGACTGTTCATCTGTTCGGATAGCTGAATGCCCACTTGATTAATGACGACAAAATCGCTGGTCCTTCGCTCTACCATTTGTGTGTACCTATCGTCGTGATAATTATACGAAACGCACTATAATATTATTATTATTATTACACGATTACCCGCGCTATCGGCTAATGAATATTATACTACTCGACGGACCAGAATTGTTCTCGATTTCGATATCACGCATACCTATACGTATATACCTATAGTATACGTCATATATTGTGCGGTTAATAGGTTTTGGGAATGAGGTTTTCCGTTTCGTCGACTGGTGGACGGGAAATACACCGGTGCAGGTAGGGGTTAGAAAAATATTTCAAGGAAATTAAAATATATTATAATATGTATATAATATGTGTACATACGCTACTTTACGTACATATACGTACACAAAAACCAGATTAAAACGTGACCGTCTCACATGATTGGCTTGTTCCGAATTCCATTCGGGGAAAAAAAAATACAATTTAAATGCTTTAAGGTTGCACACACAATGAGGCCCATTGTTTGGACACGATCTTCGTGTGTAATAGGGGAAAAAGCGCGGTGGCAGTGGCGAGGGAAAACGATTATTATTATTATATTGTGTGCAGTGTCCGCGCCGAAGCGAAAAAAAAACACTCGCGCACACACAGCTAGTGTATGCACGGCGGCGGCCCCGTAAATTGTTTTCGGATTCGTATATTATATAATCGAACTAAAACTCGAAATTAATTCATAGGGTTAGTATACGCACACTTCACATGGTGGTCGTGTCCCAGTGGACGGGGGAAAATGAGTCCGGCAATCTCTTTTCCCACGGGCGCACCCCCCCCCCCCCCTCCCCCCCTCATCATAACGGCTAGCGTACTGCATTTCGCCTCTCGCCCACCTCCAGACCCGCCGGAATATTAATAAATGCATTTTTAATACATCGAGCACTGCAGCTGCGCATAAGTCGATTTTAACACGATGTATATCCAATCTGCGTATTATATTATATTGTAATGTGAGGTGTACTTAAGGAAACATTTCGCTTCCTATATGTTACGTTTATAGCCTGTAACAATTGATTTTGTACTGCAGTATACGAATTTTTTCGGCGTTAAAAATGTATAATTCTCTCGCGTGTATATACGATATAAAAATATAATATTAGCTTTTGATATAACAAGTATATATGGTATTATATACAATATAATTATCATGAACGTAATTGTATAATACCAGCCACACGTTTAAACGGGTATTAAATACATTTACTTATTACCCGATAACTCTTTGGAAATGCATCCGTATTTATACACTTTGCGAGCTTATTTTCGAACAAAATCGGTAAATTGTTTTTTAAATTCTGAGCGATTGACAAAGAGAGGATTGATTGCATTGGTCTTAAAATAATGTGATTCTAACGTTTTCGTTTGGTTAGTAGATACATTGAAGAAGTAATTTTACAATCTTCTCAGACACTGAAGTATTCTTTTTATTTTCAACGATTAATCGTGTATCCTGCATTAGCCTCTCAAATCTCAATTGTATCAATTATATTAATTATTGCAAGTGCGCCAGCCCGTAATCCAATTACACGGAAGAGAAAAAAATGCAAAGTTCCCATTTCATGATTATTATAATATTTTATGTCCATTTCCTCTTTTATATATTATTCATTTGTTGAACCTTAAGTTTTCAATTCAACTAATTGGTTTGTTTGGGCGCGCGTGCGCGGATGCGGTTCGCTTTGTTATCCGTCTCGCTTTTGTTGAACACAATTTTTATTTTTATTCCTCTTTCCGCTTTCCTACTCGCAGCCTCTTCCGCCGGTCCCTCCCATAGACCCCAAAGACCGGCGCCGCAGAGAGAAGAGGAACGGAGAAAAACGAGTGGCGGCGGAGTACCAATTAACGTGCGCTGAGTGGGCTAAAAGTTAGCTCTTTAATAACGACGATAAGTTTAATTGTTCTCGATAGCCACCGCTGCCGCCGCCGCCATTGACTCGGGATGGATATATTTTTAAACGAAACGGTTTATACACGCTTATACTGCGCTCCACCATCGCCGATTTTCTTTCTAAACGGCAATAATTAAAATTAAATAAAAAAATTCTCAATTATCGTAATTAAGTAAATACACACAGATATATAATGGTATATATACCTATACGTATAGGCTCCCGCAAAGCATGGCGGCAGCAGAGTGTTCTTATAATAGTACGTCTATATATCTATATACATTATTATTATTGCATTTTACGGTCGTCGTTAACCGCCATTGTATACACACGCAACGATATAATAATAATATTGCGGTCGTTTTTCATTAACCGCCCTTTTTAATTCATTTCGCGTAAAACCTCGAACCCCCTTCAGTTATTATTATTATTATTATTATTATTATTCGGCTCTGACGCCACGCTTGTTTTTACCATAATTTCACCATTATATCACATTACCACGCCGCCCATTACGCAGACAGTCGTCACCGCCGACTTTCCGTAATTACAAAATTAATATAATATACTCAGTTGGATTACAGGTATAAGCCGTTCACTGCGCATCCGGATTTCGGGGTAACGACGAAAAAATCATTTTGGCCTCCGTTTCAAATAAATCATTTTCAATTAGCCTAACGACTTTGGTTTTCGGTGGATTTGCTATATGAATATATAATAATTATAGTTGTACGTATACTTTGTTTACTTTGACCGTGTTTTGGGCGTGTGCTCATAATTCATAATATTATGACCCCGCTGCGTCGACAATCTGTTCCCTTTTCAGTAACGCGATAAGTGTTTTAAAAACTTATCGACAAAAAACTTAGGTAATTGCGTTTTTGGGTAAAATCAAAATTCCTACTTTAACTGTACAGCGGAACTGGTGCAGACCGAGTGCTCGGTTACTGGCAATAAATGTTTTTTATCAAAAAAGAACTATTAGTTACATAATATTATTGTAGAGCAGACGTCGTGTTGGAGGAAGGGACGCTCGTGATCCCCATCCGGCCCACCTGGTATGTGTATTAGAGCCTAAATATTTATTTTTATTTTACAAGATCGGTCGTTGAATGGTTTAAAAATAAAATGACATTCCTTTGTCCACTCGTTATATATATAGACGTAATATGCGTCTTGTCACATTTCACGCCTTAAAGAGTTGTGTGCCCCGATATGTCTGTAGCGTTTTCATCAATCTTAAAAACTCAACTCCTTAGTCCTTAACAGTTAACAAGGTGTATGTGTATATCCTAACGAGTACATAAATATCCCGAAGGGCCATGGGCGTTTTTTCGTTCTCCTCGTAAAGCCAACACCGGGAAACGTGTAAGTGTGATCCACTCTGTATATATATAGAAATACAAGTATCCTGATTCCGAGGTCCTGAGGTCATAATACCGTCATAATATTACCTGTGTGGTTGTGTATAAGCTATTAATACTCGCCCCAGTCATTATCTCGTCGCGTTTATTTTACATTAAAATTAGGTTATATTTTAGAATGTCTGAAAATGTATGAAAATCTAATTCATCGCACTTTGTGTAATAAACTTTGTTACAGCACAATTCTCATTAATAAGTAATCCCTTCCCAATTAACCCATCAGACCCTAAAGAAAATAAATTATACCTCTTAAAAGAACTTCGCCAAGTTGATTAATCCATTCAGTTTTTTGAATTAACCTTTTTAAACTCCGAAACAATCTCGTCAGGAAATCCTTTAATCGTGTTACGGAAACTTATATTTTAGTTCCAACGTTTTGATTTACTATTAAATACATTTTCGGCTTTGCTTATTTTATCAAGTATAGTAGAAATTTGCACATAAACATGTTAGTTAAATTCACTTTGTTGTGCGCTGTTAGTTGGCGGAGTATAACGTTCAAAACGAAATCATGTTAACTGTATTGACATAATGGTGGTATTACTTAACATAATTTAGTTGATGGGTTTGCGCCTCGCTGCAGTATATATAAGGTAAATCGATTCGGTATAAATTGATATTTGCGGTTTACCAGTAATTTCAAACCCTTACGACAAATTTATATGATAAATTATAATAAATTATTGACTTGTAATTAAATAATTTTCAAACCGATAACGACGTCGATGTTCATCCTGGTAAAAATTAACTAAACTTGTTTATTAACACAATATTATTTGTTCCTAGGCTAATATTGATTCGCTATAATTTTAGTTATTATGTATCATATTTCCAAGAGTTGGGAGCGATTTCACTAGAAACTTCGAATCCCCGATATCGATGGTACAATCAATATATTATATGTTGAATACTAATAGCTTATTTGAACTGAATCCCATTTATTTATTTTGATTTTGTTATTTCAATATTCGTAGAACGTTTTCAGTTGTTATACTTTCTAATGTTCGATTTCTTCGTAGCATAAACTTTAGGTATATACTCGACGTATGGTTCTAAAAATATGAACTGCCTGCAGAGAACGGGTCGAGTTACAAGAGAGTGAAAAATAGTTTTGTTTTCATCGTATTAATAGATACCGCGTAATTTTTTCGTTACCGAGAGTAGATTTTAATAAGTCTGTCTTTTAAATTTATTGTGGATATTGCCGTAGAAAACATGTCGTAGCATGTACACGGAATATAATCTAGAGTAATATATTATATAGTGTTAAACGTTTATGAGATTTTTGTCGTCACACTTTCGTGTGTCGTTAACTCGAACTTTCGGTAGCCTCGCTAAGGTCGACACATACGACATACTCTAAAACCATTCAGTGTAAAATATTACCCAATATGTCGGTAACAACTAATAATCAGTGGTGACGTAGTTATAGCAGGTTTTTCGGGTGCCCAATTTCACCAAAATTAATTTCAAATAATTGATATTGCCATTATCGCATGATAAAAATGATAAAAATGTATATAATAATTCAGTTTATTAATATACATTTATGAAACTTTTAGCATACATTTTTTTAATGTATATATTTTATGTAGGTAATGTCATAGATAATGTCTACATCGTTCTAACCAGTCTATTGCGATCCTGAGACGAACACGCCTCTAGTAAAACATAAATGTTATAGAATGAATAATAGGTAGGAATTTACGATAATCGTAGATCAGTGTATAACTGACTATTCTAATTTATAATAATTACGCTTCTCTTTTGCACTTGGCCTTAAACAACAAACGGTATATACCTAAATGTGCGAACATATACTTACATACCTATCTTTGGTAACAGAAACAAAGAAACCTGAAACAGAAACGATTTGCGAAAAACGGACGACAGATAAAGACGTCGTCATGTCGGTGCGTGTATACAACAATATATACATATAGTATGTACCTACGTGGTCGTTTATATACATAAAATGTGTGTGTGTATGTGTGGGTACCGACCCAAAATGTATATGCGTATATTTTATTTATTTATTATTTTTTATTTTTATTTTGTGAAATTGTTTCCGTTTTTGACAGACAATATCGCGTTATCGGTCTCGGGACAGTTTCGAAATTGCCGTGCCGTATAATATACCTCGCGCGCACAAACACACACACACAAACACACAAACAGCAACAGACCAACGCACTCCAATCGAATTCCCAATTTTCCGCGCGGTTTATCCCGGGGATGATAGCGGGCCGGTCCAGACGGAAAATTGGCCGTTACACATATAATATATATGTATACACACACTCGCGCTCACCCACGCAAGGCCTTCCACCCGCATCGCCGCCGGACAATATCGTATACGCGTATACAACCCGTGTTCTTTCTCAATCAAATCGCACACTCTCCTCTGCAGCCTCTGCACCCACCCGACCGTCCACATCCGTTAACCCCAAAGTCGATACACGACCTCCCGCTCGGCCGTAGATGAAACGTTATGTTCCGGGGCCCGGAAACGCGTGCGGACAAACCGTGTACACCGATATAATATAATATTATACTATATGTGCAGTGCCTTTACGTCTTTCGATTATATACCTGGCACGGTTTTGAGTATTTTTATCATTACTATTACGAGTTGCGAACCAAAAATTCTTATTGTAGTAATAATTAGGTAGGTACTACTATAATACCTATATAGGTATTATGCGCGTAAAAAATATGACGGAAAAAATCAAAAATAAATCACAAACCGCCTGCTGCTGTCTCGTACGCGTACCATATTTTACACAATATCTGTGTGCGCATCTATATGATGAGCACCCGTGACTAATTAACGGACGTCATTAAGATATTCACACCGGTCGGAGGCGGAAGTTTGAAACGCGCGTGCGGAGGCGGACCTTCGCACGAACGCGATCGTTTTAATAATATAATGCCGCCGCGAATAACACGCCGATTTTATTATTATTATTATTATACTCGTTTAGCGTCCTAACCCAACGCTGTCGGCGGGTAATTTTTTACACCTCTCGAACTTGTTTTTCAAAACTGCGCAAAATTGTTGCATTCCCAGATACGCTGCAGTGACGCAGTGTGCACCGCAACTTGCAATGTGTGTACAATCATCACCACGATTGTTGTGTCTGTATACCATCCTACGGAAGTCCCGTATTAATATGTACAACGTATCTTTTGAGTAATGATGCACTATAAGATATTATCTTATTATTAAAGATTCAAGAAAGTCGAGGTGTTTAAATACCTACATAAATAGCAACAACAATATGCGTGATGAAATGAACGATCGAATAGCATGCACTACTTAAATCTACTATCACGCAACTCAAAGACATTATATAACTACAGTTATATTTACGAACAATAGTCACATACGAGAGCGAAACTTGGTCACTGACCAAAGGAGATAGCAAACGTCTACCATTACCTTCGGAAGGAAGGTGCCGAGGAATATAATATAATGGCCCAAGATATAACACAGAGTTGTAAGCGAACGAAGAAAAAATCAAGAACTTCAGAATTCAGGAGCTGTATCACAGGCCAAATATTATATGCAAACGTCTAGAATGGTTCGGTCATGTCTGGAGAGTGGACGGACAAGTAATGAAAGAAGGAAGACCAAGGACCCGATGGGTGGATGTAGTGGCTCAAGACATCAAAAATATAAAAGAGGACTCGATCTTTGACGAAGCATATGACAGAGAGAAGTGGAGAGGTTTTATGATGGCAGCGATGGACAGATGAGCTGAGGAAGAAGATGAAGGATATTATACTATTATGTGCGATTCTAATTTATCGTAAATTGTTTATATTCACCAGCAGTATCGCCTGAGACATATCGATAATACCGTATTGTACATGGTCCATGAATATTAGGTATTATATAGGTATTGTTGACTCGCTTAATTGAACATATTATTATTATACGTTTTAAACTCCAGTCGTTAAAAATCGTACTTTTTTACAATCGATTAAATAAGTATACCTACTACGTTATATTCCTCTCGTTGTTCCCTATAACTTTGTAATAACTCACTATGGTGGTGACATCGTGTATTGTTTTCTTTTAGGCGTATAAATAAATCGGCATTGCAGATAATTTATAACGCATTAGGACGTGAATATAATGTTAGTTTTTTTTCCACCGCTTTTACTCGTCGCAGCGCGACAATAATATAATATTATTATGTCCAATGTTCATATTTCATTTGTGCACAGTCTAGTAGATTTCTGGACGTTGGAATGCCAAGAACGATACAGCATTTAAAAATCTAATACAATATTATGGTACATAAATATACAATATTGATTTATGTGGTGTGATGTATATAAAGCCGTAATAATCTATTATATCTATATCAATATTTTCTAGATTCCGTTGCTTTGTGATTTCGGGAATATTTAATATACTTTTCGATAAGGCTGCAGTATAGATACAAATATAATATCTTCTGTGCTATAATATTATTATAGTCGTATGACATCGGTCAAATTATAATTGCAAAGTACATCACCTATTCACGAATTAAATTAAATGAATACATTATGAATAATGCGCAGGCAGTTATAATAGAAAACACATGAGCTCACGATATTTTATACCTTATATCTATAAATAATAAATACAACAATAGTATAACAATTTAAAGTAAAATAATAAAACATATTAAACAGTATTGGTGTAACATAAAATAAATTATTATCAGACTTGATTTCATTCCAATAATAATAATAATAATAATGAGAACTTTTTTACTACTAACCTATAGTATAACATTGGAATACCTACATTGTATTGTACTTTTTTTTATTTCAAACGACATTTTAATACTTTATATCCATATAATACACCTATATATAGGAACGTGGATAGTGAGAATATATTTACGGCTTCCCAAAAGCTTTCGGTCTCACCCGCTAAAGACGCGGGAAATCAAAATCGAATCCGATTGGATGGATTGGCTAAACTCGAAAAGGTTTTTTATTCACCGTCTTCATCCCCCCCCCTCACTTCGCGCACAATGTCCGCGCCACTGTTTCCGCAGCTGCAGAAGTGTATATAGTCGTCTTCTTAGGAAACCCAAACGAAAACACGAAGCTTTTAAAAAGCTTTCGGGCATCGGAATTTGCGTAATGACGCTAAACTAATGTATCGGAGGTAATAAAACAGAGGGGAGACCGAACGACGGCGGCGGGGTGGCGGCGGGGCGAAAGATAAACACAGAACAAGAGAGAGGCATTAACTATAAAAGTAAATGGAATCTTTTAACGGAATTCGAAAGTATTGGATGTGACAGGGACGACGTCGCACAGAGTAAACCGGGGTGAGCGGTGGTATGGTGGAAAGCGAGATAGACGATGATGGTGCCGCGTGAGAGACGGAGAGAGAAAGACAGACAGACAGACGGACGATCAGAGGACGGGACGGAAGAGAGTTTTTCTAATGCATTTCGCATTTTGTGTGTGCAGCGGACGGCGCATTAACACAATGCCAAAGTGGAAAACCCGTGTTATTCTTTTTAGAAGCGTCTCCGCTCGCAGTATCCTGCAGACTTATCTCCCGCCGTCGCCGCCTCCCCGAAACAAACACACACATACACACGCATATATATATTATATACACTGTTTTAGACTTTAGAGATCGGGCTCATAAATAAATGGAACCGGCGGCAATATCGTTTAAGGGGAACGACGTTCGTGTGCGCGCACACACACACACACACACACACGAGTGGTCGTAGCGTACAACTTCTGCGAAGAGGCGGGTTGGGGAAGGGAAAAAAACCGCAAACCACTCTACAAATTAATTCTGGGGGCTAGGAGAATCAATACTCCCCCTCCCTCTCCCCTCCCCCACCCCAACAGTCTCTTTCTATCCATTCACACATACACACACACACACACACACGCGCATTCGCTCGCTATGTCTTTCGCTCTCTTTTGGATTGATTGCCTCGGTGGAAAAGCTATTTTCATCAACGCTAATGAACAATACGAATGGGTTTTCCGCCCGGCAAAAGCTTTTACGACGAATGAGATCTTCCGCCGCCCGGACCACGGGAGAACGGCGTGCGTATACGTGCGGGGGGGGGGTGCGGGGGTGGTTAGCGGGTGGCGTGCGCGAAACGTGTGCCGGCTAATTGTGAATTGGACGCGCGAGCGGGACAGCATAAATTTGATCAAACTGACGCTTTTAGTGGGATTACCAATAATCCCGTGTAATATTCATTGTTCCCTCCCTTCCCGGCGCCTCTCCCTCGTCCCACCGGCACGCAGAGCCGCTTGCGTATCCTGCTCGTGCTAAACTCATTAATATATATATACACACACACACACACACACACACACACACACATTGATGTACACAATGCTGTAAGTGAGTGTAGGTCGTATAGGGTAATTAAATTTTTTTTTAAATTACCGATAGTGTATCGACTAATTTTGAATTCAATTAACCGTGTACCTATATATATTTACGCGGCTTGTGCAATAGAGATATAAAAATAAAATAAATAAATAAAACATCAATATCATCCACATCCGGTCGATGCAGGTCGGACCGCCGCCAGCGCGAACGAAATCATTTCCAGGGTAATGATAAATTATTTCCCTTCGGTGTACATCAGAAATTGTCTTTAAAATAAGTATGAATGCATACACGTTACTGAATATGGAAACGTAGGTACCTATATTGCAAGTAGGTATATGTATTATAAATATATATATATATTATAGTGCTGCGAGGAAAACACTTAAACAAATTGGCCAAGTTTTCCGAGTATTTTGTTTGGCCTCAATTACTTTTATTACGTAAAACCTTAATATAATGTTTTTCGAAAAATGAGTTTTTATTTTGTCACCATCAATCATAGGTTATATTAAAAGTTAGAGGTGATGGATGATTTATCGTAGAAAATTTGGTACTATTTTGATCTAATTAATATTTTTTTCCCCGTACCCGAATTGTGTTCTTATTTTTACACATAGTTTATCATCACAATTCGAATCTAGCAGAGTACAAACTGCAGTGTTAATTTGCTCTTTTAAATAATTTAATCAAACGATTTCGGTTAGTTTAAATCTATTTTTGAAACGTCAATCTTAATTGTATTTCAAATCACCAAGTCTTTGCACAATTGCACTCGCAATGGGGCACACTGATTATTGGCATAGTATACGACGAATGTATTAATTACATTTCCAAAAACCTCAGAAATATAATAACACATTATTAAAAAGTAATAAGTATTAATTAAACCCAATAATTGCCAATAAAAATAATACACACATGCGTTTTTGTAATATTTAATTGGTATTTATTTATGTACCTATACACATGTACCCATATACTTACGTGCACACACATTAGGACACTTATACATGTAGGTACATACATATACGTACATACATGTCCCTGTGTACATAACGAATTCTACCCTTTTTTGCATAGTCTGTACCCAGCGGCGTTTCCGTCGCTAATTTCCGGTTTTCCCCAGTTCGTTCCGACGAGCTCCTATTCCATTTCCTCTTTTTTTTTAAATCCCATATTAATAAAGGTTCCATCAGATCGATGAGCCTTGAACAGAATTAATAACAGTCAGCGAAATTTAAACATCACAGCGGCCAATGCGTACGTCACTATAAAATTCATTAAAAAAATGAGTTAGTGGATGGCGGAGCAGTGAGGGAAATCCAATTCCATTATTATTATTTTTTTAAATTAATCGAGGAAACCCGGCGCCATTGCTGTTGAACACCTAACACAACTATGTAATGTTTAATTATAAACATTTCATTAACTTTTAAAAACCTAATGGCTTTTTTTCGGATTGTTCGGAATCGATGGGTTGGAGGTTGTGGGGGGAAAGCCGCCGCGATGCGTCGGCAGTGGCGGTGCTTTCATCAAAATTATTACTGTGCTTTAGGGAGTCCGTTTTTTTCTGTTATTCATTAAACGAATGATACATCAATTTTATCCATTGTGCCGTTTGTTTGTTCAGTAATTTCCAAAATTAAACAACCGACAACCTATACTATATGCCCCCGCGCCGGCACCAAATATATATTATTCTCGCCTCTCGGCCCGGAAACGGGGAAATTGGTTTCTTAAACGCTAAACTAATTTAATTTCGTTTCTTGATTGCTGTTGGTTAGGCCCCGATTGTTATATTATACGGTGGACTGATAGTGATTTATTCAAAACTACCCCGTATAAGTATACGTGATTTTAACACGATAATTAGGAGTCATTTATGGAAGTCTGCGTTTTCAAATGGCTTTTAATTCAATTCAAATGCCTATATACGTCCATATACGACGACGGTGTCTGTTAATTGAAATATTTGTTCCGTCATTTACTAACTTATTCGCAATCTCACGTTCCGTTTAATTATTTCCCGCAATTTCCTTTTGCGTTACGCATAAAGCGCGCAGACGGATTTTAACTTTATTCCATACCATCTGTTTACCGTTTTCGAGCAGTGGGCGGGTGGCTATTGTGTTCCAAAAAAAAAAAAAAAATTAATAAATAAAAACCCATTAGACTAATTTAGTGAGCCCGGATGTTAATGACGATGCATATTTATTATTTCGTATTTATGAATACGCCTAAATCGGAAACGAACTCATTTATCACAAGTGTATTACATTGAAAACTATTTTAATGCTTCCACACAATAAAAATTAACACTACACCATTCTGCTAAGGTTTTTGGTATTAAAAAATGTAAAAACACTTAATTTTATTCTATAGTTCTATTATGCTTATTTAGAGTTGAGACAATTAATTAAACTACCAAAACATAATGCGAATACAATCAGTAACAAAAAAAAATAATAATAATAAATACCATTTACAAATATTTATTTTTCAAATTTAACTTTATTCTAAATCCAATTCAATTAAACTACCCACAGAACATTAAAGTGGTTTTTATTTTTTTAAATAAGTTTCAAGTAATATTACCTTTTCAACAATTTTACTTTTAGGATCTAAGTAATTACATTTTATAAATCCTACCTCATAACAATCAAAACTTAGTTCTCATTACATTAAGAGTTTTTTTTAGTTTTGGTAACTGGCAAGATCCATTAAATAAAAACCGTAGATTAAATTAAAAAATTGAAATACTCCATATATTATATAATGCGTATATTATAA
Source organism: Macrosiphum euphorbiae (assembly GCA_949089665.1). NCBI lineage: Eukaryota > Metazoa > Arthropoda > Insecta > Hemiptera > Aphididae > Macrosiphum > Macrosiphum euphorbiae. The sequence goes on along the minus strand of CARXXK010000003.1, from coordinate 19,308,315 downwards.
AACGTTTTCGTTTCGTTTTAAATTAAAATTAACTACCTATTTAAAAATTTATCGCGATCAATATTACAGTATATGTATTTTTTTTAAATAAATGTAAAAGCGAAAATATCCAACCCAACAAATTCGGATGATAAGACATTTCTTGCAAAGTGATTTAGTAATAAATGTTCAAAAGTTTGAAGGCACTATATAAAGCACCGTAATCTAAATAAACAAAACAATACGGTGTAATTGAAACGATGTGAAATTTTCACGGTGCAGTTATTTCACTATTTCACTGTTATAGTCTTAATTTAAAAAAAATTTGTAAAAACAATATAAATTGAACAAAATAAAAAAATTTAATACAATCGAGCGTAAAGTCGAATATAAGTCTTTCTGTTGGAGTGTTTATACACTCATACGTATGTGGGTTAAGTTTGTGAAGACGAATACGCATATAGGTATGACGTATACTATATAATATATATTCCGTTGCAATCTACTATAGAATGATGTGTCTGATGACGTGGAGAAGTAAGGAAAAAGGTCGAAAATTGAAAATTCACATAGGATTCACATGTTATTGGTGTGAGAGGGGGTGAGGAGTACCGCGTTTTATATAAATTCGTTGCTGATTGAGACGAAGCGGGTAAAAACACGTTTCTCAAAGGACGACCTAATTGTGACGATTGCCTATCGGCCGCCGCCACCGTCGACAATGAACCGTAATGAAACGATTGCCCTTCGCTTCCGCCGAAAAGGGACTGTTGATTGGGTTCAGGAGACCGTGGATAAACCATCAGCTGCAGCACTCTATCCTTCCACTCGTCCCCTCGCGATGGTCACCCATCTTGATTTTTATTTTTTATTATTTTCGTTGTTATTGTTGTTGTCGTCATTACGTATTATTATATAATACATAATATTATACAAATACAACCATCGAATATGTTTCTAACTCTGCAGATATCACACTCGTATATAGTCATATGCGCTCGTCGAATATATTTATAATATAATAACCTACGAGGGCAGGCAGGGGGGGGGGGCGAATCCGTCTCATGTAAATGGAGTACGCGCCGAACAGACCGTGAAAGGTTTTCTTTCATTAGCCGCGTTCTTAAAAATCGGATTTCTTTTCTATAAACGTATTTACACACACATAATATGCATACGTATTATATACACACCAAATGTATAAGAACCGCCGTGTATGTACGTTATACATACTATATTATTATATAGGTATGTGAGTCTATGTGCGGATAAGTTTTAAAGAAAAATACATATTTGAATTTTTTTTCGCACCGCACACAGCTATAGTGTAATGGAGGTGGTAGTGAAGAGCACGCGCATACGTGATTATAATGCGGTTAGGTTTTATGTAAAGGCAAATGAAGCAAACGAGTGTTCGGTTCGCAATCAGCGGCGGCGCGGGGGACGGCCGAGGAAATACCGACGCCCGTCGGTGGTGGTGAATTGGAGTTGATTGAGTGTACCATCGAGACGTGCCTTTTTGTTGAAATAAAATGCGTTCATTATATTGCTAACACACACACACACACACGCACACAGATATGCGCTTGCGCGCACACACAGCGCAGACAGACACACGAACGTATGGGGGAAAAATTGCTGCCGGGAAGGAGAAATAATATTGGTCTTTTTTATTTTTACTTTTTTTTTTCGTCGGCGAAACAGGTGGACAATTTAACCTTAATACGAGTTCTGCATAGGGAATTACTGTGAAAACTTCTTTTTTTTTTTTTTTAGCCCCGGGATTTCTTTGATTATTTAGAAGTCGGGAAAAAGAACTTCGTGATTATCAGCACGTTCTCGACGAAACGTTAAAAAAATAAATAAATCCTGAGATTTAACACGACGTTTTAATAATAATATATTCTCACGATGGAGAATTGGATCGCGTGTGGATCTATATATACCTATATACAGCGCGGTGTGTGTATGTATAAGGTATACTTCCTATTCCTACTATGTATATACGTGTTTTTATCTATACCGTTTTATAATGATCGTCGCTGTATGACTGCGCTCTATTACTGCAGTCGTGAGGAAACAATAAAACACGGTGTACAACACTGTATACGATAATCTGTGTTTTTTTTTTTTTTTTTTCGTCATATCATTGACTGCACGCCGTGGCTAACAGTTGGTATATTTTTAACCGTTTCAGATGGACACCTACTGCTGCAGCAATGGACGCCCGGGATGGATGTCCGTAGGAGAAACGCCGTTGTAAACTGTCCGACTGGTACGACGATGTTGAACATTGTAGAAAACGGTAAGTCACACGTGAATATTAAAAATCAAACCCCGCCCCGGTGTACGTATAGTTTAGTAGCAGATATATTATTATATACATATACATATATATATATATATATATATATGTGTATGCGTATATGTATGTTTATTGTGTGTACAACGTATACATATTATATATATATATATGGTAGCAATATAGCGTTGCTGCTGCAGTATAGTATTATAGTCGCGTGTCACTCGTAAAGAATGAAAATGGAACATTTCTGTTCCATAATGCATCCGACGTTAGGAATACGGGTGTTAAATAAATCGTGCGCGCCGAAGAGTAGAAAATGCGCGGAAATGAAAACCGACCGTTTTGGCCCTGGGGAGGGAGATGAAGAAAAAACGACGGGTTATTCCTTGGGCGGCCATTTTCCAAATTGAATATGTGTGTAACAATACATAACCCTTTGTTTTGCGTCCGTACATGTATACGCGAATTCCCGATCGGAACCCGACCCTCTCCCACCACCACACCAAACCCTCGGCTCTGTCCAAATAAATACGTATATATATATATATATTTACGTGCTATATAATATGCTCTCTCCAAAGTTTTTTTCCACCGCCGTCGCAGTTCTCTTTTTTTTTCTCTATCCTCCCCCTCACTCTTGGATTTACAACCTACGGGATTTCGGGTACACCTATACCTATTTAGTGTTCCGGCTGCGGAATTATTAGTTACACATCGTGTCGGTGGTCGGAGGGGTGAGTAGGCGGCGGATATATAGAATCCACAATAACACACACACACACACACACATAATTTATATAATAATATTATAACCGATACCGCACTATTAGTAAGCCACTAGTTATAATATGCTACTATATACATTATATATTTCAATATTTGTATGTACCGTTGCGCACATATATACGAAGTGTATTAGAAAAATGTCTCTCATCTGTCAAAACCAAAAGTCGTCTCCTCTCCAAACGCGTCTGTAAACCGACAACGTCCGGCCCCGGCATAAACGAATATTGAAAATCCCTCGATATTAAATTGGCTCTGTGTGAGAAACGGTTATATCCGCTGCGTTCCATATACACATTTAATATTCTCCCATCTCCCGGACGACGGCGATGACAATATATACGCGGGTTCCTACTGGTCTTAAAGGTCTTCTTATATTTATATATATTATTTAATACGTATGAGAGGAGCGGTATAGTAATATATTATAGGAGCGTGTGCAGCAGCAGCGTGGATGAGGTCCCCCTACAATCCATCCAAAAGTCATTTCTGTTTATTATTATTATTTTTTTTTTAATAATAATAATATATTGAGAAAAAAATAGCTCCCCGCCGTTCGTGTTTTATTGAAAAAAATATATAAATATATTTATAAATCCTTAAACCGAAGAATGTTCCTTCAATAATATAAATTGTATACGCGTTGGTCGGAAAACGCGCATGGTTCCCACAGAACATAAATTTGATACATATTAAATAGACCTAGTATAGAGGGAGTACTGCGTGTGTATACAGTTTAGAGTTTACACTTGGACTATGTGTGTAAGCTGCAGCGGTGTATGAATGGAAAAAAGTTCTATTGGTTGGCTTCCGATTGTATGTGGCGTTTGTCCGTTTATAAAATACGTATATTATGTGACTAATGCATTACGGTGTATTCCGTTTTGGGGACGTATATAAAAGACGAGACAAACATACATTTTGTCACACTTTTATTTTCGACGAAAAACAAAAAAAAAAAACAAAATAGAATGTTCGTGCTATAATAGGGCTATATTATGTTATTATTACAGCTAGGCGAGGTTACACGACGAAAATCGGATCTTCCGTGTATTTTAATGTTTCTGAACAATACCGGTATTAGCATAAAAATATCACTCTTTGACGTAAGCAGTGAATGCTGAAACGTTAAACGCTATTTATTTTGTTTAAAATTAATTGGTTTTTTTTCTCAATCTATAGACAACAAGCGTAAAGAGATTTGAGTGTATTATTTTTAGTTGTACCTAAGTTTGATCTTATAATTCCATTTTTCTCAGTTAACTATTTTTGTTTGTATTTTCTCTTGTTGACGTTAGTACGTTACACGTAGAATTTTTATTTTATATTTTATTCTTATATAGTTATATCTCGACTGTCATAGTCTTGTTACACTCTAAAAAGTCGTGTAGTTAGAAATAAATTGCGTCGTTAATCACGTTTTAGTTTCATATTAATTAAAAGCCCTCGTGATAAAAATATTTGTACCATCATCATCACTCGAATCGTATACGTTTAAATATAAACACACGGTTGTTTGTATCGAAGTTCATACGAAAGTGTCTATTTCCATTGGTAATATTTGATTGTTTAAACAGAAACGATACGTCAGGGAAGAGTAAGATCGAAAACGATTAATGTGTTATGGGTTTTGATATGTTTTCGAAAGCACACAGTACGTTTTATTCCGTTTATTAATATATATTATAGCTACACCGGGAATCGAATAGTTTTCTCGAGTTAACCAAACAGACGACAGCCAAACCAATTTATACATATCTATATATATATATATATTATATACTCCTCCGGGGTCTGCGTGCGTTGAACAATATTTGCTCGTCTTTCTTACATGCCACCCCGTTAATCATGTGCGCCCGTTTGTACATTTTCGCAAGTAAACGTTGATAAAGATGAAAAGATATTTGTTCAGGATTATTTGGATCGACGGAAATGGTATATATTATATTGGCCCGTGGGGATGCGGTAACAACTTTTTTAATAGATCTATAAACGCGATGACCTCGATCGCCGGCGGCGTCTTTTATTCGGTATAGTTCTACGAAAATTCGAAATTTCTATATAAATCTGAATAACCATTAACCATAATATCGTTTTACAAAATGATCAAACGGACACGTGTGCGAACATTCGCGAGTACCTATATTTAGGTTGTGTAAGTATTATTTGTTTTGGGTACACGTGCACGTGTGATTTAATACATCTCTTCGCGATCCAGCTATTAATCCTTTATTTGAAATAATAGTTTCAAAAAAAAAAAAAAAACACGAAAACATTGCTGGAATATTTGCGTTTCGACACGTAGCCAACAACCTACTGCAGTGTCGATTCCGGGGGAATTTTCGAGGAAGCGCTGACCGATTCAATTTTCTATTCACGGCGCGATGCGCAGTCTGGTGGAAATAAATCGATCTCGCTAAGTTAATAATAATCCGGCAACAACACGCGTCCATTTTTATATATACGACCGTAATGCTATTACGTTATTATGGCCTACGGGCGACGTTTAAATCGATGCGCGAGCATTAGAAGGCAATAAGCGGAATTGAACACTGCAGTGTGCCACTCACTCGGACCCTTATATTATATAGATATATGTATCGAATTATCCTTAGGGAGATGTCCGTTTTTCTGCAAACTTCTACTGTTTTCTTCGGGAGTTTTTTTTTTTTTTTTTTTGAAAAATCGAGTTTTTAGAAAGCGGATGACACCCCGGGGAATCCCCCGTTGAATGGATTATAGGCAGGGCGAAGAAAGTCGGGCGTCCCCCCCGCTCTAAACGGACAGCGTGCCCGGACACACCTTCCGAATGACAAATAACCTTATAACTGTCGGCCCACAAAACGTTTTTCCGTGTAAAAGCTGACTGCGGCTATTACGCTCGTAAGTCATAATGTTTTTGTTTCGGCCCGTGTTGCGGCGGAGTTCGATCAGTGGATGTACGTATACATATATATACTTGGTATACGCCCGTTACAGCACACGGTGACTCTAGGGGGCAAAGAATAGCACCTACATAACGAGAGACAGTGTCCAGAGAAACGTTAGACCCCTCGAGGAATTCAGAAACTATTGTTGTTTTTTTGACAAACAGCCAACTCAACTTTTGCCAAACGTTGTGTAATATCGACCAATCATTGTCAACCTATACTCACAGCATTTCATTGTCTCACAAACTCGATTGGACTGCGGAATAGGTATATAGTTAAGATAGTTAGGATCTGACAGCTTCATTTTTTTAGTGCAACGAACTTTTACCTCAATGCGACGCATTATTAAGATGAATTTATACATCGATCGCTGTCGTCGAAGGATATGTATATTACTATATTGTAATACTATAATTTACAATAATTATAATCCGTGTCATCGAACAATCGGAGAGTTAAAGCTTTTTATCAATATATTACATTAGTATAGTATAGTATATACATGTAGCTAATATGTACACAAAAACTTTATAATTAATAGGTATACGCTTTAAAACATTGGCTTAATAATGCTCCTTGATAATATCAACCTGTAATAATAGTAATAAATTAAGATTAAAGCCAATCAAATGTATCTAATTTTATACGCAACATGAACAAAATAAACTTATAGTACGCTGTAAAATTAATAATCTTTCATTTAACTCGAGCATATATAAAACAACTGCACAATTGGAAGGTATTTTCTAATGACCTTTACAGCCAAAGTGTATACTATTATAAATTATACTAATTATATACATTATATTGTTTTAAACTTATGTCTTGATTCGGTATTAAACACCAGAATTAATTAAAACTATATATATATATAGCATTATAGCTATATAATGTTATAACATATATCTGAGAATTGTATTTAAATACTAACCATTGTTTTCCCCCCTACACAGTACATCATAGGTCCCGGAATTTTGAAGACATAAAAATAATTATTATTCAGATTATATTATTATACTTTGAAATATTAAAAATTTGAATTTAACCATGTACTTAAAAGTACCTCAAACTGTTAAAATCAACATACATGCTAAACACAACATGAAAAAGTAGGGCCGAGTACTCGCTCCCGTCCAACTACCTATATATAGGTACAGACCAAAATCGAAGTTCAAAACATATATATTTAGATTATATAGACTATTACATAATATTATAAACGTATACCTGTGTATCGTGTATGGCGTTCGTAATTAATTTAGCTGCGACTAATTTTGCAAACGCTGTAGGATATCATATTATTATTATTATTATTATTGTTATTATTATTTAGCATTGTGTTGTGCCATGTGTTTTGAAGACGCTAATTAACTCGTCCGAGAAAATTCATTAACGGACAAAAACGGCTCAGGCCTGTTTATTGTGGAATTAATTACTTGCATATTAAGCAACGGAGTTCTCTGAGTTTGTTTGATTGTTAGTCTGTGAATGTGTGTGTGTGTCTCTCTCTCCCTCTCTCTCATTATTCTCCTCGTCCCTTTCTCTGTCACTCGACTCCCTTATAGAGCGCACGCGATCTCTCCCCCACTCGCCGTCTCCTTATTTTCTCATCTGCGTAAGAACCTAGTTTCGATTAATAGTTTAATTACGTGTTCCGTTTGTTCGTGGCTCCGTTGTTTTACGATGGGCAACCCACAATCGCACGCAGGTATTTATATACACGCGAGAGAAAAGGTAGCTGCAGCAGTGTACTGTGTAGGAGGGTAGACGAGGCAAACCTCGTTGATTATAATATCGCCCGAGTCCGGCGAATATTGCTTGTTTACCGGCCGAAGGAAGGATAGACCGGGATATAGTATACCCCTGTACCTACATAATATATATATGTGAAGTCAAAATGCCATTTCGTCTCGCATTCCCTTTCAAAGGCTCGTGCGCGCCCGATCGTAATTATATACGTGCAAAATATGTATACACGCGCGCGCGTGCGTGGATGTGTGTATATATGAGTTTAATGCAAACATTGTTAGTGCGACTATATACGGTACCGTACAGGGCGAGTGGCGGGGGCTAAAAAAATAACGAAATACAATTATAAAGGAAAATTTTAATGATGCGGGGGACTTAGGGAGCGTTTTATGTTGTGTGTAGTGTGTACACCACCCGTACATAATGTTTACTTATCTGTACAGCAGTGGCCGTGAGCAATTAAAGTTGGCAACCAATTAGGAGATATATGTGTTTGTTTTAAAACGAGTGTATAGCGGTGGCGGCTTTGACGGCGTAACGAGGGGGAGGGGAGGGTCGAACGAAGGGATAGGCCACTGCAGACAACTATACTGCGAGCGTGGCCGGTGGGGGTTGGTGTGGGGGGGTTATTTAAATTATACATAGCAGCGCGCCCACGACCGCCCCTGCTTTAGTCGAAAAAGAGAAATTCAGGGAATACGTCGTCGTCGGTGGCGGTGGAAGGGTGGTGTGCGGGCAGGGGTGGGGACTCAAGTCTTTCTTAATGAGTTGCATCGTTAGCGGAACGCCCGAGCGCTTTCCGCGAGGGTTTTCGACGTCGAAACGGGAAACTGGAGGTTACTTTTCTCTGTTTAATCATTCGCCATAATTACACGGGACACCCTGTACATACGGTTTTGATGTTTTCGAGCGGCAGCAGCAGTATTTATGTGTGTGTGTGCGTGTAATATAGGGGAGGGCCAACTCACCGCGGTGATAGGAGGACACTGGTTTAATTAAAACGGCGGTGGTGGGCACGCCGCGTGTGCGTTTCGGCGGATCCACACGCATTTTCGCGAGTTGTCGGAATACGCCTCGCGATTAACCGCCGCCGCCTCGCCAGCATAATATTATTATATTATTATCTACCTACTGTGATATACATAATATTTATATTGTGCTTAGTGTTATCCTCCGCGCGCTGCAGATCAGTTCAGGTGCCTTAACCAATTATCGCGCAATAGATCGAGATTATATAACTCGACACGATCGTCTGTCGACACGCGATCGTTGTATAATATTATAGTCCTAGTATTCTGATTTAACTGTTATTATATAGGTACACTCTGTTATCACTGAAAAAACAATTTTTAATTACACGATGGTCAAATCGTTTAGCGAAAACTATAATTTAAGCATTTAAAGCTAAAGAATTTAGGCTGTTTTCTAATCACGACAATCACGTACATATAAAGGTTAAAGCATATAATATTATAATCACATGAATATATTGTGTCAAAGTTAGGAATACATTAAATAAATTAATAAAATCATGCGTATTGATGATTTCCAAACTATTTACATTAAGGTAGTGCGTATACGTTCGTGATACTAATTAGGTTAATTGGCGTTATAGTCATATAAAATATATGTGTACATATATAATATAGGTATATATATGGTAAGGAAACCCAGGAGTTATTCGTTGAAAAGGGTGTATACGCGTGTAATGTAATTATTTCGTATTGTACCTAGGTCACGGTATATCTAATAAAATCTAAGATGGGTTGTAAAATATCGTGACTAAGTATATTTTGAAAACCGAGGAATAAATGAAATATTTTAATTAATTAGTGTATATTAATAAAGAAGCGCTCTTAAATCGAATTCGGGTAAGTGACGGCTGTCTGTGGTAGTTAGTTTGAGTGCACTTAATTTTTGAGAAACGTGTTCAAACCATGTTTCGTTTGACGAAAGCGGATTGGTTATTCTTTTCCCGTACAGCCCACGATATCGTGTTTGAGATCCCAAAGCTCGTGATTTCAAAACCTAGAGATTTCGTCATCTAAAAAAAAATATAAAAAACAGAAAAAAAACTAGAGCGGAGAGTATACATTATACGCAGAGTAATAAAAATCATTATGACGCGCGGCTAATTGTAAAATTATTTTGTACCGAAAACAAAAGCTCCGATTTTAATCCCGGCCATGTTAAACGTCAAAAACCCCTCCGTGAGGTGTTGGAGTGGCGTGCGGGGGTGGGATTTGTTATAATAAAAGGCTTATAATTAACGGACTCTCCGGGGCCCTTTGCCGTCGTTTTAATATAAGCCTGGCCAGTTGACCCGAGCGTCCCGTCTTCCTCTTTCTCCATCCGTTTAATTAAGGTGGCCCTCCAACATATATATAAATATATAGTGGGACGGTGGAAAGGGATGGCAGTTAAAGTTTTCTCGCGCCTTTTCCAATTTTCCATGTGACCCTCACCGGTCCCGTCCCGCCCGTCTATATGTAATATATATATATACGCATGGTATAATAATAAGCCGAGAAAGTAATTTATTTCCACCTCGCCCTCCGCCACCGCCACCACATGCACACTTCACCCCCGAGCCTACCGTCGTCGACACCCCTGCACCCCTCTTTTGTTATTCCTTTTGAGGACAACGATGGAAAAATTGCTTTTAATCCTGGTTCACCCTGCTCCGTCCGCTGTGATTACACCAAGCTTTAATAATAATAATAATAATAATAATAATATTATAGCGTTTTTTTTTTTTTTTTTATTCGTTGTTCACTGACTTCAGATTAAAATAGTTTAATATTAACGCGGTCGGTTTCTTCCTCCGACGGACTGCCGCCACACTCACGCCATCCCGGTCAGATTACTATTATTATTATTACTATTATTATTATTATTATTATTATTATTATGTGTAACGTGTATAATGAATAGAGATATAAAGCATTGTATTTATAATTCTCGAAATAAATGTCGATTATCCACTCCCGATTTCTGCGACGGAAGATTTTTCACCGTGGCGTGGTGGTGCCGCCCAAGGCGTATATATATATAATATAGAGTACAAAGTTTTGTAAGTTGGTCTGGAAACGTCAAGAGACTCCTGAAAATGGAGAGGAAGTGGCTGCGGCTGCGGCTGCAGAGTTAAGTCTATTTTCCAGTTGTCCGGCAGTAATAGCGAATACGTGTAACCTGTCTATTGGGCAGGGAAAAAAGATGGATTTATTCTCGACCGGCCCAAAACCTAAATGGAATCCGAATGTAAAACCTTTTTAGCATTGCTATTATAATTTAGTTGGGAGCTTTTATTTTTTATTTTGTTTTGTTTTTACTTCTGATGTAAATATATATACTATATATATATAATACATTATATGTATACCTATTGTATATATGTATATTTTGGCTATCCTGTCTATTGGGACTTGTCCGTCTTCGTTTACGCAGGAAAAACAAATATAAAACACTCTCCATTATCCTACTAAACCAAAAAAAAAATAGTGGTAAATAAAATATAAATAACAGAGTTGAAACCTTTTTCCGGTGAATTTTTTTTTACGTCCAAAACTTTTCGATTAGCATAAAAAACGCATTAAAATTATTGGAATCGTCACAGTGTGAACAGAAAAAAAATCTCATACAGTCGATTATTTGATTTGTGCATTAACGGATTAAAATCAGAATATTATATTAATACATTTTTTATTATTATTATCGCAGTCTTGTAAAGAGAACTGCGGGTCATATAATATGCAGCAATTAAAATGCTTTTAAACAATGGTCCATTAGTACTTAGTAGTAGTTTTTATAAATATGATAATATAAATGTATTATATATTTTGGAAATTTGAATCAATAAAAGCAATCATCAAAGTTGTTTTCCTCTTCGTCCTAAAAATATCATAGTAAAGTATATATTTTTATGTAATATGTATAATGTATCTTGCCATCTTGGATACTTGTAAATATATATTTGAAACTTTTCTTACGCTTTTTAATTTTTATGATCGTTTAAAAAATGTATTTATATTTCCTAAAATGTCGTTACGTTTAAAATGTTTGCGCATGGAAAATTATAATGTTGTATTTGCATAATTTAAATGCTTATTAAAACGTATGTATATTATATGGTTTATTTAAAACCGATGTGCTTTATTAAAACTTTTAAGCTTATTCGAGTATAAAAAGTAAATGTGATATTATTTTCCTACTTCGCGTCATTCTCGTTAATATAACGGATTGATTAAATTGTTTTTGTTTTGTACACATAAATTAAAAGTGTCTTAAAATTAAGTTTATTCCGTTACCTAAACATTAATTATTTATCTTTCAATATACCTTTGAAGTGCAAAGGTATTGTATACGCGTAAAGCGAGTATATAAGGTTTATTTGGTATAGTTATATTTTGTTACTTTAATCGAACTCCGTTCAAAGTATTACTAACAAATATTGTGCAGAACATTTATAAAATAATTATTCGACACGATTAGGGGGTATGATGAATTAAATCATTTCCGTCGTAATTTCATAATAATAACAATAATAACCGTCGGAGATGAAAAAATTTGACGACCGCATAGTTTTTTAACGTACCAGAATCAGAAAAACACAAATAACCACGTTAAATATATATATATATAATATATATATTTATAAGGAAGGATAGAAAGGGACAAGTAACAAAAAAATGATATACGACGTGTTCGTAAAATGTTTGTTTAATTTTAAAACTTTACCATATCACAGATGCCACATCAAAACGTCGGAGAGAGGTGTCTCGACGCGCCCGGTGATGGTGAAATGAAAAAAGTTCTAAGCGCGTTTTATTATTGTATACGTTCTCTTTTTGTACAAAATTAATTTTAATTTTAACAATTTCCGAGCGAAAAAAAATCATTAAAACCGCTTTAGTCTCTTCCCCTCCACATCGCCACCGTCCCCTGTTACTCTTTATACCTCGCATGTTCACCGGCTGCTGGTGGTGGTGGCGATGGTAGTGGTGGCGGCGGCGGTGGTGGTTGCAGCGAGAAGTGGGTGTGCAGGGGCTTCATTTTATTTTTCTGTTAACCTTTCTTTTTAACCGTACTAATTAAATCGGCGGTAGCAGTGACGGTGGGAGAGAAAAAAAGAGAAATAATTAAAGTATATAATTTCCTTCTCTCCGCGAGCTCTTTCGGATTATTAAAAAAAAAAAAAAACCGACAAAGAATAATACGGTTTAGAAAATGTTTTTCCACGTTTTACCCCTTCAAATCCCAACCCCGAGAGACAAGTGAGGGGGATGAAAAAAGAAATAAAGAAAGGTAATTAGTTAAAAACTAAGATTAATTACGTCCACGTCGTGACATTCGTTTGCTGCTTGTGGGGGCAACGCGACTATATACGGAATCCATTTCGTACCCGGATTGTCCGGCTCCTAAGGGCAGTATAAAACCCCTCGGTAGCTTAATGGAAAGCCACTATTTCGGGCGGGACAGAAATCCTTTTTCTTTTTAACATAATTATATTCTTTTTATTTATTTATTTTAAACGAAGAAAGGGGAGAAAAAATCGCTCGAGACTTATTTTGAAAGAGATATCTCGATCAAAGCGCAATAAAAAGCGATTACATTAACTATATATATATATATATATATACAGGCATACAGGTATATGCGCGTTTCGTGGCCAGCAGGATTTTATTATTGGCGGAATTCGCCTCGGTAAGTGGATTATTATGTTGCAGGCATCAAAATGCCACACGCTCATAATACGAAAAGACCTTGTAATATTTTAGAATAAATAAATAAAATAATTTATTTTTTTTGCGTTTTAAAATGCTTTTAGAGACGTCTTATCGATTGATCAAAGTTTTTTCGTTTTATTTAATTCAATTTTTTTTTACCGATTCAGCTTACACTCTTTGCTTTCCTGCGAGAGAGACCCACTCACTTAAGTGGTCGTACATTCTTCTCGCCGTTTGAATGCATTTTGTATGCTTTTTATTATGCTTTATGACAATCGTCGAATAACCTAATACACAGATGAAACGCGTCACATTATTCAAAAGCGCATGGCATTTTTTTTTCTTTTATTGTTATTGTATTATTCAAGTGTATTATAAATCATTTTCTTATACTTAACTGTATACCGGCTACATAATATACTCAAACATGCACGTATAGAATATATAATAATATTATGCTAATAAGTTATCAAACATTTATTTAACCAAAAATAATTATTTGTCATGTTTATTTTACTTGTTACGTACTTAAGTGCTATTACTCCATGTACTTGTAATGATAATCGTATTGCAAATTATATAGTCATTACAGGTAACGTATATTATTACTATATACGTCTATAATATTATTGTGTGGATAACGTATATGTTATACTCGTCGATGTTAAAAATGTGTAATAAATTGTGCCAATATGTAATACAATTACTTTTGTTAGTATTATATAATAATGTATAATAAGTATATTGTATATATACGCTACTCTACTCGACGTCGATTATACTTGAATAATATTACCACGTTGATCGGATCTAAAATTACCCCGCACACATAAAACGACTGCGGTTGTAAGTAAATGCACTATTGTAAAATAATTTACCGGTAATTTGAATTTTTTTTTCTGTAATCGATGAAACCGTCCCGTATATTATATATAGTGTTAGTATATATATATATATGTATAGTCGGCAAGTATTGGGGGTGGGGAGAAAATGTGGGGAAAAGTCCATTGTAAAACAGCTTTAAGTATTGTCGTGTCTCGTAGAATGTAGTAGTAGTGAAGAAAGCGGAACTTTCATTAAGTCGATTTTGGGATTAAATTGATGGACGGTCGAATGGGTGGAGGGAAGTGGCGAGTAAAATTCATTAAAGTCTGGAGGATGATGTTCGTCGGGCGCGGGAATCGTATGGTATATATATATATATATATGTGTGTATAATATATCTATACAAATTAAATGAAATTTAAATGAAATAAGTTTAGAGCATCGTTTATGAGAAGTTTAAAATTAAGTTTGAAAAGACGGATGATGCATAATGTAATGGCGTGCAGCGTGTAAGAGAAGGTGGCGGCGGGTGAGCCGCTGTTTTACAAGCGCAGTTCATGGTATTAATTTTTATTAAAAAATAAAAATTAGCCGGCACGTAATTAAAGAGCCCAGACGAAACCTCTACATTGTGTACTTTAATTTGCAATATTTTGTTCGGCAAATTTCAAACAATGTTACTATACGCTACTCTGATATTGCAGCCGCGTATATAGTACATACCGTCGTTTTTTCCTCTTCATTAGTTACAACAACATCACTGCAAAACAAATTTTAAATTGTAATTGTTTATTTTTTCCTCTTTTTTTTTGTAATCTAATCATTTGAAATAAATGCAATTTTTTTATGTTTTGATTTACCATTGTCCACTATACAATTTATTATGCTTTGTAATTTACGGTTATTAAATTATATTAAACAAAATAATAAAAAATTATTGACAAATATTATTATTTGCTATAAAAACTTCACGCAACACTTTAATCGAGTTAACATATTTTCGGAAACATAAACTACACGTGGAGATTAAATCGATTTATGTATATAATAAATTCTTAGGCCCGTACATTATAATACTATTGAGTGAGTAAATTGAATAAGTTTAATTAATAAAAACCATCATCAACAACAGTAATGCGATGTACACTTTCTACTACTACTTACATAATTAGTTTTTACAAGTTTCGCCAAACAGACTTAGTCTACCCCAATAATTCCCCTGATAATTATCTTTCAATAATTTATTAATTAAAACAACTACCCGTCTTAAAATTATTTCACTTTCTACGCAAGTACAATTTAACGTATTTTTTCGTATTCGGTGAGTCGATTTGATTCTATACAATATAAACGTATTTATTAACTATATTATAATTAAAAAACTATAATTAACTAATATTATGATATGGTACCTAATGATATTCATTATTCGCGTGGTTGGTATTATTGTTTGTGTAACTATTACGCCGTATTTTTAATAATAATTTTCTCGTTGTCCTTAATAGAACACCAACAAACAAACGGCGGCGTGGTGACCAACGGCGGTACAGTGACCGCGACCACGTTAACTGGTCTGAACGGTAGCACGGCCATGATAGCCAGGGAGTGCGCCAACTGCGGCAAACGCATAACCGAACGGTTCCTGCTCAAGGCTTTGGACCTGTTCTGGCACGAGGACTGTCTCAAATGCGGCTGCTGCGACTGTCGGCTGGGTGAAGTCGGATCCACGTTGTACACCAAAGCCAACCTGATACTCTGCAAAAGGGACTACCTCAGGTAAATAGAAACCGAGCAGCAGTGATTTGTCAATCGTACCGGTTGTGAAATTAAAAAGACGTGACCCTTACTGGAGTACAGCTATAATAATACTCTGTATAGTCGTCCGAATTCTGGAGTTATGAAATTGAAAGAAATCGCACGTTCGATCTCAACTCGTAATCCCCGCCGGATTTCCAACTCAAAAATTGTTTTCTTTCTGATAGTATTTCCTTTCGATATATTTTGTTGTTCGGTCGTTTTACAAAACGTTGCTTCGAGTTAATTGTTGTGAATTATTTTCATGGGCTGATTAATCGGGTATTTCCGTAAACGACTGTAAATAAAAAATGTAATTTCTTGTCCCTGTCCACCATGTATACATTATTATACAAACGGACAGGGGTATATTATTATATACTTACTATATATATACTATAAAAGCTTTACGGTGCAACGTATAGTCGTATTGTTGTGTCGTTGTTCTTCTATATATATATACGTATGGCGGGGAGGGTAAATGGTGAAATAGGAGGACGAGGCGACGGCGACGCTGGTGGAGGGAAAGGGTTTAATTAGCGCGAATGCCGAATTATCAGCAATGGAAATAAAATAAAAATAAGTCTAGAGGATCGCGTCGAATGGGCGCCGAGTGCGTGGGTGGAGAGACACCTATTCCGGATTCAATTAAATCCGTTTATGAAAGTGATCGCAGAGAGTGGATTTTACGATGGTGGGGGAGAGGGGGAATTTTCTCTCTCACACACTCGCTCACTCACTGTCTCTCTCTCCATAGCCCGTCGGCGGCTGTTGAATTTAATTAAAACCGTATGTCGGCCAAAACGCCGCTGCTTGGCCCGGCACAAAAGTCAACTCTCTGCCGCTGACGGAAAACACAATCTGCACGTATATATAAGCACACACACACATATTATCCAGCCAAGTTAATACACATATATATATATATTTAGAAATGGAGCAGGCCGACTGTTTTACTATTATTATACATACATATACTACCACCCCTTTAACTATACCCACACACACAGATGCCAGATACGCACCCCTCGGCGCGTGGACGAGACTTCGTCATTTGGCAAACTTCTCTCTAATGAATGGACACGGACAATGTGTCGTCGTCGTCGTCGCGTTTGGACGACCGAATTAATTTGATGAACAAATATCACGTGACCGTCTCTCACGACAAAAATATTATAATAAGACCTTTCGACCGACGATAGATTGATTCATTTTTCTATCATTCATATTACAGTATGATATTCATCGTATAATTTGTATTTATCGTTTGATAATCAAATTTTAATACGATGAAATATTATCATTTTTATCAACATATATAACAGTCAACAGGAAACGCGAACAATCGTTGAAATTATCTATATTTTTATTTATTTATGCGCCCGTATACATGCATATAATTACAAATTGGAATTTTCTATTGTCGAACGAGCATAATAATGAGCAAATACGTGTAATATATAATATTATGTATTGTTCTAGTTTTTGTTTTAATATTGAAATACGATTTCTGTTTGTTTTTTTTTGTTTGGAAATAAATAATGCGATCGTAAAAATTAGGTTATTGATTACTTTTTACATTTTCTTCGTATCCGATATCACTTACGCTCTGTATTATAACTTATAGTAGGTATAGCTTTCGAAGCTGTTGATTGGTTTTCCTATTCTCGAACCGGTTCGGAAATAGGCTTAATTTTGAAATTTGTTAATATGCGTTGTAACTTATAACGCCGAAACGACCAGACCCATTTTGCTCGGTGTAATTAGAAATCAGTAAAAATTCTAAATCTAATTTCCGGACGTTTCGACTCAGTTGAAAAATTTTGTTCTAAAGTAGTACCCACTACCCTACAACAAAAACGATGACGACGACGACGACGCAATAATAATATAATACTGGTATTACAATATATACACATATTATACATGTTATACACTTATATATACGTACACTATACATTTGTACATATTATATTATCTTATTATCTGTGTATAGATTATAACGAGATAATACTCGCCGGAGGCGTCGACGCACGCGGTCGGTCTGCTCGTGTGTATCAAAAACGCATCTCGTTTCGGCGTCCCGTATAACATTATAACGCGAACATCTGTTGTGCAAAGTGTACCTATTCCTATATAATAACATATAAGTATAATACGTTTTATATTGTAGTGTATATACTATATTATATTATACTGTTATTATAATATTCTGCGCCGAGCCAGAAAGAAGGTGTACCTGTACACACACACACACACACAAGCATTACGCTCGCGTCTAATAATTAAACGTCAAAAATCCATTAAATCGGTTTATCAGTGTTATAACTTATAATGTACCTACACGTAATATAATATAGTATGGACGCCGAGAAAAACGAACGGTTTATATAATATAGTATAGCCGATATTATAATTATTATTACCTACCTATACCTATAGTACATTATTATTCGAACAAATTTTTATCCTAAATTTATATATCCCGTTTTCTCGCACTCACCCCCGACCAGAGCCACACCGGGGTTTGAGTAACGGACACACACACGGTCGCGCGTAGGTACAAAGAGTACAAGAGTGTGTGCGTTTTATTTTACACGGACAAAACCCACCGCCGTCGCACTTAATCGCCGACACGATATTATAATATTCATGTAAGGCTAATGTAATTTTCAGGTTATTCGGAGCGACCGGCAATTGCGCGGCGTGCAACAAGGTAATACCGGCGTTCGAGATGGTGATGAGGGCCAAAAACAACGTCTACCACTTAGAGTGTTTCGCGTGTCAACAGTGTAATCATAGGTAAAAAAAAAAAAAAAAACACGTAACAATAATAAATTATAAATATATATAGGTACGCGCGTTGTGTATAATGTATAATAATATACTAATATAATATAATATATTATCGGATATATTATACACGATTTAAAATATAAGCTATGTACATATTGCGTTGTACGACGGCGTTATTATACATTATGACACTCGCGGTCGTATCGCGTCTGCCCGCTCGTATATGTCGGGCGTGTCGAGACGATACGAAACGTTTTGCACATTAGTTACGCGCACACTTAATATATATTATTATATTGAAAACTTTCACGTGGTCGTGTGTCTGCAGGTTTTGCGTGGGCGATCGTTTCTACCTGTGCGAGAACAAGATCCTGTGCGAATACGACTACGAGGAACGGCTGGTGTTCGCCAACATGGCCACGTACAACTCGTCCAGTCTGGCGCACATAAGAAGGCAAGTCAGTAGATTACAGGTAGGACATCCGATGGGGCAGCCCTATACTCGCACCACACCATAACACTACACACACGCACATACACACACACACACACACACACACACAGGAATTATGACGTGGGTACCAAAGGCCTAAATATGTACGACTATGTACGAGTAAATCCAGTGCTGTGATTAGGGGGGTGGTTCACTCGAGTCAACTTCGTGCTTTTTATGCGAGTTCCTATGGTTTGTAATAATAATTCATATTTTCAAATTATATTCATCTTATTTAATTTTTAATAATTAGTGGATATATAACTAAAATACTAGTCATTTCAGATTTTAAGCCCAAGGGCTATAAAAAAATATACTATCGTTGCCTTCTTGATTGTCTTGTGATAAGTATATAATGTAGGTACCATACAATTTTTCCATCGGTCGGCCAAATTTGTTAACACATCATTGCATTATAATATATAGGTTCTATAATATTATATTATATGTATAATGTTTTTACTATTATGGTCTACCTATGTACCTACCTGGCCTATAATTCCTTGTATGCGTTTAGCAATCACGCAATCTCCGAAAAGACCACTCTATGCCGCCCCAGTCAAAATTATAAATTTTATATTTTATACGCAAAAAAGTATCGTCGTAGTGCCATACGCTAGATCGTTAAAATCTATTAAATTTTCAACTTTGCTTTTATACACACACTGTACATACACCCACTGACTCGTAAGATAATTTGTCTATATAATACTGTATAGTGTATATACATAACAGTTTGATTTGTGATGTGTTGTCACTGCGGATTAGATGTCACTGTGTCAGTGGTAAATAGGAAGTAGGTAATAGTTACCTTTATTTATTTATTAAGTTTTGTGTGAAGTCGACAAGATAGCACGTCCCAGTAGAGAAATTTCGTTCCGCAACAGTTTTCACCAACGAACCACGGTTATATTATATACGGCATCGTCTATATTCTTACTCTGCATTCTGCAAGATTCTTCACCAAATAATGTTTGGCAAACATGCTCATTGCTCACCCCCATTTTTTCCTACCTATCGAATTTCTCCAAATTCAATTTTTTTTAAATTTTAAGGTACACTTCTATTCTGTGTACCTATTTACAAATACAAAGTTTTTTAATACCGTTTAATGGGAGTCATATGGTAATAAAAATTTATTTTTTTCAACCAGAACCAAACTTTTTACTGTAAATTGTTAAGCAGGTGTTTTTTTTTTAATGTTCAAGAATCTAAATGAAAATTTCTAAAAAATAGTTTCCATAAGTTATTAAAATGTATAACTAAGACTATAAGTCTTTAAAAAATATTTTAGAAAAAATAGGTTTAGGTTTATTATTTAATCTAGTACTTATATACTTATTATACTCTGACAATTTTTACAATTTATTAAATGTTAATAGATTAACTACTATACTTATTTTTAAATATTCATAGCCCCATATTACATACTTATATATATTATTACCCCTTGCAACTACCGCCTACATTGCATTAATATTATTAGAGCGCAAAGTTAAATAGGTAACTCAAAACGTATTACTCGTTAAAACTTCTATTTATAGATACACTAAATTTTCAAAAGTCATCTTCGCTAAACGATCTCCAAGGAAAAAGGTTGATTCTAATTTAAAAAAGTTTGTAACGCAGGGCACTTCTTAAAAATCTAATTATTTAATATTTGAATGTAAATTATTATGGTACTTTAATTTACTTAAATTTTCAAAAATAAAAATTTGATTAAGTTCATTACAAAAGGAAATAACGGAGCTGAGCATGCACGGCGAATCACTCTGTATAAACTTGTATTATTGACATGCGTTATAATTTATGTATACGCGTACATTGCCTGTATCGGTGGAAATAAATGATAATCGTACGCCTCCGTCACAATAAAAGTATAAAACTACACGATGTATTTAGACGACTGTGTTTCAATTTAAAATTTTATGATCCTACATTAATAATTGCGATAGCTAGAGTACTCACAAAACTGACAGGCACATTTATGCGTGTGCAATATAAATGGAACTTTCTGACTCTGGATATATCATAAAAAATGCATCGTATAACATATAAAACAACAACTTTTTTTACCATTATAGTGTGTATGGCGTACGTATATGTACCCGAATGTGCACATTACTTATCAACATAAAAACGTTTAAATGCAAAGGTTTTTAAAGTATTCCGTAGGGCGAATAAATTCAAAAACTGCATGCATCATAGAAGAGCTATATAAGAAATTGTACTCTTAGCTTTCCTATTAAGTTCTCGATGGTGTATTAAATATGAAAAATTATTATTTGTTTTATAATAATTAAAAATTCTGCTTAATTGCTAAAAGCCACTTAAAATAAAAAAATAAAACGACGGCATAAAAAATATTCAGTACCTAGGTAATTATATAAAATTGAACTTTAAATTTCAGTTATTAAAAAATTAATAATTAAAATATTCCCACTAACTAGCTAGCTAGGTATACTCGTGAATCGATTCATTATAATATAGATTAATACGTAAATTGGTATAATGAGGATTGATTATTTTTTACTGATGCGGGGATTAGTTTTATGTATATATAATATATATATATAATAACACTATTGATAAAACGAGTGAATTGTTCAAAATTAAAATTATTTCTTTACCCAGTAATTCCTGTAATGTCATTGACTCGTGATAAATATATTCAAATTTATAATATACTTTTATAAAAAAATTTAAACATGTAAAATTCCATTTGGGGAAGCATATTATATTATTATTATTGCGTAGGTAATAATAATATCGTTCCGATCAAAGCTATTGTTTGTTACTGAATTGTATTAAAATAGTGGCCTCTAGAGAAACCATTCAATTTCAGTTCAAAAGACGTCGTCAAAAAGTTTACTTATAAGTATTAGCTAACGCCTGAGTTATAATACATATACGTGAGTTTCGGATATATTTTATACCTTCGCAAATTTACATAAGTCATCCTGACATAGTCACATACTCATAATTTACACACATACACACACACCTAATCAAGAATAAAATCACTAATAATATTCTTTAAAAAAAAACTGAACAGTAAAAAAGGGAATTTCACTCCATTTTCCTCGCGTACATAGTATATTAGTATAATATTCGCTGGGCGAGGTTTCCTGTCGATCGATAGACAATTTTTCGTAAGATACATCTTGATTTTCCGATCAAGAGGTGTAATCGACGTTTTCCAGTCGATCGATTGATAACTATATGTCTATAAATACGTTTATTATACTGAATAATACTAATGCGATCACTGACATGCCCTTTCAACTCCGATTTTCTGTTTTGTCATTTAAGCAGCCAGCGGCAAACGAACACGCCCACGCAGCAGCAGCAACAGCAGGAGACGTTGTAGGACCGACCGACGAGGTGGACCGGTGCAGAGCCACCTCGGTCGAGCAACAGCAACAGCAGCAGCAACGGCGACCACTACCACCGTACGACACCGCCGCCATCGGTTACAGCGGCGCAACAGCATCACCAGCATCGGGTCAACAGCAACAACATCTACAACAACAACAGCAACAGCAACAACAACAGCAGCAGCAGCAGCAGCATCAACATCACGTGCAACAACACCAACACATGCAACAGCACCACCAGTTCCTGTCTACAGCAGCCGGTGCTACGGTGCTCTCTGCACATCAATCGACGGTCGTCGTGGGAGGTGGCGGAGGAGGTGGAGGTGGCGGAGGCGGAGGTGGAGGTGGACGAGTCGACGACGGGTCGAGCGGCTACGGCAGTCCGGACTCCGAGACCGGCATCGAACCGTCCACGGCCGCAGCCGCCGCCGCCGCAGCTGCCGCTAACATCGGTGGTGCGATCATCGCGTCCTCGGCCACCGCGGCACCGCCGGTACAATAATGCCACCGTTATGCCACCGATTCCGACTGCGGTATACACCTACGGACCTCGGTAACCGCGGTGCCCCCTCCACCACCACCACCGATGAAGGCGTAATTTTTACACGTCGTCGTCGCGCCAAACACTTGCAAAGTCGCGCAGACGACATGCGTCATGAGCGAAAAAGGTCCGTCTACAATTTATTGTATGTCACATCATCTTTTCGCGCCCGGCGAATTCTGTTGCAAATGTTTTGTCGTCATCGCCTTACGCCCCCCGCATACGATGATATTATTAAAATAACTATTGTTGGTACCTAATATTTTATACCTATTACATAATATAATATTATTAAAATATATGATCATGATTGTCGATGATTCGTACGCCGTATCGTTCTAGTCTTAAACGATGCCAAATTTACCCACACATATATATATATATATATAAATATATGTATATACTATACACCTATTGAGTATATTATATTATTATGGATGTTGATTTTTTTTTTTTCATTTAATTTTTGTTTATTTGTTTTGTTATTATTATTATTATTACTATTATTAATTATATTATATAGGTATGCTCGATGATAAAAAACAATCGATGTAGTTACAAAGAATCTGCTGCACATGTGGAAACAATAGGAGTTTGATACGAAACTAATATATATTATAAAAGTTCGATGTCACCATCACAATAATATAATAATAATATAATTATTTTATATTAGACATCACGGTCACACGTCCGACTGGCACATACAACGCCGATAATTTCCGTGTGTAATCCGTTAAATCCTGTAAAAACTTTTTGAAAACAATTCGAGTCGTTCTAAAACAACCTCGTCGTGGTTGATTTTTTGAACTAAAATATCGTTCACTCTTTTCCGGTTGTCCATATTACATTATATACCTACCTACGAATACTTTCCCTCGAATACATAATATTTAACAAATCACGCGTTTTGTACATAACACGATAGGTACATTCGATTATTTAGGTTTATACCGACGTCTAAACGTTCAGTATTATATTAATATCTTAAAAATACGAAACGAAAAAATAACCGTGTACATTTTCAAATGCTCAAATTTTAACAATACGCTCACGGGCAGAGACGTTTTTATTATTTTACATTGTTATTAAATGTTTTATTCATAATACATAATACGAGTATTCGAGCTGTGTTTGAGGGATTATTGTTAATGTAAATTATTATTATTTATTTATTATAAATGGATAAATATCGTGACCCGTTGATATATATATATATATTTTTTTTTTTTTTTTAAATAATTAAATAAGCGTTTATACCATTTCCTATTGGGATTTCCCCTATCCCTGCCCTCTACGAATCGTGTACAGTACCGACCTAGGTAGTATATATATATAATTTATACATATATATATATATTGATAATTATGAATAATATATATATATGTGTATACATATATTATATTAATAATTATGATTACTATTTTGTGTATAAACGTTTTATCGGACTAGTATGTTTTAGTTGTTTTTTTTTTTTTTTAATTTTTAATGTATTAAGTTATTACACCTAATTTTTAATTGGTACTTGTTGTTTAGTATACAAAATATTACGGTTTCCTGACGAAAAAAAATTAAATTTCACTACTAAAAAGCGTCCATTTACTAAACATTGTAAAGAACAAAAGATATATAATGAGATGATGATATCATAATATTAATCAATTCTCTTTTGCTGCAGTTTACAGCTTTTTAATATTTTAAATGTAACATATCCGTTCAGATGTTGTATACGATTGTTGGGATAAAATAAAATCTGATCTCAGAAATATTTGGTTTTTATTTTACGCATAAATATAATATGTGTATACCAGGGCTTGAAACCGAAAAAAATTTTTCCGGTTTCGGTTTCGGTTTCGGATACCGGTTTTGATTTTTTCCGATTTCGGTTTCGGTTTCGGATACCGGTATCAATTTTTTCCGATTTCGGTTTCGGTTTCGGATACCGGTATCAATTTTTTCCGATTTCGGTTTCGGTTTTGGATACCGGTATCGATTTTTTCCGATTTCGGTTTCGGTTTCGGATACCGGTATTGACTTTTTTCGATTTCGGTATCGGTTTCGGATACCGGTATCGATTTTTTTCCGATTTCGGTTTCGGTTTCGGTTTCGGATACCGGTATTCATTTTTTCTGTTTCGATTTCGGTTTTTAACGGTTTTAACCGGTATTCAAAATCAGTATCGAATATCGGTTTTAATCCCTGTATTTATAATAATTTATAATGACATAAAATACTGGCGTAGGAACCTACTTGCCAATCGCCAAACATTGCGTGGCTTACGATTTAGCGTCTGGTTGCCTGACAAGTACTATAAGATTTGCAATCAATGATAATATTTACACTGGAATGAATACGTAATTATGACGTATTTAGTTATAGCCTCTCCACTTCATAACACCTAATTTCTCAATGAGGGGCTAACTTCATGCGTGTCCCACCCACCACATTAATCAAATTGATCACAGCTTGATTATATTATACCAATATAGATTAGGTATATTAATCCAATAGAGTATGGTTGGTGGTGGGTTGGTAGGGAGCACATTTTTTAGTCGACGACTTTTAGGGAAACCTAGACAATTATGTTAAGGCCTTAAAATGTATTATAATAAATTATAAATTATTTAAATTATTTATAACTATACTATAATTATTGACTCAGTATTTCATAATTTATTGTTGGCTATTGTGTTAATTTAATGTAGGAAAATTATGCCACATAGTTATTTCTGTCTTCTGATCGTCTGTGGCGGCAGAAAAACACGACAGCTTATAATATAGTAAATAATAATAGTATTATTGTTATACAATTTTTATTATGGCGTATTTCTGAGTATTCTATTTTAGAATACGACTATACGATTAATCCATTTACCAAAATAATATATAATATATTATAAATATAGGTAATAATTATTATATTGCGTGTAATAATAATATATTATGCGTCTAATAATATTTATATACCCTGTGAAATTACCTATGCAAACATACGGGTGCCCGCAGACGAAGACTACTGCACCAGTGCAGCTAGACCTACTTACATAATAATATATTATTATATTATAAAATATTAATTATAATAATATTATATTATATTAGGCACCATTAATCATTATTAATGTCAATTGTATTACTGCAGAACTCAGAAAGTATACATAATAATATAAATATCTATATAGGTAGGTACTTTCGAGTTAATATTTTAGAATCCAGTAAAAAACTAAGTAAAACTAAGTAAAAAAAAAGAAGGCATAGCACATGACCTAGGCTACAGGTCTAATAAATGGACCAAATTAATAATTTTTAATAATATTATTATAAACGAGCCATGGAAACGGCAATGTAAATATTATAAACTATTAAAATAAATAATAATATATAATATTTATATGATAATTTATAAAAACTAATAATATGCCAACAAAAATACTATGTCAACTCCATGTAAAAAAAATTTAATTTAATTTAATTCTTCGTTTTGCGCACGGAGTAAACAATTACCCCATATTTTATTATACATTATTTTCTACCATATGCATTATAAATTATATTATTCATAGCTTTTAAACAGAAATTCAATTATAGTCTATAGGTTTATTTTAAATGCGTAGAACTTTTTAAATGTTAGATATTAATGTTATAATTTGTCGACTTCCGTTTCGGATATCATGTTATTTCTTAAGATTTCGTCTTAAGTTTCAAAAAACGGTATTATTTTTTCCGATTTCGATTTCGGTTTCAGATATCGGTATTTATGTTTTCCGATTTCGGTTTCGGTTTTGGATATCGGTATTTATGTTTTCCGATTTCGGTTTCGGTTTCGGATACCGGTATTTATTTTTTCCGATTTCGGTTTCGGTTTCGGAAACCGGTATCGATTTTTTCCGATTTCGGTTTCGGTTTTGGATACCGGTATTATTTTTTTCCGATTTCGGTTTCGGTTTCGATTTCGGTTTCGGTTTTTAACGGTTTAAACCGGTATTCAAAACCGGTATCGAAAATCGGTTTCAAGCCCTGGTGTATACCTACGATAAGTATATTTACGAACTATTTGCCAATCGTGTAGCATACCGACAGCATTATATGATGCGTTGTCATTGACTAAATAAAAAATTTAAATTTATCAAAGTGTAATACAATATTATTATTGTTTCAGTCTTATAATCACGTGGAAGTGAATATCATAATTTTACGAATAAATCAAATCTACACGGTAATTTTTTTTTATCAAGCAAACAAAATAGCTTGAATTAAAAAAAACCACGTCGTCGCTCCGACCATGAATCAAACCGAAAAAAATCATAATTGTTCCATAATATACGGTAATGAGAATCTGGTTGGTTGTCATAATAATTATTTGCGTACAGCATCTTACTGTCTAACAATACCAACATTCGGCGAACAATACATTTCGATTAAAATTATTTGTCAACTCATTACAAAAATACGATCATTGTAATATTAAAACGTATATTTTAAATTTGCAGCAGTTTCTCGACAACCAGCTGGTTTATGATTTTGTGACTATTTTAAATTTACTGACCAAAGCAGTGGCCAGTGACAAATTTATATACAACGAAAGTCTTTTATCTCTCCGATTAATATATAGGCACCAACAAACTTAATAAAAATACTTTTTAGAAATCCCAAGGTAAGTCTTCAAATTATAAATTAGAACGCAATATTAAATGTATAGTTTTAATTCAGAAATCGTTTATATTAAGTAAATATTATTGTACCTACAATTTTGGTTCATAAATATTTAATTGATACGTTCAACTTTTTACTCACCATACAAACTAATTCAGTTTTGCCAAAACTATATTTTTATGGTTTTAAAACCATTCATACGACATGTTGTGCACAATGCCCATATTATGTTTAAATTTATTATTGACTTACATTTTCCTATGATTTTATAAATATGAATCTAATACAACTATACTGTAAAATCAACAGTATAATAATATATTATAGGTTCAGTTTAGTAAAATGGTTATTAAGTACTTATAATAATTAATATCCATGTATTTATTACGGAAAAATAAAATTTTAATAATTAAATACGGTTTAAGTGCAAGTACAATAAACTATAATTGAATCTTACTAACTATAGGTATAAAGTTTATTTAGACGAATTCAACACAAAAATCTTAAACGACCAAGATATTTATTTTTAAAGAAATATCTATGAAAAATTCCTTTCAGAAAAATCTATAAAACGGTACTTAATGGATTATTGAAAATTTAAATTATTTAAGCGACTAAGAATAAATATTAGTTAAAACTTATAATATAATATATTATTTCATTATGAAAAGGTGACTAAAATTATTATTATAGTAATATAAATATTAGAATATATTAATGCACATCAATATTATGATTTTATGAAGTACTGTATAGTGTATAGTGTAGTAATTTACCTAAGCAGTAATAACTAATAATACTGATTATAATCAATGGTAATAACTAATAACTAATAACTATAAGTACCTACATAAAAAGTAAAATAAAAAATAAAAAAATAAAAATATGTCCTTAAATTGCATACCCAATGCGCCGTATAAAATTTATAATAATTATATTATGCTCTACGGTAGAAGTATGATTTCCGGGAAACCTGTAAGTTTCAGGGGACGGCTGTCGCATTAAAACTCATCTTATCTCGTACCCGGATTTCTCAGATTTATTTATTTAAACATAGTTAAAGTACCTATTTCAATTAAAGAATAATATATATAATATATTTTAATAGGTATAAATATATTCTATAAAGTGTAAACCAGCGGTTCCCAATCTCAAAGTGTGTACTTCACGGTGTCTTTACAGGCGCGCCGTGGGGCCGTAAAATTTTATATGGTCTAAAAATAAATTTGAAACCCGGCGATGGAAACAATTAAAAATGTAATAACAATTTAAAAGAAATGTATAAATTATATATAGATTTACATATTTTCATATTACCAATTTTTTCTGATTTTATTTATTTTTTCTATTCCTTATAATTATTCATGCTATGACTTGAGAAGGATGCCCTTAAAAAACCTTAGTTCAAAAAG
This sequence comes from Macrosiphum euphorbiae, assembly GCA_949089665.1. Taxonomy (NCBI): domain Eukaryota; kingdom Metazoa; phylum Arthropoda; class Insecta; order Hemiptera; family Aphididae; genus Macrosiphum; species Macrosiphum euphorbiae. The sequence continues at coordinate 19,278,951 of CARXXK010000003.1, read as the reverse complement.
TGCGCTGTGAATCAAAAAAGTTTGGGAACTGCTGGTGTAAACCTAGTACCTACCTACTAATATTTTTATTTTTTCAACCTTAATTTCACCAAGTTAGACAGGAATTTTCATTGAAGAGGGGGTTATACTATAGAGCGGTGGTTCTTAACCTTTTTTAGTTCAGAGCCCCCTTTATCGTAATAACTTACTGCTAACGCCCCCCCTCAAAATCAAAATTTCTTCTAATAAAGATATATATATATTTCTTTATTCATCAGTATATTACAGTATAACATCATTATTAATTAAAGTAAAAACTCTTATTTTTAGATAATAAAGGTTATATTTTTCACCACTTAACAAAAACATTTTACTTTACTATACAAAAAGAATTACTTAACTATGAAAAAAAAAATTATAAAATATAAAAATTATACCTATCAATGACTACCCTGAGCCTGATGAGTAGCTGCTAACTTGGCGATGTCTGGTTCGATATTGGTCAAAGCTAAACGTATATCACCTTTGTTACAAATGTACAACCGATTTCTTTGTTTCGTCAAAAGCTGAACAACAACGCTGAATCCTTTTTCAACTTGTAAGGTACAGTATACAATAGTCCAGTTATGGTTGAAAATGTAAAAATAAATTTTATAAACAAGACGTTCCAGATACCTACGTAAAATGCGATTAGATAACATTCCGTATGTCGTTGTATCGTACGAAATTACAACTATTCTGATTTCACGTTCAATTATTTGTAGTGTTGTTATATAATATTAATAAATTGTATTATTTTTAATCTCCGAGTTTGAAAAAACTCACCGCCCCCTTCAAAACTATCGCCCCCCATAGAGACCGAAATGCCCCCAAGGGGGGCGGTAGCGCCCCCGTTAAGAACCACTGCTATAGAGTATAGGTATTCATTATTTCTAAGATAAACCGCAGAGTAGTGTACTAATGTACTATCATATTATATATTTATATGGTATATAACAAAAAATGGGCAAGCTGGTACCGGATCTGCTGTACAGTAGGTGTCTAGAGAGGTCGCTGTTAACGAATGTGTTCAATTTGAATTCAATGATTGTGCGATTCTGTAAGCTAATAACATACTAAGTATATATTTTATGATATTATTGTAATAATAGTAATTTATTTTACTATTATAGGCATTAATACTACAGAAGGTTTAATTCATTTTTGGCAAAAAGATGCATTTGAAAACGTCATTGCGAGTATACCTATAGGTTATAATATAATAATATAGGTATTTTAAAAATTGCAAGCAGTCTTGCTTCATGAATAATATTTTGAAATTACAAAAATAATAACTATAATCGTTATTCTTTGTTTGAATATCTAATTTCTTCCAAATTTGATCTTAAAATATATACAAATAAAAAAAAGGTGCTCTGCTGTACAGTAGGTTACAAGGGGGTCACTGTATAATGGATGGTATTAAATTTGAATTCAATGATAAAATATCATTGTACAAGAAAAACGATTCTGAGCGGAGACGGATGTCAGTCTAGGTATAAGACAAATTATATACTTATCTATTTTAGGTATTAAAAAAAAAATTGACCTATAATAAATTCCAAATTAATCATATCACAATATCCATTAGGTACTTATAATGCGTAATACATCAACAACAAAGACTGATACTATGAGGGATAGTAGATATATAAATATATAATAGTGTACTTTTGGAGTTTCAATTACCCATGAATAATATTATACAATCACAACAAAATAACTAAAATAGTTATTCTAGGTTTTTCATTATGTAATTTCGTCCAAATTTGAACTTAAAATTACTATAAAAATAAACTGTGTCTATGTATTTTTTAGATTTTTTGGTTACAGAATTAAAAACTTACGTGGAATCTTGTTTTAAATTTTCAATCCTTAGATATAAAAGTTGAATATTTTAAAGATATTTAACTACAAAATAATAATTCAATTTTAAATTTCATACATTTCGTCAAAATTCGATCTTTAAATGCTTATAAAAAAAAATTGTTCCCATGTATTTTTAATATTTTTCAATTGATATTGTAACAAATATCAGAAACCTTGTATTAAATTTTTACACTTTTTGGCCCAACAGATAACATTTACGATAGTAAAAAAGTAGTTTATGATTGACTATCAATTATCATGATAATAATAATGAATATTGAGGGGGGAAAGTTCACAGAGTAGTCAAGTGCCTACCATGACTACCCCGTGAGCACCACTGTGTGTATTATTTTATATTATACAATTGAGGTACTTTATGAAACACATTTATATCATATTGAAATCAATTAAATTATAATTGTTGAGTTCAACGAATAGAACAAATTTAACTAACGAAAAAACCTAATTAAACACAACAATTTTTTAAAAAGTTTTTTTTAAAATAAATATCAAAAAAAAAATAGACCACTCGGCCACTCCGTCCCCCATATTATACGATTATTATATCTGTTAGGTATAATATTATAGGGTATTACCACTGGGTATCCTAACTAATCGCATGATTCATGTTAACCTTTCATTATTCACTTACCAAACCTACTTATTGTACAAAAAAATGTATAGATTGTAGATTTATTTCAATAAAAAATGAGAAAAAAATTATATGATAATATAATCACTAATTATAATAAATGCGTAACTAAAAAAAATTACAATTTAATATTAATTTACATTATTTATTTTTGAATTACACGATTTACGATTTTGCATAAAAATTCCAGTTTTTCTTGATTGTTTTTTTGTTTTTCCTAGTGCTTTTGAAAACTACAGTGAATTTTTACCTCCCCAATGCACCAACTAGATTCATTTTCTCATCAAACAAGATATGAAATTGAAAATCAAAGCATTAATTTGACTACTTATCGTATACATACTGACAAATAAAAAAAATGTAAGAAAAACACATCACTGTAAAATCAATGCATCCATAGCTTTGCTTAGAAACTAAAAAAAGGTCATTGGGGAACCTATCTTATTTTTAAATATTTTGAAAGTTTAACCGAACAAAAAAAATGCCCAACACATTTTGCTTAGAAATATTTAATTTTTTGAAAAAAATATAATTATTGTCATAAACAAAAAATATATTATACACATATTTTTACATGCAATATAAATTATACAAAAATATATAACAATACGTCAAGTATTTAAATGCTATTTTTACATCAAGAATTTTTAAGTTAAATATTGTACTCCTCAGTTCCCCAATTTAAAGCACCGCCTATCTCTTCATAATGTTTCTTTATGATTTTATTCAAATTCTCGTATATGTAGCGACATCCTCGAACAGCTTCTGTTAATACAGGTTCTAAATGATTGATGTGAATTCTTTGTGACGTTTCTAACATAGCAATCTAGAGTTTAAATTCATAAAACATGTTCAATAACAAACCAATAATATTGTTGCTAATAAAACAAATGTGTATACCTTTCCAGAAATTGGCAATATTGCTACAGTCAGACTGGGTCCACCCATGGTCTCTTCGAGATGACTAATGTCCACTAGTGGTGTTTCTCCATTAGCTAAACTTGATGTACACGAGATCACAAATTCTTCCATGGCAATTCCAGCATCTATCAGGGCTAATGTAGCTGCATTAACACATACACTATAATTTCCACCATCTGATTGTAAAACCTAAAATGAATAAAATATCTATGATGTACATGACAATTCTCAAACACAATTCATAGTATATTAGTATTTAGTATGCATTCAAATTAATAATTTAACACTTGTAACGCAACCTACAGGCCACCTTAAATTTAATATACAATTAATATAAGGGTAAATTAATTCTACATAAACAATTATTGCTTTACAAAAATTAAATTATTAATTAACAAAGAAAAGACACATGAAAGTTATGACAATAAATCTAAAAATTTAATAAATGTAATAAGGTATACTCTTTTTCACATAAGAATGAACCGCTTTCGTGCATACAGACTGAGCCGCCGAACAGTGCCTGACCCCCCAGACGACGGCTATGCGTTCTGTGATTGGTTGACAGTCATTGCCGGCCGTCATCGATCATTGTCAGGGATGCGCAAACAAAACGAGTTTTCATCGGCCGAACGGTTCATTCTTATTTAAAAAAGAATATAGGTACTAACATTGTTACTATTTAAATCAAAAATTATATTTTACTATTATTTAAGTATATGGAATAAATAGAGAAATATGTAAAATGAAGATTAGTACATAATATCAATGAGCATCTATAATAGTGACATGTATTCATCACTTATTAATGTTTGTCAATATTATGCTTACACACAAATTCAGCCCTAAAGGTTTTTTAATAAATCATTATTATAGGTAGTAATAGTATTTATTGGTGGCATAGTGCAAAACATTAACCTAACTTAATTTATACTTAGATATTAATCTGAGCAAGTTCTTAACAATTACCTGGACAAAAATATCAATCTGAGATTTAGGATAAAGATCGGTTTTGATTGCAGTGGCCATAGCTTGTTTGAGATGCAACGTAAGCTCAGCTGATTTGTTGTCTCTCGGTCGACGCTTCCGTTCACTCCTACTGAACGTGGCCATACTATACTGACAGTTGATCACCGCACTGTCATTTGGTGCTTTAGCCCGATTGGTACGAATCTAAACATAAATTACTAGGTCATATTCCATAAAAATTCTCATCAAAACAACGTAATGTCAGTATTTTGTATTCAAAACATTTGGATATAAGGCATGTCAGTGTGGACTAAAAACGTTATTCGAATGCTAAAGAACTAGTGCAGAACTACAAACAATTGTAAGTACTTGTTACCAATCAAGATATGTACCTCGTGTGGTCCGTAAATGGCCGCTACAACTTTTGTGTTGCCCTGTTCCAAGTACGCGCTGCCGTCCGGCTGATTGAATACACCCATCTTGCACCGTATCCTGCGCAACTCACCGGACCTCCGACCGTCGGTCCTCAATCCTTGTCTGCTCAACAGATCCATCGCCGATTGCCGAATGACGACTAACGAAAGACAATTTATTAATGTATTATTATGGTTTATTAAATAAGTTTTGATTTCTATAGATATTCAGAAAGGCATGGCATGAAACCACAATTTAAGATAGTACTTAAATAATATACTTCTACTATCTTATATTGTGCGTAAAACCTACGAAAAAAATGAAAACTAAAATAGTGTCCAACTTACGTGCCAACTGCCAACTAATGCACTATGCACGAATGCACTAATGCCTCAAATTCCGGTGGCGGGAATTATGCATGTGGAGCCGGGACTCGTGAGTCGGGTGGCCCATAGATAATAAAGTTTATCTTTATTATCTATTCAGAAGCCACACTATATGATTTTCATGGACATTATAAGAATGGATAGAACCACGGTATATAAGCGTAGATAATAAATAAGAACGTGGACACGGAGTATTATCAGTGGAACCCAAATGTTTTCATATGGTACATCACGGACACCCAGCGCCATCTATTTAGTGGATTTAGCATTGAACTAAAATAATATGAATACCAAAACAATTTTTATTATAATTATTATAACATAATATTATTCTTTATTTCTTTTCAACATAGGTAGGCATTTTACATTAAAAAATATATACATATTTTGAAACAAAGATATAACTGTTACCTATGTGTGAACTAATTTTGCAAACTTTTGTATATCTTAGTCCGTGGACAAGACATATTAATAATTTTATTTTAAAGTTATGTTAGCAATGGTTTTAAATAATATAATATATCATTATTTTTTACTATTTTTATTTTTTGAAATGTTTGCAAAGGTTTTCAAAAAAATTTATACTAAATTACACATTATTACAGGTTATAATATTATAATAAAAATGTTCATTATATAGTATTTAATAGGTACTATTTATACTATATTTATACCATTAATATTTATTTTACTTCTAGAAAAGATATATTAAACAACTTGGACGAGGGTTATAGACATTTGTACTAAGATTTATAATTTGTTTCTACTGGATTAATCTTCTTTGGCCATCCCTGAACTGAATGTTTCAAATATATTATTGATAGGAGTATAAATGAATCTTATCTTATAAACCCCTATTTAATTATTTCTAGTTAAATTAACTACTATTTATCTTTAAAAAAATTATAGTAGTTTTGTTCACTAATATGTTATTATAAAATTACAGAAATAAACAAAAATTGTTGGAATTTGGTAATGACGTAATGTTGAAGATGAAGGAGAATAACCAATGTTTTTTTATTTCTGATGAATAAAATTATTTTTAATAACTTATTTTTGCAATAATTTAACACAATTTATCATCAATTAAACTTGTTATTAATTACACCCATTGTCTTTTTAAGAATTGCTAATTTATAAATATTTTTTAGTGATTTTATACCTTGTTATTTAAATACATTTGTATTATGATATAATGATAATATATCAAATTGTGATATGTTTTCTTATAATAAAGAGTTCTAGACTAACACATATGTATATTTTTGGGATTTGATTGTTACTTACACAGGATTTAGTCATTGCATTTGTGTACTCCATACTTTCTATTCAGTTTTGTGTAACTTGCTTCATAAGCAAAACTGATTAAATAATTTAGCATATCTTTTTGAATTTAGAATACCTACTTAAGATACATTTGATTTCAAGACATTATAGGCTGATAGACGATCTTCTCTCAGAATTGCAGTGGCGGACTGGGAGAAAAAAACAGCCCGGGAAGATCATAATTGTAGAGGCCTCGGCCTGAAGTATACTAACGGCCCTTTATATAATATACCACAACAAAAACCCTTCGTAAACTACATGTAAAAATGGCTAAGTAAAAAAAAATATTAGATCTTTAAGCACTAGAAAGATGTGATGTCATGAATAAATGCTAAGTATATTGAATTTAAGTAAACTTATTTTTTCAATAATTTATTTACTTGAAGAGGAATTATTTCTTAAAAGAAACAAAGTGTGATGAACAAAATAATTAAATGGCGAAGGACTATTAAAATATAACTTATTATTATTTAAAAAATATTATTATTAATATTTATATACTATTCTAAATAATTCCTCGCCAAGTACCTAAATAAATTATTGAAACAAAATAAGTTTACTTAAATTCAATATGCTTAAAGATCTTATATTTTTTTTACTTAGCCATTTTTGCATGTAGTTTAAGAAGGGTTTTTGTTGTGATATCACTAATATTTATCATTATTAAATATTGAGTATTTACACAATAATCTATATTAAGAACGGTAATATTGTTGGTAACAATGGCAACGCTGATGCGACGACGACGACGGCTACCGTGATTCTGAATTTAATATAAATTTCCATTAAAAAGTTCGCACTTTTTCATTTATAACTTCATTTCTAAACGTACTATTTAAGATTTTGATGATTTTTACAAAAGCACGTTATATACAATATTTCTGATGTTTTGGAGTTTACTAGGAGTTAATTGATGCATAAGAAAATAGTTATGTCGTATAACAAATTTACCTGTATTTTACACAGTTTAAATAGGCAACTCCTGCTTCGATATACTATACACACACCTTCGTGCAGTTATTATTTTTTTTTTTACTTAGCTCGCGCCACGACCGTGTCGGTGGATATAAATAATAATAGTCTTTAGAAAAATTAACGCTCTATTTTGTACTAAGTAAATCTCATATTGTACTTAATTGTACTTTATTGTTATTATTTGTATTTAAATTGAATGTCTAATTTAAGAGCCTCTCACCCAAGCTTTTGCTTATAGGAGGTGAGCAGACTTACTACTGTATTTATAATCTACAATATGTTGGGAATTGTTTGCAAATAAAATAAAATTGTTATTATTAACGCGCTTGAAATTCTAATGCTGCGGGCCGACGAGAACGAGATAAAAATACTAGCTGGCTAGTAACACACGCCGTCGTCTGGGAAATTTTCTCGGAGATCGGTCTATGTGTTGAACGATTTGTATTTAGCTCATTCTCGATTAAATCCAAACGCAAATATTATCTTCTTTCGAAAAATAAATTATGGCAACAAACTTTAACAACATCGACCGAGCCGCAAAAACATAATATTACTGGAAATGGTGGAAGAAATTTTGGTCAACAAGATGGAACTCGCTTTGATCGATGAAACCGACGAATATCTCGTTGTCGTTCTTGTAGTCACTCCACTTCTGTCTGCCATTGTTACGGTCGCCACTACAGCGACGTTCAGACCCTGGAGTCGGAGCCCGAAGGCTCGACTCTCGGAGGCGCAGACGGAGAGGAATTGGCTGAAGACGTCGAGGAGACCGTCTCCCCGCACTGTGGCGGAGTGCCGAGCGGCGACGCGCTGTCGTCTGCTGCAGAGTCGGAGCTCGGTCCGATCCCAGAGACAGCACCGCTCGGCGACGACGACGACACAGCAAGAGAAGACGGAAATTCGAAGGTTTCTGAAGCAGAAGTGGAGGATGTTTTGTGTCCAGAAGACGATGAAAAAATCGAGACCGCCACAGGAGAAGACCCCCCTGGGCGAAGACGACGGACAGGAGATGACGGCGACGGAATGGAGGGGGGATGCGGGAAAGAGCACGGACGGTGCGCGGCGGTAAGTCACCCGCGCACGTTCTCCGACCTGCACCCGCGGCGCGACGGGTTCGCTGGCGTCGCGCGCTCGGTCGTCGATGACGCGCGAGACCCTCTGGCGGCTCGGCGAGCGCCGGACCGCAGTTACGGTCACGTGATGCGATGGCGGCGGTGGACGGCGACGGTGGACGGCGGCTAGTAGACGTACCGACGAGGGCAACGATTCCGACCCGACGGTACACCGACTCGGTACGACGGCGGCGGCGACTCGGTACGACGGCACCGGCGGAGACCTCGGCACGGGGTGAGTGGTACGGAGATTCGAGTGCTAGGAACACGGGGACGTCAGCGGCGCCGGACTCGCAGAAACTTAACCGTTTCAGGGTCTGGAGGCGCGCGGCGGCCGAAGGGACAACGCCAGGGCGAAAATTACCGAAAGTCAAGGATCGCGCTGTGGTCCGCTGGCTCTCGCCTTTTCGCCCAGCGGTAATCCCAAATCGGCCGCTTCGATCGTCCCCACCGGATCCGCAGCACAGAATCTCATTTCGCTGGCTCCACGTCTTGGTCTTCGCCGTCCGTCGTCACGAGTCGTCACGCCGTCGACCGTCGACGCGCACCACATCGCGCACTAGTCGCCGTCAACCGTGGTCGCTCCCGTGGCCGTCTCGGTCTGGCCTCGCCGGCTGGGCAAGGTCGTCAAGCGTCCGAGCAAACGCGCCAGCGACACTCGTCAACCCACGGGACAGGTTGGAGAACGTGCAGAGGTGACCAGTGGCCAGCAACACTGCATTTCTGCACCAATCGCCATCTCGCATCCTCCCCCCCTTGTTTATTGTGTCTATCCTGTCCGTCGTATTTTTTTTTTTAAATTTAAGTTATTCAAAATTCAAAATTGTTAAATTGTTCACACATATAAATTTCGATTTTTTTTTCTTATTTGCGGCCCTTATGTTATAATAAACATTTTTGATGTGAACAAAAAAATATTGTTTCATTTTTTCGTTTTGTAGAGTGTATAATCAATTGTTACAGATTTAACGACTAAAAAATCGTTAAGATATGTATTTTAAATAAAAAAAACTCGTTGGTCGATTATACAGAGTATAATGGCCTTAGACCTGCAGTATAAACGCTACACGGATATTATAATATGTTCCAAGAAGGCAAGAAATATTTAAGCCATCAAACACTAAATTCGACGAATGACTGCGGAATAAATCATAAAATACCTACCGGCGGATACTTCATGGACAGTTATATAAACCAAGCAAGAAATGTAAATAATAATATGTAGGTATTGCATAGAAAATGTGAACGTTAATATAATCGAAAAGTTGATACAAAATAATATTTAAAAAAATTCAAAATTCTATTTTACATAGGTAAAATAATAATATAATAGCTGAATGTCGAAAAATAATATTGTTTGAAAACATTTCGGTTTAGGTTTGAACCATTAAACCCCCATGTATACGTGCATGTACCGATACCATATTTTCTACATAATTATTGACTTGAGTTGTAATATCCTAATTTGAACAAAACTTGATACCTATCTTTTGTACTAGGAAATCACTTTTTGACGGTATGTGAGTTTTGATATTATTGTACTATAGGCAATAGGCATAACCACACATTAGATTTTGCACTGAAATAGGTACATCATTATACATACTACAAAGGTAGCAAATATATATTTTAAAGTTAGATCCGAATATAGAATATAAATCAATATTAGTTATTGTTCATATCAATATTGATTATAACACGTCCTTGAATTTTAAAATAACTTTTAGTTAAACATACAATGCCAAAAACAGTGTTTAAACTTTAATATTATGTTATACTTTATAGAAAAAATAAAAACGTGTAAACCATATTAAGTAGGTATTATGAACTTTAAATAGGTATTAAATCCAAACGACTATACACTCAATCATATAAATTAAATATGATAAAAAAATTAAATTAAATTAAAATAATCATCACGATATAACTTCGAGTAGGTATTTTTAAATTTTTGTCTCGATAATATTTAAATAATATGATGTTTACACTATAACCCATAATATACCCCGATAAAAAAATACTATGTATAAATACATATATTACAATTTACTTGTTAGCATTTATATTTTATTTATTCAATACGAGATTACATATACCTGCTATACCAAATTCTAAAAAAGACATTCATTAAAAATATGTGATTTCAGATAATTATTATAAAAGTCGATTTTAACAACTGTGTATCAATTAAACATGTTTTAAAGCAATTAATTATATTATAATATAAGTATCTATACATTTTAAATAATAAAATCGTTTATGGTGAAATTAATTATTTTTTTACAATAATCTGATTAAGATATTTTACGTTATCAAAAGGAAAAGAGAATATTTTCATTAAAAACGAGATTAAATAATGTTACATATTATACTGAAATACCTATGCCGTTACACATATTACGCTGTAAATTTTAATTTGTATAATATTGTTGCAAACAATTTTATTTACGCATTCCTAATATCAAATATTACACTTCAATACAAGCAATTGCAATACAACAATTCAAAGTTAATAATAAAATAATTGATAAAACCTTTTACGTTGGAAAAAAAATTTAAAAAAATATATATTTAATTATACTGCAAACTGATGATCAAACAATGATTTATGCACACTAAAAACTGTTGTATTTCAACTTTCGGAGTTCAGTCATCAGTCGGCTTGAGAGAATGGCGAAGAGTTCAAAACCATTGGGTATTACATTCCATTACAGTTTTTTTTCTACCCCAAAACCACGGACTAAGATATACTTGTTCCCTTGTTCCCTTAAAAATCCATAAGTGGAAGGTGATCTGAAAAAAATTAATAATTAATATTTCTGACCACTCTTTGTCTAAGTGAATATTTTTACCTTATTTTCAACAACATGCATAATAAAATCCAATTCTCTGAATAACGTCTATTTTTTAAATTGGTGACTTTACTAGCATTTACGATTTCTTGGACTATTGTTTTTTGTGAACTATTTAAGTTTGTATGTTCAACTAAATCATTTAATGATTTATTTGTTAAGTTCTTTGATTTATCTTGTAGTTCACTCAATGTACAATTTAATTGGTTAATTTTTAATTTAAACTTTTGAAAAATAAAATATTATAAAGTATTTTAATAAATAAATAGGTAATTAGTTTAAATTAATTTTACCTTTTGTTGGATTTCTTAACATTTTTCGATTTTTTTATCATCCCTTTAATTATTTTGCGTCTTGTAGGAGTGAGAGTTGTTCCAACATATGTTTTAGTTCTTATAAATAATCTTTTTTTATACTCTCTAAAATAAGGGAACAATGAATTGCACCTTTTACATCTTTTTTTTGAACTTGTTAGAATAGAATATTCATTATGATTTATGGCGCCAGGTTGTATTCTCTAAATAAGTATTCTTAACCCGAATTCCTAAATAAAAATTGGTTTAGGTAGGTACCTATACAGCTGTTTTATTTAACATTTAAAACTCATACCTGAAAAGTGTATGACACTGGGACCTCCTTGGCATATTTCTTTTTGTTCAAACAATTGAAGGGTTTCAGTAATTTGCAATGTATCAAGTGGGTAAATGGAAAAATGGAAAATTAAAATGTCCCTAAACAGTTCAAAATAAATCAAAATATTTTGAAAATGTTATCGTGTATAGAAAATGTAAATATAAAAAACCATTGAAAATTTCATGTATCTACGGTCATTTGCTTTAAAGTTACAATAAAAAACAAATTAAATTTTGTGAAAAATCGATTTTGCGTAAAAATTCCCATTTTCCTTAATATTTCTTTTGTTTTCCTTGGCGCCTTTGAAAATTACTGGGAATTTTAAATTTTGACCTCCCCAACGCACCAACGATATTCACTTTCCAATCGAACAAGATACTGAAGTTGAAAGTCGAAGCTATATTTCGAGTACTTAACGTGTACACAGACCAAAAAAAAAAAACACACATCATTGTAAAATCAATACATTCATCGTTTCACTCAGAATCTAAAACCTACAGATATATACTATAATACATATAATAATAATTAATGATAATATTATAGTACCTATATATCTGTGAAAAAACCAAAAACACTGCGATATCATGGAAAGAATGATATGTGTAATATTAATTGATCTCCGTGGATTTGCATTTCTCCGAATTGCTTAATAATTATTAAATTTATATTTTTATCTAGTTTGTTCTATTTTAGAACATGATTTTTTCATTTAAATTCTTGTAAATCTTGCTCAGTAGCGTTCATTCTGCTTGTATTGTTATTAATATTATGTGGGTAGGTACATTCTAGAATTATCTTAGCTAATAAATATATTATGTTGTAAGAACTTGTACTGAGCCCACTATTATAGCCATTTATAGGGCATAATATTATTATCAATAAAAATAAAATATCTTTATAACCGGTTCAAAATGAGACTTGAGTACACACGATGGATGACAATTGGATATTAAATATTAATTTTAATATACTATAATTATTTCAAAAACTTTTAAAGTTCTTGCAATTATATTTTGTACATAACTTTGAGTCTTTAAAAAACAACCTTTTTCCATAAATTTAAATATTACTCAAATAAAGTAATATTTAATAAATTATACTTGTCCAAAACTTTATTTTTATATATCGAATTAATAATCCGAATAATTCAATATTATTCTGATAATATTGATAGTAATGATTTTTTTTTATCTAAAAGATGAGAACTTTTTGCAGGTCAGATTAAAGTCCTAATTTTCATTTCATTTTAAATAGGGAAGTGGCAGTTACCCAGGGCCTAGTGGTTCCAAATAATATTATAAATTTGTATTTTTATACCTAGTACAACAGATACTAATATGAAATCGATACCCATCACGTCCGCGGTTCATACTTCATAGTAAAACTGAATTTTTGTAATTTGGAATTAACTGTCAAGTTCTAACTCAGAGAGAGATACTCCATTCTGTTGTTAAATTTGACACATATCCAAATGTCTACAAATTATTGCATGTTGCATTGTCAATTCCTATTAGTTCTGCTTCGTGTGAACGATCGTTCTCCTCAATGAGAAGAATTAATACTTATTTAAGGTCAAATATGGCACAAAACAGGTTTACAAATTTAAGTATTCTTAACATTGAGCGAGAATTATCAAACACAATTTAAAATGTTGATATTCTTAACCAATTTGCAGAAAAAGATAGGAAAATGCAATTATAACAAAAAATACTATTTTATAGTAAATATACTTTGCTGGTGGATATTTAAAATTGTATTTCTTTATTGAAAATGTTGGTATTCATAATTGTACTATATTTTCTTGTTTATTAAGAGTAAGGGACAAGGCCACAAGGATATAGTCCTACAACCCCTTCCCTCTTTTAAACATTTTAACTATGGGCTCGAGCCCACTCAATTTAATGGCTCTAGTTACGTCTATGGAAATTCAATACAACATATTATAATAGTCAATCCTTACGAAACTATTTTCGAGAAATTATAGGTATTATTGACTGTTGTAGTACCTACTCAGTGTTATACATTAATTGTACCAATAAACATTAGATTATTACTTATTAGAGGATAACGTTCACAATAAGTATGTCGTTGATATTTTTGTAATTTTTTATGAAAATACGCGATGGCGGTAAAAACTAGAAACAATTTTGACACCGTCCTTCACACACGGCTGTTTTATTTTGGCTACACTGCGGCGTGGCGTGGTGTGATATTGTTTATCAACATCACCGCACCGCATCCACGCTCATGGAATACCGACCCCACCATTGCACATTTTAATCACTGTACGTCTGTACTTGCAAGTTGCAATTTTCGCCTGCGTGTTTTTACGGCTCCACGTTTTGGTACACTTAGGTATTATACATTTTGTTTGTGTTTATTTAAAACTTTTGCCGTATTTCTTATAAGAGGTGATTTGCTTTTCAGATTGAATACCATAGTCATCAATCATGAGTAGATTCTTTGCAACCGGCTCGGATTCCGAGTCCGATACATCGTCCGAGGAAGAACAGGTTATCCGCCAACCAACAGCGAATTTCACAGTAAGTAACTTTCATAAATATTTAATACTATGCCGTACACTAGATTAACGTAATACCTATAAATATTTACTTATATTGTTGCAAAAATGTTTTGGGTGCATCACTCAAAATTGTCTACTGAAGTGGCTACTCCGATGGTTACTCATACTAAACTACAAAATATATTTCTTTCTAAATGTTATATCCTATACCTAGTTGATAATAATTAATATATACTATTAATTTAATGTACCTATCTACATTTTTCCCATTGCATTCATTAGGAACTTAATTATATTTTCTTATGTAGGTCCATATTTACTTACGTAAAATATTATTCTTTGAATAAAAATACAATGGTATTGTTGAAATTTGATATTCAAACAACTACTTATCAAAACCCAAAAACATAAAATATTTTACCATTTTCATACTTGTAAGTAGGTATGGTTAACTTAATTTTTGATTTTTTTTTTTTTTGTAGGAAAATTTAAATTTTGAACATTAAGAAGTTTAAATTAGTTTTAATGTAGGTACCTATTATATCAAAAATTTGAAATTTCTTACAGGAACATTTTAGTTTCCAAGTTGTATCTGTTTAGTGAGCTTAATAATGGTCATTATATGAATTTCTTTGTTTAATGCCAAGTTTTTGATATGAATAATCACATTTTTAAAACTACTTTTTCTATTACATCATCTTGTTTAGAAAAAATGTATTTACAAAAAGCTATTGTTATGTAACTATGGATAATTTCAATAAATTTGAAACTTCAATTTAATTAAAAAAATTAACTAAAAATGAGCTTTGTTTAGTTGATTTTTTAAATACATAATGTTTTTTTTGTTTTATTGCTTTACCTATATAAATTAAAAATTGTATAAGGCTGTGTTCTTTATAATTCTTAAAACTTTTAAGGTTTAAAGTATTTTATATTATAAACAAATAAATAATAACCAACTTTCTTCAATTATATTACACATATTTTTAACTTAAATTTACTAGAACTTTATGGCTAAACAAAATTAGTTCAGGGTTCAAAGTACTGGGTCCAGGTTATAAAACCCAGTAAAAAACCCAACAAACAAAAAAATTAATTATAAATAATTTTAAAGTTTTAAACTCATAACGATAAACAATACAAATTAAGTAATAATAATAAAACAAATTAACTGTATAATTTTATATAGGTAGGCACACCAAAACTTTTTATATTTCTTTATAAGTTTCTTAAATGTAATAGTTATAACTTATAGGTAATAAGTTATATTTAATTTTAAATAAGCAGTAGGTATATGTTTTTAGCTTAAACATTTTGGGAACTGCCCTAATAAAAAAGTGTCAGAAATCGACATTCATTTGAAAATTATTAAAACCCATTTAACCCAACCGGGTCGGGGTTTTTTGAACCCTGAAAATAACTTAAGTAAAAATGAATTGTGTGTAAAAGCTTTTAGTAATTTACCAACTATTGTTCTTTCATTGTAGTTCAGTGATGACGAAGAAGACACAAAACGTATTGTACGGTCACTCAAAGAAAAGCGATATGAAGAGTTGACTATGACAATTAAACAGATCAGAAATCATAAAAAAATCAAAGATATGAGTAGCTTGCTGACCAGTAAGTTAATATACCTAAATCTTAAAACTAAGAACCTTAGTGTACCATTAATCTGTTTATAGGCTTTGAGGAACTCACCCGTGCATACACAAAAGCATTCAATGCAGTTATATTGAAAGAAGAAAATGGAATAGCTCCACGGTTTTTTGTTCGTTGCTTAGTTGAAATGGAAGATTTTATAAATGATGTCTGGGATGATCGAGTAGGGCGTAAAAATTTATCAAAAAATAACTCTAAAAGTTTGGCTTCCCTTAGACAAAAATTTAGGAAGTATGTTAAAGATTTTGAGAGTGATTTAGCTAAATTCAGAGAAAATCCTGATCTCCCAGACCAAGATGAAGATCAAAAAGAAGATGAAGATGTAGATTCTGATGAAAGTGAAAGTGAAGATGAAGCTCCAGCTGCATCTTCTAAGAAAACAGAAGAAAAAATACCCAAGGTTAGGATTTTCTTATTTAATTTTAATTTACTTATTTTACAATTAATGATACTAATTTTTGTTATATTCTTAATTCTAATTTAGGTACCAAAAACTGGTGGTGATTCTGACAGTGAAGATTCTATTGATTGGGGTAGTGACTCTGAGAGCTCTTCTTCAAGTAGTGAAGATGAAGGTCAATATCAAAGTATAAGAGAACGGTTTTTAAAAAAGTAAGTTTGTTTTGATTAGCCTAAAATACTCACAACTATTCCCATTTTTATACCTTAAATATTTTATTACTAGATCTACAGACAAAGATGATGACGAAAAGAAAGAAAAGAAAAAGGAGCGAAAGGAAAAACCTAAAAAACTGAAGCGAGAAGAAGATGATGGAAGTGGTTCTGAATGGCAGACAGTAAACAAAGGGCCAAATAGCCTATATGTAAGTGAATATTAATTGTAAATTTTATTACTTATAATCGGGGCTCGGAACTTTATGCAATTGCATATTTCTTAGGAGGCTGCATATTAAAATCTGATTTGATACCAATATGTTTCATAGTACATACAATCTAAATACAAAAATTTATATTGCATATTTTTGCATATTTGACTAAGTTTACATAATTTTGCAAATTTAAAGATTTTAAAAATATTAATGCATATTATGTTAGTAAATGATTGATTTATAAAATTTAAAAATAAAGAGCCACCACACATTGTCGCATCATCTATATTTTGAATTATACTATACCGATAATTGATTGCAGTTAATCAGCCCGTAAAAACAATCTAATCATAAAATGTATAATTCAGGTAAATATATAATTACATGATTTAATATTAATTGCTGTACCTATTTGGTACATTTAAATTTTTATCTTTAGGAATAAATAATCGAAAAATGTTTTAACTTAACCAAAAATAAAAAATTATACCTAAATTTCTACCTAGCTAAAAAATAAATATTTATTAATATATATAAATACATGTTCCGAAAAAGTTCTGAGTTCTGCTTTTCATAATTTGTTTTTGCTTCATTTTTATTTTTGTTTCAACTCTAGGAAAAACCAAAAATGTTTGCAAAAGATGTAGAAATTACTCCTGAGGCTGTTTTACGTAAATTAATAGAAGTAGTTGCCGCTCGTGGAAAGAAGCGTACAGATCGAAGAGAACAAATTGAACTGTTACATGAATTGTTATTGATATCAGAAGCTCATAGTTTAGGACTAGGATTAAGAGTAAAAATAAAGATGTCAATTATTTCTTCTATTTTTGATTACAATCCGAAAGTTTCTGATGCTATGAAGCCAGAAATTTGGAGCAAGTATGTTATTAATTAAATAACTAATTTATTTATTGCTGAATATTAAAATATCATTAATTTATTTTAGATTATTGGATTGTATTGTTGAACTTTTGGACTTGATTCTCCCAGTTAAAGACACAATCTTTATCGGAGAATCAGTAGCGGAAGATGCTGAGACATTAGACAAGGCGACTTTTAGGGTACGTGGATGTGTGCTTACAATTGTTGAACGATTAGATGAAGAATTCACAAAACTTTTGAAAGAATGTGATCCTCACAGCAATGATTATGTTCAAAGGTCAGTGTTTTGTATTTTTATAAAAATTCATTTTAGCTTTTATGATTTAATAAATTTAATTAAAAATATATAGATTGAAGGATGAAAAACGTGTCTGTGACATCATTGATAAAGTTCAACTGTTTCTGGAACACCAAAATATTGAGTCTGAAGTCTGTCGTATTTATATGCGTAAAATCGACCATCTCTACTACAAATTTGATCCACTTGTATTAAAGCAAAAGAAGGTACAAATATAGACATATTGATTGGTCATTTAAACATTTTTTATAATAAATGTTTAATTTTAGGGTGAAATTCTTGCATCACATAAAACAAATGTTCAAATAATGGAAAACTTATGCAAATACATTTATGACAAAGATGCTACAGATCGTTTGAGAACTAGGGCAATTTTATGTCATGTATATCATCATGCCTTACACGATAACTGGTTCCAAGCAAGAGATTTGGTACTTATGTCTCATTTACAAGAAACCATTCAACACTCTGATCCTGCCACTCAGGTATGTGTAGTATAAATATTAGTTGGCCATGTGGCTCTGGTATAATATTGCCATAACATGTAAATGCGTTGCTGGCATTGAATGTGTTAAGAATTTTGTTGGTATGGAAAACAATTGAATATTGTCTTTAAATTCTAAAGATATTTATTTTTTCCCTTAAAACAGTCAAGTCAATTTTAGTGTTAATTTTAAATCAATTTAAGTCAAGTACTTGTTTCTTTGAGTATAATTTGAGAATTTTATCAAGTCAATTACCATCCCAACTCTAATATCTTTATATATATTATTTATGAGGTTATTAAATTATATTACATAAATTAAATACAGATTCTTTACAATCGTACCATGGCTCATATTGGCTTGTGTGCATTCCGTCAAGGAAACATTAAAGATGCTCACAATTGTCTGGTTGATCTAATGATGACTGGTAAAGTGAAAGAGTTATTAGCCCAGGGATTACTACCACAAGTAAATACTATAGTTTTTTTTTAATAATAATAGTAGATTCTTTGATTGTAATGTTAAAATATTATTTATGTAAAGAGACAACACGAACGTAGCAAAGAACAAGAAAAAGTGGAAAAACAAAGACAAATGCCTTTCCATATGCATATTAATTTAGAACTCTTAGAATGCGTGTACCTGGTATCAGCAATGCTTATCGAAATTCCATACATGGCTGGTAAATTGAATTATCAATTAATATTATTGAATAAACTTGTAAAATAATATTATGTAAAAATATTTCCTGATTGCATATTAAAATAATAAATTACAATCTAGCTCATGAATTTGATGCTCGTCGGCGTATGATTTCTAAAACATTTTACCAACAACTACGTTCCAGTGAGCGTCAGTCTTTAGTTGGTCCTCCAGAATCAATGAGAGAACATGTAGTTGCTGCTAGTAAAGCAATGAGGAATGGAAATTGGTCTGCCTCTCGCAATTTTATAATCAACGAGAAAATGAATGCTAAGGTATAAGTTTATAAGGTATACATTTTATTTTTATTATTTATTAAATTAAGTATTGTGTTAACAGGTATGGGAATTGTTCTATGAAAGTGATAGAGTCAGAGATATGTTAGAACGTTTGATAAAAGAAGAATCTTTACGCACATACCTGTTTACTTATTCTCATGTTTATAACTCTATTTCAATGAAAACATTGTCTGAGATGTTTGAACTCCCAAAAAGCACCACTCATTCTATCATATCCAAAATGATTATTAATGAAGAGTTAATGGCTTCTCTTGATGATCCTACCCAAACAGTTGTAATGCATCGTAGTGAACCTAGTAGGTTACAATCACTTGCTCTGCAACTGGCCGATAAAGTTAATAACTTTGTAGATTCCAATGAAAGAATTTTTGAAATGAAGCAAGGTAAATTAAAACATTAACAAAAACCTATTTATTTTATGAAAGTATGAAGTCATTACATTTATAATTAATTTTTCTTTTAGGAAACTTTTTCCCAAGAGGAGGTAATCAAAATCAAGGAAATTACAGACAGAACTTTGGGCGACAAGGTGGTGGTGGACATGGCGGACATGGTGGGCACGGAGGCCATGGTGGACATGGTGGGCACGGAGGCCATGGTGGACACGGCGGCCATGGAGGACATGGAGGACATGGTGGGCATGGAGGACATGGTGGACAAGATTGGAACAGACAACGACGAGACAACCGTAATAATTATTAACAGATTTAAACAAATAGTTATTATTTTCCTTTTCATGAATATTCATACAGTTATTATAAGTATAAAATCATAAACCTTATATCTGTTCAACTTTTCTATTGAATGAAATTGATATAGAATACATTTTTATTCTATAAAATATGAAATATTTAAAATTTCCAATTAAATATTATTTATTAATATTTCAAGTCTGTGTTATTTATTTCAACTATATTTATTATAATTTAAACAAATCCAAATTCTTTTGATGTTTTATTCCAAATAAACCAATTATACAATCATGATATTTACTTGATTATTCTTGATTGTTGAAGAATATTATTCTATTATTTAACAATAGTTTAATGACTCAAAATTCAACATTAATCCTGTAAAGTGTAGAGTATGAAGAATTTGTACACAGTATCTACTATTTTAATGGTTCATATTGGCTCCCTTGTACTTGTACAATACATTAATTCTAAATGAACTTGGCAGCAACTGCTTAATGCTTTATTGTTGGAGCAATATTTATTTATTGTATAACACGTAGCAAATTGTTGCACAGCAGATACAATTTTTTGATATTTGCTGCAATATTCGAGTGAAGAAATTACCTAAACTAATTTGAACTTTAAGTTAAGAATACTGTCTAAGGCACTTCATACGCTTTTATTGAAATTTCAATTTTAAAGTGTGTTTTAATAACTCTAAAATATAAAAGTTTTAAAATGATCTTTGTTGTGCTTGAGTTAGAAAGTGAAAAGTTAAAAATAGTATGCTGATATCCTCTTGAGGTTTTAAATTTTGATTCAGTTATTATTAAATTAGGATTTCAATTGCATTCAATTATATCCTATATAACACAAAATGTGCCAGGAACACAGCATTCTTATAAATTACATAATCATATGTCATAACAAGATGTGATGAAAACATGTTATATACTTAACTAATGTATGTGAAAATATATAAATTATTTTCGCCAAACATAAACTAAAATTTATTCTATGATATAATCAATGAATGGGTAACATAGATATTAAACTTCTTGGGGGGACGAGGTGGCCGAGCGGTTAGCGCTGCCGGTTCGGGTTCGATCCTCGACTACTGAGCGGCATTTTTCTCCGGGCAAGTCACGGTGTCCGGAGAACAAGTGCCGCCATCCCCCACTCCGGGGCAGAAACCTACGGGTGCCCCATTCGAAATTCTGCCAAAACGCAAACACGTGTAAACCCCCACCAACAAAAAACCCTACCATCACCACCTTACAACCTACTAACAGCTAATGGCCCATAGATGCCAGGCTTAAGGATCAATAAAAAAAAAAATATAAAATTTAAATATATAATTTCAACCAAACATTAACTTCAAATAACTATAAATAAAACTGTTAAAATATTTTTTAAATTTTTTGGTTACAGTATGAACTGCCTACTTATGTGGAACCATGCATAAAATTCTTAATTCTTAACTTTCAAAATTGAACATTTAATAAATTGTTAAGAGGATGCTACCCATGCATTTGTTATCTTCGTCTTACACACGTATGACATACCAAATTTTCGTTCACTAGTTTCAATAGTGTGCTGTTAGTTTTAATATTACAGTGATTTGACCAATAATACATTTTTTAGGTAATAACATTATCCGTGCTTAAGCGTTGGCTTTTGTTCGATACTTTAATTTTCAATCGAGATATGAGCATTTTTATTTTTTGTTATTTCATATACCCATATCTTGCTTGAAAATAAAAATTTCGAAAAATCGGCAACGCTTAAGCACAGATTACATTCTTACCTAAAAGTTTTATAATATGTCAATTCACTCTAGTATCAAAACTAACAGCACACTAGTGAAACTATTGAACTACAATTTGCTATGTCGTGTGTGTGTAAGACGGGGACAGCCAAATTGAACCAATGTATGAGTAGCGTCCTCTTAATTGCTAAACAATTTGGAAGTTTTCAATATGATTCAATCTTGTGAAATTTGAACTTTAAATGGTAATGAAAAACAAAAAAAGGTTAAAAAATGATAATATCCGTAAACAGCTCAAAACGATTCAAAATATTTTGAAAATTTTATCTAGTATAGAAAATTATAAAAATAAACATATTGTGTAAATTTTAAGTATCTACGGTTATTCGTTTTTGAATTTCAACAAAATAAGAAAACCACTCCATGAGAATCAAGTATATAATGTTGTAAATATTTGAACTTCAAACGCTCATAAAAATTTAATTTTACTTTCTGGTATACATTTTTTATTTTTGATAAAGAAAGACAGCTTGTTACATTAATGAATTCAATTTTAAAATCTTGGATATAAAAAGAAACATTTTTATGAATTTTATCAAAATTCTAACTATAGTCTATTTAGAATGAGAGCACACCAGATTTACATAAAACTGGTTTTTACTGTGACCGCCTGGTGTAGTCGTGTTCTGAATAGACGCTCATAAAAAATTAATTGTGGATTAATTACCCTCGACTTTTAGATTCTGAGTGGAACGATATGTCTGTGTACACGATAAATAGTCGAAATAATGCTTCGATTTTCATATTCTATATCATCGATCCATAATCATTAAAAAAAACGGCGTACAATGACATAAGGTACACCCTGCATAACCCTACAGAATTATTATATATTTATATATATTATTATGTATTTATGTGTACCTATCGTTCATTTGTTCCACATCTACGTTTACACGACACCAGATTTTTCGTAATTAAGTAGGTACGTATGTTTGCAGTGGCATAATTATGAATTTGGTTTGGGGGTGGATATACGTTTTTAGCATGAACGGTCATTATCAATATTTTGATCAAAATGTTAGCAGTAAAAAAAAAGTTTTGGGGGGGGGGATCTATGCCCCTATTCAACCCCCTAATTACGTCCCTGTCTGTCATGTCTGTCATCACCTTTTAGGACAGTAAAAGTGCTTGGGTTTTCTTCAACAGTATCTTTTCTGATAGGAAAATGAATCTAGTTGGTTCTTTGGTGGGTCAAAAGTAAATTTTTCCAGTAGTTTTCAAAAGCGCCATGAAAAACAAAATCTGTTTTCGAAAAAATCGATATTGGTTTTTGGTGCAACTTTTAAACAAATTACCGTAGGTACATGAAATTTTGTTTGAATGTTTATATTATCATTTTCTATACACTAACATTTTCCAAATATTTCGAGTTCTTTACGGACATTTTCAGTTTACATTTTTTTTAGTTTTTTTTCTATAAATATCAATAAAATTTTATTTGTTGGTTAAAAAAGCTTGAAAATTTAATAGAATAGTATATTGTTTCAAAGGCAGATGAAAAAAATTAAAAATCCAGTCTCAGTTTTTTTATATATGCATTTTAAGTTCAAATATTGACAAAATACGTAAAAATTACGAAAATTTGCAAATTATTTTGAGTTAGAAATGCATACAAATTTTTCCTTTCAAATCTAAGATTTGAAAATGTAATATAAGATTATTCATGAGTTTGCCTATCTTTATCAAAAAATAAATGTCTTTAAGCAAATCAAATTAAATTTTTATGAGCGTTTGAAATTCATATTTTAACAATATTCGATATTCACTCGATTTCTCATGTAGCGATTTTCTTATTTTGTTGTAGTTCAAAAACGAATAACTGTTGATACATGAAAATTTCACTGAATGTTTATTTATCAATTCTTATACTTGATAACATTTTCAAAATATTTTGACTTTTTTTGAGGTCTTGACGGACAATCTCATATTTAAATTTTTTATTATTTTTTTTCTATGAATATCATATCAATAAAGTTTTATCTGTTGGGCCAAAAAGTGTAAAAATGTAATACAAGGCATCATTTGATGTTACAATAGCAGATGAAAAATATTAAAAATACATTTGTACCTACGTTTTTTTTTTTATAATGATTGAAAGTTTAAGTTTTGACAACATTTTATCAAATTTAATATTTAAAAATGATTTAGTAGTTAAAAATGTATAAAATGTTCAACTTTTATAGCAAATGATTAAAAATGTAAAAACGTAAATAGGTTAAAATTAGTGATGGGCATAATCGAGTGAAAATAATCGAGTTACTCGATTGTTGATAATAATCGAGTTACTCGATTGTTGATAATAATCGAGATATCTCGATTATTAAAATAATAATCGATTATGTAACCGAGTGATTTTTCACTCGAACTATAGTAACTCGACTACTTCAGTAGGTACTCGTCACTCGACGGAGGAGCAGATTAACTTCTAAAAATCTAGATTATATAATTTTTTTAAATAGTAATTTAAATTTGTTTAAGTAATTACAATTGTTAAATTTATTAGTAACTATTATTATTTATGTCTAAAATAATTTGCCAGGTTGACGTTTAAAATATTTAAATAAAAAAAAATTAATAAAAAATGAGATTATGATTTATGCACATTTTTATTTCTATACCTACTATACCTACTAATAAAAAACTAATAATATTCCAAGTTGTCATATTTATTGAATATTTTGCGTAATTATTTCGATTGATGACTCGATTATGAAAATATGTATATCAATCACCTACTATTCGAGTGAAAATTTCGAGTGATTATTTCGAGTAATAACTCGATTATAACAATATATCGATTACTAATAAGTAATAACTCGATTATAGAAATAATTCGATTATGCCCATCACTAGTTAAAATCACGGACTAAGATATAATATCTTAGTCCGTGGTTAAAATATATAAATTCCTTTATTCACCATAACATTATCAAATATACTCTTAGTAATATTATCATAGGCTGACTGACAGCCTCCGCTCAGAATCAATGGTGTACGCAAGGGGGTGGGGGAGGGGGGACTAACGGGTTGAAGGCTTGAAGCCTCTCCTCATTAACCGTATAATTATTACTTTTTTAAAAATATTGATCAAGTTTCAACTTTAGTAAGAATGACGTAAATTAATTTACGTCTTACCAAAATGAATTTATATTTGCATACCAATCATAGTATCAGACCTATAGGTATAGACATAGGTATTAACCCCCCCCCCCCCCCTAAATTTATTTAAGCCCCCCTAAGTTTTTAAATATATTCATTCTTAAACCCACCTAATAAAAAAATTATAAGGGTCTGTATTGTTTTTATAAATTTAGCCCCCCAAATCAGTTGTCCAAATTGCGCCTATGGATATATTATCATTGGTTATAAATACTAGTTTTTATTATATTCTATCACAAACACAGATATATATATTTATAGATGAAAGGCATTAGATATTAATAATACGTTAACATTCTGTGGTAACAACCACTGCACTGTCTGCACTAATTAGTAATTAGTATTTAGTCCGGTGGGAACAAATTGCTCGAACAATTGAGATTTTTTCATTTTCTACATCGTAGCCGGGCGATTTATTCTTCCACGGCCAACGGTCGTTCGTCTACACCCCGCTGCCCCGTCACCCCTTGCTATACGGTGATCGCGTACTCGCTTCGCGCTCGCGCAGTGATCGTTGTCGCACAGCGCTTGGTGGTTACTGACGGTGCAGTGGGCGGTGTGCTGCATGTTTGCAAACGTATATTTCAATTTAACGGTTATTTTCATAACGTCTCGTTCCGCGACCGGTGCCCGTTGTCCGTCGTCCGATAAACCCGTCTACACGAGTTAAGACCGTTTGCCGCCGCAGGCCCATCACCAGACAGTAATTCTGTCCGCCGATTTTTGTCGTTCGACGTGCGCTCCAACACACACGCACACAGCCACATAACCTATGCACCTCCACCCCCGGGGACTGCCGTTTTTACTGGTTCCCGCCGCCTAATCAAACAAAAGTCAAAACCGTATTGTTGTTATTATTATTATTATTATCAACATCGTGTTGCTCCAATCGTCGCAACGGCTACATAAATCTTATTTTATTAACCTGTGGCGTTTCTGAATCTTCGTGTGTTAACGTCTCCAGCCGCCGCTTACCCAGTAGTCGGTACATAAGTGTTGGCGGTGATCGTAAAGTGCTTGCCAGTCACTTCGGACGAGAAACGGTATTTGATCAACAAAAGCCAACATGTCGTCCAGACCAAAAGAAGAAGAGGTGCGAATCCCGGACGTGATTTTCGACAACAAGACCAACAAGAAGTATCAAAAGGGCAGTTTTCTCGGAAAGGTAACGTGGATTTTTAATTGTGTGGTGTTTGGGTACAGAACGTGCGCACGATGTTTTTTTAAAGTTTTTTGTTAGGGGGAGTCGAATCGTTGTCCGTTGAGAACGTATAGCGATTTACCCGTTTTTATTTTCATCTGGTAAGTGGTGAGTAAGCTGTAATAACGATAGTCTCAAGATACGTTCAGATATGTTTTCGTCATTCGGGAAGAAACCGATAATTAAATAAATGTTGTCCGTTAGTGAATACTGTGATTCATAACCATCGACTTCCAACTTGGGTCGTTGTAACACTTGTCGTTAGTACTCGATTCATTTATTATCCATTTCGAATTTAATAAAGACCGTTTCATCTCAAAATATGCATATACTTGCGCGCGTACCTGTTGATCTTTTTAGATTGTCGTCCTTAGTCCTTTGTTTCAGATTTCGCAATAGTTAGCTAGTGACAGAGTCCTTCTGAAAGAAAACAATTTAAAACCTAATATGAATTTTCACATTAACTTTTATTACTAGCCAAAGGTATTGGCACAACTATGGGGGAAAATTAGCCCCCCCCCCCCCGACTAACATTTAGCCCCCCCCCCAAAAAAAAAATATATATCCCTTACTGATTTGTATGTAAGCCCCTTATGTGTTATTTTAAATAAATAGTTTTGTTAGGTGGGATGTAGCCCCTCTCCAGAATTTTAACCTTAGCTTCCCATATAGCTAAGGTATGATCCAAGTTTAATCTGATATTTTTTATATTGATAGAGAATTTTATTCAAATTTTTAATACAAAATTGGCCATCTCTTTATATGTAAAATATTTTTATTCATTACTTAGGTAGGTACCTATCACTAATATTTTTAAGTAATATTTTTTACTTATTAACTGTAATCATATGTGTCCACCGTCCACAGACAAGTTAATACCTAGATAATAAATATTACATTATTGAGATATATTGGATTAATCTTAGATTTATTTAATTGGTTCTATACTATAGCTATGTGTACCTAGTCCTTGTATAATATATACCATGACGTTAATTTACTAATTCATCAGTCCAATGTAATTTCAAATGATGTGCCTAATAATAGGTAAAAAATGTTGCACTATTTTGTAAATGAAGGGTTGTTGAATCATAAAATAAAATTTTGTTCCTTGTTAATAGTTGATTTTTTGAAATGTCATGTTGTCACACATTTCTAATAACGATTGTTAACTTCTAAATCCATAGGGCCTATCTGTCTTGTTTTGCCCTTCCGGCCAGAGGCAGTTGTTGCACACCTTGTATCTATACGTACACGTTAAATATTATCTTTAAAAACTATTTACAAATATTATTACAGGGAGGTTTTGCAAAATGTTACGAAATTGTTGATATGAAAACCAAAGAAATCTTTGCTGGGAAAATAGTTTCTAAAAAATATCTCTTGAAACACAATCAAAAAGATAAAATGACACAAGAAATACATATTCACAAGATGTTGAAACATATAAACATAGTTACTTTTCATAGTTTCTTTGAGGATAATGACTTTGTTTATATAGTTTTGGAACTTTGCCGTAAAAGGTCCATGATGGAACTGCATAAGTAAGTATTTTTATAACAATAAGCTGAATTCTTAATAAGTAAATATACCTTACATACCTGCATATTTTAATTTTAAATAAAAAAACGTCAATAGAAATGTATGTTTTTTCACATGACTAAATTAAAATTACACTAATATTATTCAAATAATAATTTATTATGTTCGATTACCTATATACTGCCTTATATTTATTAATTATAATTAAATTCCAGATTTTTTGAATGCACTATAAAATACTTTTATCATAATATACTCATATTATAATCCATTTATGAATAAAAAAAAAATTGAAATATGTATCTAATGTACTTAACTTATAATTTTTTTATAAAATATGCAATCATAAGATTTTCGACCTGAAGTAAGCTCATATTTAAAATAGAAGTTTTTATTCTAAATATGTATATAAAAAAAAAATCTACTAAAAATATAAAAATAACTTATCTACAAAATATACTTAAATATACAAATTTCTTACTTCCATAAATACACTAAAAAAGAATATCAAAATGCATACTAATCTGGATTCTACTTATAATACATTAATTATTTGGACATAACAATAAAATAATGAATAACATATGTATTTAAAATAATTCTTGTTGTATTGAAATTTATTAATAAGTAATGCAATATATTTTCAGGGATAATTTTATCTCCATCCATTTTATCTGTCAGAAATATAGTGTTGTTTCACTTAATATTTGCATTCAGTAGTTGTTAATTTTAATATTAGGGTGAATTGACCTATTAAACATAAACCTGAGAACATTATCTAGTTATTTTTTTATTATTAATATTTTTATTTTAAAGCAAGATGAGCATTTTTAAATAGTGTTATTTCACATAGGTACTCATATTTTGCTTTAAAATAAAATATTGAAGAAAATTTACTTCAAAAACCGATAATAACTTCATCTTTAAGTTTGTTTAAAGGTCACTCTAATATTAAAATTAATGACCCAACGTGGAACTTCTATGCACTAATTTGCTATGATGTAGAATTGTGAAACGGAGACTACATCATAGTGTCCTATAAATTGTTGCTAATAAAATACAATTTAAATTACCGTTTGAACTTTAATGGACATTTGGATCCAAAAAAATATTTCTCTTTTAATACTTTTCATTTTTAAGAACTTAAAATTTTAGTGTGTTTAAAAAATCAAGCAATAAGTTATAGAAAAAAAATGTTAAATTATAGATACATTTAGTACTAATAATAATTAGTATAAATATAGTTGATTTATGTTGTCGTAATGAGGCATTTATTTATATAACAATATAATATTATATCTTTATAATAAATTTAAAAAGAACAATTCAATTTTGTTTCAACATCTATTAAAATATTTCACGATGATTATTAAGTAAAGTTAATTTATCTATGTAATTTTCTGATTTAGGTCAAATATGCTAAGGAGTTATTGTCATGCAATCTGTAAAGCCTAGTGTGTCATTCAGTATCAGGTTTCTGAGTTTAACACAATATTGATTTTTCCTAGAATTTTGTTGACAAAGTTGTTTTGAATTGGAACTTTATAAATAATTATATTACAATATAGAACCATATAGTATATTTTACCTCTAATAATAATTTATTTTTACAACACCATCTAATATTTACAATGTAACATTGTAATTTGAATACTTTTTTTTCTATAATTTTTATTGATATTTATCTATATATTTTTTTTAAATTCTAAACTATAATATTAATTTAATCAAGTTTACTTTATCCCTAGCAAATTTGATTAGTAACATTTAACTTAATAGAAAGCTATTAGATGCATTTTGTTATTATTAAATAATACTAAATTGATATATTTCTGATAATGCACATTTTAATATTAGTAAACAAATAAACAAAACATAATAATAGTGAAAATATTATGACTAATAATTGTCACTGTTGCTGAAGTTCAATAAAAACTACATTATATTATTTACAAAATTAAATTATAAATTTTATTATAAATTGATAATTATCCCCTACCTTAATTGCCTAAAACAATATAAAATAGCTATCATATTTGATAGGTTATTAACGTAAATAGAGTATAGATACTTAAAAAATAATTTTAATTTTAATTAGTAAAATGTCTGAATTATGTAGACAGTGTTAGGTAGATTATTGAATTTATTAGTAGACTATTAATTAATTATACTATTAATTTTTTTTTTTGCTTTAGGAGAAGGAAAACTCTTACAGAACCTGAAACACGTTACTATGTATTTCAAATTCTTGAAGGCACATTATATTTACATAACCAGGGCATTATTCACCGTGATCTGAAGTTAGGAAATCTATTTTTAAATGATGAAATGGAAGTGAAAATAGGAGATTTGGGCCTAGCTGCTAGAATTGAATATGATGGACAGCGTAAAAAGTAATTTTTTTTTTATTTGTCAAGTTAATCAAATTTAATACAACTTTTAACCATGTGTAGAACATTATGTGGCACTCCTAACTATATCGCTCCAGAAATTCTTAGCAAGACTGGTCATAGTTTTGAAGTTGATGTGTGGTCCATAGGTTGTATAATGTAAGTATTATAAAAAAAAAAAAAAAAATGTTTAAAAATGTTAAATTTATTAATATTGTATTGTATTCAAGGTATACACTATTGGTTGGCAAACCACCATTTGAGACAAACTCTCTGAAAGAAACATATGCTAGAATTGCACGATGTGATTATAGTTTACCTCCCCATTTAAATAAGAATGCCAGCTCATTAATTAATAAAATGCTTCAATATGATCCTAAAAAACGTCCTTGTGTTAATGACATAATGAAAGCTGATTTCTTTACTACTGGTTATATGCCTAAAAAATTGCCCGCGTCATGTCTTACAATGGCTCCTCGTTTTGATTCAATCAATTACAGAGAATCAATTTCTAATCGAAGACCACTCAATGGTAATTATTTAATCTGTAAAGCTTAGTTGTTACAAAGTTTGATGTCATCATTTTATGTAAACAATTAATTTTAGAACTCAATAGCCCGAAAGCCGCTATCATCAAAGTTGCTACAAAACCTCAAGATCCGGTTAATAAATTACCAATGTTTAATATTCCAAACAAACCTACTACTGGAAATGGAGTATCATCTAATGATTGTAAAGAATATATGATGTCTCTTGAAAAAGAATTAGGAAATTTATTAAAATCTAAACCATCCATGAAAGGAATGAAAAATATGGGTATGAATTTATCAAAATTTGTATACTGTATTATTAGCAGTGTACTTAATATACTTTTTAAATTCTAGAGGAAAACACTGATCCTGCTGCTCAGCCTCTTATTTGGGTTAGTAAATGGGTGGACTATTCCGATAAATATGGATTTGGATATGAGTTGTCTGATGATTGTGTTGGTGTTATGTTCAATGATTTTACCAGAATAGTACTTTTAGCCAATCTAAAGTAATGTTTAATAATAATATTTAAATTTATCATTGAAATAATTTCTGACAATTTTTTTTAGAGATGTCCATTACATAGAAAGAAGTGGTTCTGAACAATACCATACAACTGATCATACCCCACCTGCGTTGGAAAAAAAAATGAAGTTATTAATGTACTTCAGACGGTATATGAATGATCATCTCATTAAGGCTGGTGCTGATATATTAGCTAAAGACGCAGACCAATTGAGTCGCACACCATATATGTACCAGTGGTATAGATCTACTTCATCAGTTATCATGCAACTTACTAATGGCACTTTACAAGTATGTAACAAATTTAACATTTTGTACATATATATTATATAAATCTATACATTTTGTTCTTTTTATGTTTCTTTAGATCAATTTCACAGATCATACTAAAGTAATATTGTGTCCATTAATGAATGCTGTAACCTTCATTGAAAATAATGTATTCCGTACATACCGTTTTAATACAATTGCTGAACATGGCTGTAGCCCTGAATTAGGGAAATGCTTGGAATATGCTCATAAGAAAATTGGTTCAATATTAAAAGATAGCCCAGTTTAATTTACTTGAAAATGACGAGTATAATTGATTTATAGTTATGATAATTAATGAAAAACCAGTATGTTAAAAGAGCTATATTTAAGATTGTAAATAGTTACTATTATTTTTTTTTATTTCTCAATATTAATATTAAATCATACATTCAAATAGTTTCATTTATTATTATTTTTATTATTTCTATTTTGTGATTTTTGTTATTTAGAAAACTATTATTTCATCAAAATATAAGTACTTAAGATCAATACGTTTAGTTACATTTCACGCACATCCAATGTTGTTTTCCATTGGTTGCATTAAAAAAGACAATATTAAGTAAGATCCTAGTATAATTTTGTCATTTTAACATATTTTATATTTGAAATGAGCTTATATTTGCTTATAAGCATATCATATTAAGAGTTATTTTAAATTTTGTAGTTATTTTCCAATAAAAACTGTGTTCAAGAGTAACTTTATTATTTTTTATAACTAATTGAACAATTTATACTTAATCATTTTCTGTTTTACTTACATAAATAAGTACTATTATTAATTTTGATTTTGTTTCATGATGATAATTATGTTTTTTCAACCACATATTTTAGTTGTGTAACTTAAAATATATTTTTCTTCAATCTTTTAATTTGTATTGAAAATTGTGTTACAAGTTTATATTACACCTGACTATAGTTAACTTAATTCCATAAATAGACAAATTCCATTTATTTTATCATGAGGCCAGGTCAAGTCAATTAATATTAAATTACATATTTGTAAATAATTTTTTCTATAGTACCTATAATAGTTTTAAGATTTTAAAATTTAAAACCTTTATCTTAATAAAATTATAAAACAATAAATATTCTACATTATCATTAGTCTATTTTCTATTTGTACTTAAAAATCTAGAATATTTAGATATCCACTTATTTTATATTTAATAAGATAAATTATAAAATATATGCGTTCAATATTTTACTAAAACAACACGGTTTTTACCATTATTAGAGCGGTAATAACTAATATTTGATGTTTTATTTCAAATTTTAGAAATGTGGCCAAAGGGCTCAAACGATTTTATTTCAAAACCATGTTTTTATGACTTCCCTAAATTAAAATACAATTTCACAACTCATTACTATAATAATACCATAGACATTAATATGTCTATGAATAATACTAATAATCAGTTATAATAATTATCCATCTCAATCTAAACATATTTCAAATTTTCGATTTTGACTGAAATTTTAATAAGGATTATAATTATCATACTCCTTATTGACTTTTGTAGCGTCGAGGGCTGGATTTCACTTAAAGGGGCTGCAACGCACGTATTTTTCATACGTTTTAGAATTTAGACCAATAAGCGGTGGTAAATTACACATACTTCAGAATGTCCGAATTAAAATTTTGAACATGTTTGAATTCATTGATAAAATATCTAGGCTTCTTAGGAAATTCGTTTTTCAATTTTAAATTTTAAATTACCTTAAAATAACCATTTTTTTTTTTTAGAAATCCCATGAAATAATTGCATTACATTTGTATTGATTTTGGGCACATCTGATTTTAAATAAAAAAAAGTGATCCCTAATGAGCATAGTCAAGAAGTTTGTAAATTCAACCATTTTTTCGAAATTGCAATCGAACTTCGGGTAGTATGATTAATTTACTACCGCTTTTAGTAGTTTTTATATTTATAGTCATGCAAACAAGAATATATTTCATTTTTCTAGATCTATTGACATGTGCGTACGCGTGTGAGAGTTGCTTCCGGCGAGGTTGCCCGACGTGACAGCGATTCTCGGAGAGAATTAGGAGATTACGCACACTAATGTTTATTTACTACTCACGCATAGATACAGTATTAATTTATACATCACATGAATTACTTAAATAGTAGGTACTCCTTAAAATATGCTGAGTTGCAGCAACTCTTGCACGCGCACGCACATGTCAATATATCTCGAAAAATGAAATATATTCTTGTTTGCATGACCATAAAAACTACCTACTAAAAGCGGTAGTAAATTAAGCATACTTCCAGAAGTTCGATTGTAATTTCGAAAATATGGTTGAATTTATAGCTATGGACAGATGGCAAGATTTGTATTTAGCGGTATGGTCTTAAAGGCCGAAACCAAGAAAAGAAGAAGAAGTATTTAGCTATGATTCCGTACTTCAGTTTTTACATCAGTTAACGTGGGTTGTTAGGCACGGTGAAATATGATTGAGAATGGCATTTTTGGTTACACGATTGATAACGCTTGATATTTTATTTATTTTTCAACATTGCCAAATTTAATCGATTGATAATTTGTTAATATTGAATAATCCAGCAAGACGAATTTTTTCAGCCATTTGAGTGTGGTTGTGAGTAATATTGTAACCTGGGGATTTTTATTCCGCAATTCCTTTTGCTCCCCCTAGTTTCGCCATTAAGGACGCCGCTCGTCTTTCGAGTTTTTTGAATTTTTTTCCTGTTATTTTTTATAGAAATAATATAAACGCTATTACATGTTTATATGTATTGGTTAATATTACATTATAATATAGCTGTATATTATAATATATTATCAATTATGTACCTATATGTTATTTAAATTATTAGTAATTCTAATTGCACATTTATCAATATTGTCAATTGTCATTGTTATATATCATACAATAATTACATATTGTATTTGTTTGTATGCAGGTATAAAGTTTGTAATTTTTGGAAAATACAATGTTTTTTCCTCTTATAGCCGCTCGACATCGGGTTTGCTACCACAGATTGACTACCTGATTTGCTGCAGTACATTGTATTTGTCTGCGATCCGACGAAGTCCGATTGCCTACCAGCCAGTGGCGTATCCAGAGGGGGGGTTAGGGGGTTGTAACCCCCCCCCCCCCCCCCCCCCGAAAATTGTTAAATTATAACAACGTTATCATTAATAAATCATTTTAAGATAAAATTCCACAAAAATAAATTATAACCCCTCCCGAAAAAAAATTCTGGATACGCTACTGCTACCAGCTACCTAGGTGGCTTACTTGAAAATTAATTGATTTTGACTTGAGACGACTGACTTGCTAGACACTCCAGCACGGTTTTCAACTTAACACTTTTTTATACATACGAAAAAGCACCAAACATACGCAGAGGGATCATATCATTCAATTTGCCGATTTTCATGGGCCATGAGTGATTTCTATATTGACACTGAAACTCGACTTTTAAACATTCCCGCTTTTAAATTAAAACGAGACCGCCAAAAAACCAGGCCTTATCACAAATTGTTATCCATTATAATTGTGATAACCACTGACGAGTCGAAGAGATAAGTGATAAGAATTTACAGATAGTAATAGTATTGTAGTATTAATTCTATTTTATTTTGTGGTGTTTCATACGTGAAGTAATATTAATAGTTCATGAATATTGATTTCATATTTTCATATATCCTGTGGTTGTGGTAGGATTATATTATTTAGATACATACTTAGGTACATATTATTATATTATAATGTCCATGGTACATACTACCATGATAAAGAAATGGATACTACAAAAGTACTAAATTGTACTATGTAGAGACAGCACATAATAGTGAGTACAGAAAGCACATTAAACATTTTTACATTTAAAATTATTCTTATCCTTATGTACATACCAATTTAAAATTATCTCTGGATGTGAAGGTAAAAAAAAATGTTGTTTATCTTATAGGTACCTATATTTTTACAAGTTACAAATTGAAAGTTTCCTACTCATACTCATTAAAATTAATGATTTAATTAAAATATTGTTGTTAGTTAATAGTTAATTACTAAGAAATAATTATTTTGTATTTGTATTTAGTCGTAACTTCATGACTTCATAGTTGGTTGTGTATAGATAAATCCATGATTCAAATTTATAACAACATACGAATACAATAATCATCATATTTTATATATTCTTTGTGTATCTGTTTTTATAATTTACTAACCTCTAACCTATCTTTCTCTGTGACCAAATTTTACTTATAAGTACTTGGTTACCTATTTATAAAAAAGGTTTGAGTATTTTAAATTGTACAAACACATATCAGTGTTTTAAATATTGTTGTTAATCTAAAGAATACCTACTTTTACGTAAGTCTACATCTAGAGTAAAATCCATTTCTATGATATGGAAACATTTGTACTTTTAATGAAAAATAACACTACTGTAATTTTTTTAATTATTCTCCATAGTTAAAAATGGATTTTACTTCTATAATTAAAAAAATATGTAGCTATAA
This sequence comes from Macrosiphum euphorbiae, assembly GCA_949089665.1. Lineage (NCBI taxonomy): Eukaryota > Metazoa > Arthropoda > Insecta > Hemiptera > Aphididae > Macrosiphum > Macrosiphum euphorbiae. Next base: position 19,242,484 of record CARXXK010000003.1, on the reverse strand, counting down.
TAAATTATGTTACATAATACATTAAAAATAAACATAAATGTCACTGAAATCTCCATCTTCTCAAAATGGATATATACTCAAACTAGGTTACTATTTGTTATAGATGATTTAACGAGAATAATTAAATTATAAACATTTAATGTTGGCCATTTTACCGGCATGTGTTGTCTTTGTCTTATTTATGCATATATCAAGATGTATGTCCAGCAGTTCCAATTTTGTGTTGTTACTTGTTAGCTTACATATTAATGAATTTACCTTTCATTAATATTTAAGCAAACAAGTAAAATAAACCAAATTTTAACTGCTGGACATACATTTTGATGTATTATGCGTTAATAAGACAGAGATAACAGATGCGGTTACGACATTCTCTAAATTTTCAAAATATTAACTGTATTTTTATATTGATATTAGATGAGTAAAGTGTGTTATTATTAAATATTATTTTTAGTTGTCATGTAGGTATTTTAACTGACATTTTAGTATTTTACACATAAATAAATAATTTTTAAATTTTATTATTTACATTATTTATGCTAAAAGTAGTAACAAAAATGATTAACCTTAAGTTTACAATTAAATATATATAAGTAAAGAGAGTCTTAGGTTAAGGGATTTAGCCTACAGAGTTATTTTAATATTAATTTTTGTGAGCAGTAAAATAAATTGTATAAAATATAGGCATTGTCATTTACCATTAGTTTTATAACATATAAATGTATAATTATCCACTGTAAATCAATTGTACTACTTATTAGATATTAAACATTTGTATTTGGAAAATATGGCAATTTTTGGAGGTGCTATTGTCTTTTCCAATAAATAAAAATATATATTGAAATTCTTACTTATGTTGAATAAAATTATAATATCTTTTAAAATATGTTTTCAGATAATACCAATTTGAAAAAAAAGAGATTGTTTTCGTAAAGTGAAAATGCTAATTATTTAGCAAAGGTGAGCATTGATTATGTTGTTTGTGATTTTGAAATCAAAAGATTTGAATTTATAGTAAGAAAAATAAAACAAATTAAGTAATTTAAGAAATTAACATGTCTATACATGTGCACATTTTTAACTTTATTTATTTCTAGATTATACGAAAGTCCAAAATGGCTACAAGGTGGAGTAGTGACTATAATGCTATTGAAATTAGAGATTTTGATGCTCATAGAATGGCTATAGACTATACTGGTTCTATAGTATTGTTAGCTGGCCGTAAAAAATATGGTATTGTTGAAATTTATAAATCATCAAATATTCTATTTCCTAGAACTTGTAAATATGAAATTAAAGCTCTTGAGTGGAATCCGACATATCACAACCAACATATTTGTGCATTGGCACAGAGCACCCAATTGCAGTTACTTAGTTTGAAAAACAATGTTAATCTAGCTTCTTCGACAAGATTAAATACCCATACACGAGCTATATTAGACATAAACTGGCATGCCTCTGATCCAAATATTCTAGCTTCGTCGTCTATGGATTCATTTGTAAACATTTGGGACATTAGAGACAACACTAGACCAGCTTTATCTCTTTCAGCTATTATTCCTGCCTTACGAGTGCGGTGGAATCATTTAACTAAACACCTGGTAGCTACTGCTCATGGTGGGGAAGTCAAAATATGGGATCAGAGAAAAGCTGCAAATCCACTTCATTATATTACAGCCCACCTCAGTAATATACATTGTTTGGATTGGAGTTATACAAATGAAAATCAATTAGTCACTTGTAGTCAAGATTGTACTGTAAAGTTTTTCGAAATAAATAATCTTAAAAAGACAGAAAATGTTTTAAATACTGTCACTCCTGTTTGGAGTGCTAAATATACACCTTTTGGCGATGGTATATTAATTGTTTTGGTTCCTCCAGAGAAAAGAGTGGACAATAACCTAATATTGTGGAATTTGAGTTCAATTAATTCACCTGTTCATACATTTGTTGGTCATTCAGATACAATATTAGAGTTTCAATGGATGAAAAATAATGAAGATAAAACATCTGAATATGAATTTATAACGTGGTCTAAAGATCAGACCATGAGATTATGGCACGTTGTGTCATTTCTTCAGGAAATGCCTATGGATTATATCGAAAAATCGTGTGACGATAATTTGGATAATGATCAAAACGCACCAACCTCCGACACAAGTAATGTGTCCAATGATGCACTTAATGACATTGATAATGTAAACTTTGAAAGTGAAGGTCGAGATGGAAGTTTTTCTATGTCTACTAGTGATGATTCTTATAGTACCGAAGTTGGTGAGGAACCTATTGTAAATTTACACAAAGAGTTTCTTTCTTTGAATGTTGGTTCAGAAATTTTCATTGAACAAAAAGATCCAGATCGACGTATATTAATAGCTTTGGTAAAAGTCAATAATAATTCAATAACTATACATATGACTTTTCCATTGGATTATCCTGTAAACGTCGAACCTCAGTTTCAAATTACCAAAAGTACGTATGATGCAAGCATGAAAAATAAAATTCATAAAGTATTATATGATTCAGCTATAAAGCAAGTGTCTAAAAACTTGACTTGTGTGCAGTTTTGTCTTCGTGAACTTGTTGTGTCTTTAAGAAAGTCCCGGATATCATTTTCGGAATCTCAATTTTCTGAAGACGATAAGAAAACATACTCAATGTATTCACAATCGCCATCACATTATGATCGTACAAGTACTTACATATCTAGCCAAGACACTTGTAATATTCTACAGCATAAAACAATGGGTTTAAAATTTTGTAACAATGGTGCATTACTGTGGTTTAATAGTCCGCCAAAAAGGAAATCCGATATTTTCCCATCTATTTCTCTACAAAAAATTGATAGTGCAAATCACACTCCACTACAAAAGCTTCAACCTTACTGGTTTAGTAATAAAAATTCTCCAACTGACGGAAGTAGTCGAAGCTCAAAAAGTTATAGAAAAGACAAGTTAGATAAACCAATAGTTTCAATTTATGATGTGTCAAGCTTGTTTTCAATAAATAAGGATTTAGCATCAAAATATGAACTAGATGTATCTAATGTTTTCAGTACTTGTTTGAAAAATGCTTGGATTACAAATGGCTTTAAAAGAAAAGATTTAGTTCAAACTTGGACACTGGCTGCATATGCCTGCAATACAAAATGTAATGTAAAAAAAAAAGTTACATCGTCCATTGACCAAATTAATAATTGGAGAAATCATCCATTCACCATTGATATGATTGATTCATTAATCTCACATTATGCTGGTCATTCTGATTATCAAACCGCTGCTTTATTATGTTGTGTGTTTAATCCAAATCCGGCTCTGAAAAATATTGAACAGGATAGGACACCTACACCCGTGTATACGCGCTCAAATAGTCTGTCAGAAGGTTTCACCTTTTCTAGGGGACAAGAGGAATCAACCGAATGTTATGAAATTTCTGATCAAGGATTACTGTTAGAGGATTCTGATGCCCAGAAAAATGTGCATTATGATGTATACAAAAAAATATACATGGACGTATTAGATAATTTGGGTTTACTAGATCAGCAAACCAGTGTTAAAAAATTTTTGAAACAACAAACTCAAAAGAGTAGTGCATTTTTTTTCAAATTCATAATTGAATGTTTAAAATGTAATGACTCGGTTAAAGATGGATACTGTCTTCAGTGTCAACAGTTTAGTCTGAAGTGTACATTATGTAATTCTACTGTAAGAGGTGCAGCTCATGTTTGTCTAAAATGTGGTCATGGTGGTCATGCTAATCATTTGATTCAATGGTTTAGTAAAGAATCTTTATGCGCTGTAAATTGTGGATGTTATTGTTTATTTGAAACAATGTCTATACTTCATATTAAAAAATATGACTCTAAAGAAGATTGAAGATATTTTCCAATTTTCAAAGTTTCCATTAAACTGATGTTTTTATAGTTCCTCTTTGTTCTGTTTCAGAACCAAAGATAAATCGCATTTCAATTTATTATGTTATTTAAAAATATATTAGGCTTATAATGGGTATTTTTGTATTTAAAATATAAGAAAAAGTCTGTTAACTAATTTAATTGTTGAAATCAAATATATCTATGTTTATTTTTTGTAAATGGGTAATTAAGACTATATTTATTGAATATTAATCTAATTTTAAACTATTAAATATTTTATATTTTATTATAACAATAAAAATTATTATCATAACAGTTAACACAAAGCAACTAAACAATGTGATTATTTTAGATAGGTTATGACGATTAGGTAATATTTATGTTACTAAAAATACTTTTATTTACAATTAACTGATCTAGGACGGTGTTGCCTGTAGGCTGTGACAAATTAAATACCTGTTTTAAACTCTTTCAAGTGTAAACTGCACAGATTTTAACAATTATTTGGATTGTTTTGGCCAAATATAAAATACAGGTCAGTGGCGCAAATAGGAAAAATGTTTAGAGGAGGCTCAAGCCCCAAGACATTTTTTTTAGATTCTGAGAGGAGCAATGGATGTATTGATTTTACAATAATGATGTGTGACCTTATAGAACAGTAAAAGTGCTTAAATTTTCTTCAACAATATCTTTTCTAATAGGAATGTGAATCTAGTTGGTACTTTAGGGGGTCAAAACTCAAAAGTAAGAATTTATCACAAGCGCCTTGAAATACAAAAGAAAAATTAAGGAAATAACGGGAATTTTTACTCAAAATCGTTTTTGGTGTAACTCTGAAACAAATTACGTAGCATAGATACGTGACACTTTGACTGAATGTTTATTTTTTCATTTTCTATACACCATAAAATTTTGAAAAAAAATTAGACTTATTTTGAGCTGCTTACGGACATATTCAGTTTCCATTTTGTTGTGTAAAAACTTGAAAATTTAATAGAAGGCTCCTAATTTATTTTTTCAAAAACAGATTAAAAATATTAAAAATCCATAGTCACCATTTTTTTTTATAAGCATTTAAAGTACGAATTTTTACAACATTTAATAATTTTTTTTAATTTTAATTATTTAAATTTTAACCGTAAAATGTTAAAAATTTATAAAATGTTCAACTTTTATATGTAAGGATTGAAAATTTATAAAATGTTCAACTTTTATATCTAAGGATTGAAATTTAAAACAAGGTTCCACGTAAATAGGTTTTAATATATAAAATTGTGTAAAAACGTTCAGTTTACGAAATAATTAGTGTCTTACGTTAAAATTAATTTTTAACGTCTAATTTTATTGTCACATTGTATAACATTTACATAATATCAAGTGCGTACTCGTATTGAGCCAGTTACAAATATTTTATTTGTGTTGATAATATATTACGCCTTACAGTCATAGATAATATAATCTTATATTATCTATGCTTACAGTGGGCTCTCTGCGATAACATAATATATCTATAATATACAGCACGGTCTTAGAATAATTATTCTATATACAGCGTATACTTGTTACTTGTTAGTTGTTAGCTAATATTATTATAGAATATACATAATACTGATAACAATACAATCTGAATGAGCAAGATTGACGAGGATTCTAAATGGCAAAACCATATAGGTATTCTAAAATAGAAAGCTCTAGAGAAAAATATTAATTTACTAATCAAATTGGAGAAATCCAAATCCACGGTGAGTTTTAGTACACATCGTTCTTCTCTTAAAATCGCAGTGTTTTTGGTTTTTTCGATGCACCAGTTGATATCCATATGTGGACCATTATCATTTTTTTTAAACTTTAAATGTACCTACCTATATATTGTTTAGAACATTGTATGGGTGCTTACTGCTTACCAACAAACTTTACCAGTGTTCTATACGAGAACAGAATAAAGATTTTTTTGCTTTTAAGACCTTTATTAACCATAAAAGATAATTGCTAATTGCCTATTTTTTTTTTGGTATACATCTTGGTTAAATACTTTGTTAATCATGATTTTAATTCAAACTCTCAAAAATTTAATTACACTTAATATATTATAGAAACATCTAAAAATAAAGGATAATAAATCAAAAAAATTACCAAATCTACAAATTACAATAACAGAAATCAGAATAGATATTATATTAGGAATTAGTATACAATGTATATAATAATTAATAGTATACTATGTCATAGTGTTCACTCTAAGAGGTATATACCACTAAATATTACATCTGGAAAATGTGTTTGTCGAAAAGTTAGGTAACAAAATACACATTTCGGAAAAAATTTAAATTTTTAATTCTTCCGGTACCTTCACGCATAAGCAATATTTACTTTTTACCCTTCTAGTCGTATTAAATAGTATAAATTATATGAACGACAATTTTTTCTAAGGATTTAGATCGGTATTACATTTTTATAAATATAGTGTTTTCTAATTATTACTAGATTGAAGTCGACGTTTACCTACGAATAATCAGCTGTTGTAACGACATTTAAAATGGATCTCTCGATATGTGATTTAAGTTACTTTAGTTATTTTGGTCTCGGGTGCAGCGCTAGTCACAGGGTCGGCGAGAGTGCCACCACCGCTCCCCACCCAGGCATACAGAAACCTAGACGTGTGCCCCAACTTGAATACTGCAACTGCCACCACACCCAAAAAACGTGTTTCAACCACCTGTTTTAAAACTTGATTTATTGTCAATAATAAAAAATGTTCAAAAATATGTACGGTATGTAGATAATCTGGTATAGCTCATTACTATTTACTTTGGTCCCTCAGTGGCGTCGGTACATTGGGGGGGGGCTAACGGGCTGAAGCCCCCCCCCCATGCCCGTATTATCTACTTTAAAAATATTAAAAATATAATCAAGTTTAAACTGTCAACTATAGTAAGCAAGACGTAAATTTCATATATGACTTACCAGAATGAATTCATTTTTGAAAAAACATTGTATTTGCATACCAATTTTCATAAATTATATGTAATTTTTCGGTAAAAGAATGAACTACTTGTACGAAAGACCTTGTATTAAATTGTCTAGCCTTAGCTGTACATATTTTATATTTTATAAGTTTTGAACTACAAATTAACTGTGGTTAAATTGTTTTGAACTTTAAATGCATATGTATCGTTAATATTTTAGCTATAATAAAAAAACTTACGTATTACATTTCTAAGCTTTTTGACCGGATAAATAACTTTTTATTGACATTTATAAAAAAAAATTTTAATTAATCAAATACAATCCAAGTGAGGACGGTACATATAACCAAGCAGGGGCGTATCTAGGATTTTCTTGAGGAGGGGGATATCAAAATTTGTTTAGTGCTGTTGCAACTTTTTGTTAGTTACTCCATGTAAGGTATATAATAATAATAAATGTTGTGTAATGTCACTCACATGCCCACAGAATAACAAAATTATAAATAACAACAGTACTGCAGCAGTTTGTACTTTATACATGGAAAAAAATGGGTAAGGGAGGGGATCTATCCCCATATCCCCCCCATAAATACGTCACTGTAACCAAGCTACTGTTACCAAACAATTTAAATAAGTTCCAATTAGGTACTTTTAAAAGCACGGAGCAGATTCAATTTCGACCTCCTAAGCTAAAGTACCAACTAGATCCAATTTGCTTCCAAAAACATACACTGGGCATCGAGGCTTATGATAAGAGCATATTTTCTACAACAAAAGTTGAAAAGTTACAAACATTTTAAAATACCTCAAATAAACGTCTGAAATTATTAGACTGGACAAAATAAAAATAAATTTGTAACTAATTTTCAAGCCCCCCCCCCCCATTGAAAAATCCTGCGGACGCCACTGGTGCTACTATTAAGTATTTACTAACATATACATAACTACACGAGTAATTTGTAATTGTAAACATAGTAAGAGCAAAGAGCTGGAGTATTATAAACCGATATACCGGTTATTAGGTACCTAATGTAAATTGTAATATACTGTACGTCTGTACAATTTACATTCAGTGTTAGGTATTTCTATAAATTTAAATTTAAAACAAAACATAAAGGTTTTAGGTATCTTTTACCTGCCTATAGATTTTGTTATTTATAAATTATAGGAAACATTTTCAATGGTAGGTACCTACATCGTATACATTGTGCCAATTGGTACGTAAAGACCAACGTTTATTTAATGGTCGTGAACATATTTTTCTCTAAATACCTACCTATACCAGATGATAATAACGTTAAATTTAACACAGTATATAATATTATAATACAAGAACAGTATTTAATGATTATAAGTTTATTGGATCTTATTGAAATGTTTTCCGTTTAAAAATCCTCAATATCAGTTTCCAAACCATTAAATGTTGGGTGATCCATTCCTAAGCAACTGGTAACTGTTTCATCTTCCCCATGGGGGCAATCGTCTTGTAGATCGCATACCCATTGCCGTGGTATGCAACTTCGTGCATTATATGTATTAAATTTATTCAAGCACTGAAAAAAATAAAATAAATTATACAACATTTATTAATATGTGCTCAAGTGTAATAGGTATGTAATTTAGGGGGGCTAGAGGTCACGGCCCCCTCCTAAGCCGTATTTCTAAAAAAATGGAAATTGTTAAAAACAAAATTAAAATATCAAAAGTTTTCTGAAAAATAATTATAACTTAGCCAGTTGGCCCCTCCCCAACTATGTCTCTGGAGCTGCCCCTGGTAGATATATATAATATATTTTTATTTTTACCCTAAATTCTGTAAATTGATTACACTGTGAACTCCAGTTGTCGCATACACGTTCATCAGATCCATCGGCACAGTCTTTGATCCCATCACAGACTGCACGGAGACCTACGCATCCTGTTCCTTGCCAACATTTAAAATTATTTTTGTTTATACACGTTTGGTCTTCTCGAGCGTTGAAGTCACCAAGTCCTGGTCTTAGTCCACCATATGTTCGGCCACAATTGAATTCATTTTCATCCCATCTGTTATTTGGTATTATATATTTTTATTTTTACAAATTTTGTGCTCTTTAAATGTATATATTTACACGAGATTTTTTATTTCATAAGTAATTAAGTGTTTTTACTTGCCCGTCATCACAATCTACTCGTCCATCACATAACCAAGAATTGGGTAAACAGACGGACATTCTTCGAGAACGACACCGAAATTCAAACTTCTTGCAAGTACCACGGCTATAATACCAATTGTCATTATTGTTGTACAAACTGTTAGTACTTTCTCCGGCATTTGTATCTACTGTATTGTAACAGTTGTATTCATCATCGCCTTCTACAATGGTAAAGAATAATAAAAACATTTAATATACCCAGCTATTTAATTTATTTGGGTATCGTACAGTATTAACACTAATCACTATTAACTATAATATTATGCTATGCTATTCAATTAAATAGGTATATATCATGATTTACCAATACAGTCTTTTTGACTATCACATAACCAGCCCAAAGGTATACAGACATCAGAATTCCGACAAGGATATCCGTTGTAAACCATACCGTCTGTGAAACATTTCACTGTGTTTTTGATTATATCTGTGAAAAAAAAATGTAATAAATTTGAATTTATACAAATATTGATATTAGGTACCTACAATGTTACCTGGTACCTGATACCCAAGTAGGTTTAGTACTATAACACTATTCACCTCCGGATGTCAGCCGATTTCAAGACAATATATATATCCATCATCAAAACAAGATTGGACACACTTTCGGACTTTCCTAAGATAGGTACTCTTTTCTTATGAGTAAACCACTTTCAAAATTCTACAGTTGGTATCTGTTGAAGTTTTGAACCTCTAACTACCTATACAATATATTTTCAAAGAATGCCCTAGAACCGACACCTTGAAATTTCAACTCTTAACCTACTGCACGAAACATTATTACCATAACAGAATTTAATGAAGATCAGGCTTAGTAGGTACCAAAAATAATTTATTTCATCTCTTTATGTAATTTACATGTATCTAATACATTGTAAACAGTAGGTATATATAGTTTTAATCACTCATAAATTGTATTATTTACAGTACCTACCTATACCTATACCTATATTAATATGGCTGTATGGAAGTATATTGTATAATATAGTTATATAACATAGATATAGTGTGCATGATCTGAAGAAAGGGCGATTCTCATAAGTCATTACTCATATCTACTAAAAAGCTTAGATATCTATTGTTTTTACTATTTTTAATTTTTAATTTACTTTTTATTAAATTATTAAATTATTTATAGAAAATCATAATTTAATGTTATAATATTAGTTGTATAACTAATATCACAAGCATGCTTAAAGAGAGGGGTAATCAGCTCAGTTCATATAATTACTTATGTTTGTTTTTCTTGTTTGTGTTTTATCTAAGTTGAATATGTTTCTGTGTTATGCTATATGTTATAATATGTTTTATGTATTTATCAATAGGAATTTTAATATTTTCGTATTTATTAAGTGTTATTTATTGAAATTTACTATTTTTTGTTGGTACCTGCACTATAAGATAGATCATTTGTTACCAGCCAGGCTGTAGGCTGTAGCTGATACAGTTTGGCCGTGTTTATGTGTTAAATATACGTTTGTGTCATATTACCATGGACCTTATAGTATAAGGTATTAAGTTCTATGCATATTACTGAGAAAATTATCGATAGTATTTACAATTCACGTTTTTATTTCACGTTATTACATATTACCCGACCAAGTTTACATTTTCCGTAACGGAAACAGATTTTCGTTGATATTTATATTTATAAAAATCCATTTCTTTATCAAAGAATAAGTACCGTCAATTTCCGGTTCGTCGATGCCTTGAGAGATCATCGAACTATACAATGTCTTTTTTTTTTTAATAATAGGTACCTACCCAGAATACCTAGGTAGAAACTTGTTTAAATTGTGAATTTAAAGAAGATAACTTTGTTGTTTACTATTATATATAATAGCTTATCCTATTATTATACAGATGTTGTCTATACGACTACATTGATGAAATGGTTTAGTCATGTTTTTCAAGATTGGTCTTAAATCTTGATACACGTATTAGATTATCATTATAATTTATAGAGTTCATTAACAACGCTATTATTACTGATGATTGATGAATGATGATAAATTAATACTGTTATTAACCACCGTGTCACTGACACTCACTGTGATATAAAATATTAATATACTATATTATTATAATTTAGATACCTATAGCAATATAGCATAATAACTTATATAGGTATGCTAAAATCGGTTTTCTCATACAACCTATTACAAAATATATATATATATATATATATATATATATATATAGTATATGTATAGGAACATATATTATTATTTATTTTGTCCAATTAAAAAATTCACCAGTAGGTAAAGGTGAAAATAACGAACTATACTGTATTAATTATTACATACCAATTTTTAATTTTAAATGATAATGACTCCTATATACATATACCTGTGTAATGTGTTTTATACATAATACTATAATAGATAGTTCTACAATCTAAAATATATGTAGGTACCTATACATAATATCATAGCTTGTTATAAAAGAAAAAAATGTAATTAATTATTAATGTAGGTGTTATTATTGTTACAGAATAGAATATTGTATACCGAATCATTGATATGAATTAAAATATTCAATTAAGATTATTTTATACCACAAACATTAGGATACTAATAAACTATTACTTTATTAGTGCGGGGTAAAATACTAATTTAAAAAAAAAATTATAACCTATTGCTATATCGGGTGTCACCGGTTTCCGCCAAAAATTACCTTTCCGTTTTCCGCCATTACCTTTTTCCGCCAATTACAAATTATTGAATTTTAAAGTTTAGGAACCCTTACGTAAAGATTTAATAATTGCACACTATAGAGTTAATAAATAATAATATTTTTTCCAGTTATTACTTATTATATATTAGTAATGATATTAGTGTACCAACAAAATAAGTCAAAATATAATAATAGGTATAATAGATATCTTATAGAAAATATTCAAACTAATATTTATGTTACTTTAAAGAGTATTAATGAATGTAAAACACCAAGAAAAAATATGACTGATAAACGTAAACGAATTGAAGAATTAATAAATATCATTTTTTTTATTACTTATATCTATTATACCTACCTAATAAGTGTTATGATAAAATTATATTTTTTGACTTATTTTGTCGGTACACTAATATCATTACTAATATATAATAAGTAATAACTGGAAAAAATATTATTATTTTTTAACTCTATAGTGTGCAATTATTAAATCTTTACGTAAGGGTTCCTAAACTTTAAAATTCAATAATTTATAGTTGGCGGAAAAAGGAATGACGTTTTTTCTGATTTGGCGGAAAAAGGTATTGGCGGAAAACGGAAAGGTAATTTTTGGCGGAAACCGGTGACACCCGCTATATCATACGCACAACTGATCACTCATTAAGTAAAATCACCCAAATGTCCCATGAACGTCAGGAGCTTAAAATGTTGATTAGGTTAGGTCTTTCATTTTTGCACTATTGAATATTTGAATATTCAAACGTATAATAACATTTGCTCCACTACTCAATGACATGTTCAAAATATTTTAACTAATTTAAAGTTATTATTATGCTATGGGTCTACGAATTAATATACTCCATTTTTAATCTGTATTAATTTATAATACCTATATGAGATGTTTTTAGCAAAAATTAAACCCTAATTAGTGTACTGTATATACAGTATCAGAGTATCTTTAGAAATATATAGCTGGTCGGGTCATTTCCTCTTTGAAACCGAAACGTATTGGACATCGGTGTGTAATGAGCATATAAACCTTTATTGGCTTTATACTAAGGTCTATGGTAATGAGTAATGGCTTATCATTGGATTCAAAGACTAAACTTCATATAATCAAATCATTGGACTGCAGTGACAAGAATACAAGATACGCTCAGAACCTACCTAATTTCTACGATACAGCATATCGACTCCTTTGCAGGTTTTAATAATTGAAATCCTACAATTTTAAAGTCAAACTGCAAAGTATATAAGTATATAACCGTCATACATTAACTTTAAATTTCGTATCCGTAACCGGAGATCCCCTTGCATACCCCAACTCTTTCATCCACTGACAACCCCGCCTGAGACCTGAGGATCTTACCATACGAGTCGCTGTGAGCTTGCTTGGCGTCCATTTGGTACGAGGTGGCCGCAGTGTCCACGTCAGCCTCGTCGGTATACTTGCCACCACTGCCGGCACTGCGTTCGTCCAACATGTCGGTCAGGTTGGCGGTACCGCGAGGATAGAGGCCGCCGGTGTATATGAAAATGGCGTTATCGGTTCGGTTCGCGTGCAGGTCGGCCTGATGCTGCTGCATGGGAACGGCGGAGGTGGTGGCCGAACGTCGGAACTTGACGGCCAACATTTGGTCGGGCGGCAGGTCAGCTAACACTAGGTCGCTGACCGGATACCGGAGCGCGTACCTGGCATACGGGTACGCCGAATACCGAACGCCCCCGACCTGCTTTGCAGCCGTGTCCCACGTGTCACTAGCGGCCGGCGGTGGTTTCTTGTACAGCTGAAACACGTCTACAGTGATTGCGGCGGCGGCGTCGATCCCGGTTTCTGCGAACGACGGGCGCAGACCACGCAGCGTCACGGACATGTGTTCCGCGGTGACCGACCGGTGCGGATCCCGTCGGGATGGCTGAGCGCCGAACCGCTGTTCCATCGACTCTTTGACTGCCAGAATAGTGTCCAGATCCGATTCCGGGACCACGAATGGCGTGGCCACCTCGAACCGACGGCCGCCGTCGCACCCGAACCGTGCCACCTGGTCGCCGTCGACTAGCCGGGCGAACGTGCCCTCGTACACCCGGTCGGCAGCCAGGTCGCCGGCTACCATGTAATCGCCGCCGCCCCCGTATTTCTTGCGCGCCGACGCCACAGATTTGAACATGACGTGCCGCCGTTTGTCCGGCCCGTTTCTGTACAGGCACACTCCGGACAGTCCCCGGCCCTCGGGCAGGCCCAGTCGGACGGCCACACTGTCCAGCGTCACCGCACCGAATACCGCGGTCGTCGTCGTCATCAGTGCCATCGCCGTGGTCACCACCGTCATCGCATTCACAGCCATCGTCAACATCATCGCTACTGCAGCCGCGACGGACCAAGCGCGCGCAAACATCGCGTCTGTCGGTGCTCTCACGAGCAATACAACAAAGTGCGCCGCACAAATATATGTGGCGTATTATATATAGACGTCAGGCGTTTGACGTGCGCGGTATAACGCAATATGTGCGCACAATGTGCGGATCGTCGTCTTCGCCGGTAACAATATTATTATAATAGAATCGCGTCCATTGTCATCGATCGATCAAGGTCGACGTCGTCGTGCGGCGCGCAATCCTCAGTCGAAATCTTTCGTCTCGCGGGCAGTCAAACCCGTCAAATATAGTGTGGTGCGTCTCGCGCGTTCTAGTCTTTCGACCCGTCATCGTATATTGTATATAACGTTTTACGTGCATCACGACCACCCGCGAGGTTCCACGTGTACCCCCCCTCCCAACATAGTTCTCCCGGGGTTCATCACCACTGAGCATGATGTATATTATTATTATTATTGAGTTTGTTTGTAGGATTACATTTTTTTAAATATTTTTTTTTATGAATACATGATATGATAATACACGTTGTGTTTAACGACAATCAATTTTTTGTCTCGATAAATCGTCCACAATAACTCGAGCATAAAAACGCGAACTATACGTCATATATTACATACAAATCGACGCGTGCGTGAAAAAATTGTACCAAATATCGTAATAGGTTCTATAGATACATAATATTATAATGTATAATATTATATTATACTTTACTGCAAAAAAGAAGACGGCACAATATTATATACTGCAATAATGCCTCACGATCGATTTATTATCTTTCGTATGTGTCAGTCGTGTCAGTGCGTGAAAAACGATAAAATACGTGTTTACGTATATATTTTTACTATAATACTCAACGCTAAATTATAACACACTATTATAATCGGTAGTATATATAGGTACCTGTATAAGAGCGCTATAATTATAGTGGATATCGGAATAATACGTTCAAAATAATATTATGAAAGGTACCTATACTTGCGGTAAAAATAATAAAGTTTGTGATCTATAATGATAAACGGGAGAGGTTGCCCACATGACTAAATCATGCCAAACAAATAATAAGTTGTAGTGATATCATTAGATGGTATGTAAAAATAGTCTTTCAGTAAAAATGTAAAAACAAGAAAATGCAAATTTTTTTTTCGAATAATGTGCAAAGAGTAAGTTGTCGAACATAACGTGTTATGGGGCGCAAAGTATAGGCAATATAGGTACTCTAACGTGTTGGTAGCATTTTACAAATGATTATTACTATTATCATTGATTTTATAATATACTAATAATATAATATATTATAAAATCAATGCTATTATTGATTCTGTGAGGGGGGGGGGGGCTGGGAACTTACTAACGTATATAACGTTATATTAGGTATATTATTATGTTTCTATTAAATGTAATAAATACACTGTGCTTAACATGGTATATTATTATTTGTATAGATAACCCAGGATAAATGTATGATCATATACATTATATTATATTTATTATTTATATACACTGTAAGTATTCATAGTATTTTCTAGAGGGTTTTCCGATGTTAGTAAAATTATAATATGTAACAATTTGGTGGGGGGGGGAAATCGTATATATTAATTATTATTTGTATATACTTATACCAGGCAAGGCATAAAATACGTATATGTATAATTAAAATTAATTATTATATTCTTGTTAAACAACCACATTTATCGATTTTTGTACGTACAATTATAACCATATAAGTATATAAACATAAAATATATAAATGTAAACATAAACAAGTGTTATTAAAATCAAAATTAATTAACAGCGTAGTTCGATGCAATTAGAAAAGAAGATACTGACCTAACCTACATGGTGAAATAATTATAAGATTATTATGGGATAAGGATATTTTCTGTGCCAAACATATTATATCCCATGTGGTTTAAACATAGCGGAGGTACCTAGATACCTATAAACACATCTTATTTAACGTCACGAATCACGAAAACTTCAGATCGTGTTCACGTGTTATCCATATTGTTATCGTTAAGACAATATAGCTACGAAATCACCATATTATGTTTAGTATTATTATTATTATTATGAACCCAGCAGATCGTTTCATTGCACTTATAGCCCGTCGTCGCATAGATCGAACAATATTTATATTTTTGTCTTACAATTATTATACCTATACAACATCGCTCGAGATCGTTATTATAAGTGCATCATGCGCAATGCGATTGCACGATTCCATGGGTACCTCTTACATAGACAAGCAGGCTGTTGTTAATTTTAAATATAATATAATATTAATATAGACATAAGAATATTTGTGAAAAACACGAGGATTTTATTTAAAGACTATTTATTATAATATTAATATATAGGTAACAATGTACATAGGATCTCGATCTAAACGAACGTAACGATAAGAACAATTAAGACTTAAGAGTAATTATTACTCTTAAGTCTTAATAATTATCAACAAATAATTTATGCACTGTTTTTCATAATTTTTTTTATTGAATTCAATAAACTATAAATAAGTTAATAATAATATATTGCCGTGGACTGCAGTGATAAATACAGAGCTCATGCATCTGATTATATTGTACCTGGGTGTATTTTTCATTTATCATAAAGTGTATACAAAATAATTATTGTACTATTTTAAAATGCCATGCTGGTTCAGTTGTAGCAGGTTAGTACGAGCATTTGCCACACGAGCCCTTGCCGCACGAGCACATGCCACGTGAGCATTTTCCGCACGAGCACGAAGACGACTTATCGCTAGTGCAACGGCATCGCGACGACGAGTATCCTACATTGGAGTTTGTTAGTGCAGGTGGCACCGGCACGGTGTTCTCGTACACGGAACAAGATGTGCGGCCGTCGGGCTGCGGAAGCGGGCCGACCACAAGTGGCGAGCAGGATGGCGTTTCGGTCTGGTAGCCGATGTCCGCGTAGCTGGGCAGCGTCACTATCGGTCCGGCGTCGTCCACAGGTCGCAAGGCGTCATCCTCGAGGGCCAGAAGCGCGTCATCTTCCGTTGCCAGAGCTGCCGTGTCGTCTGCGAACCGTGACTTACAAGTCTTCAGCTCGACGATGGCCTTGTCCAGCGAGTAGAGGCCCTCCTCGTTGATGTCCGGCACGGCCCGTGGCAACGGCAGCGCGTCTCTCGGCACAGCGAATTGCCCGAACGCCAGGCGGCCCTCACGCACGTCGGCCCGGCATCGGTTGGCCTCGGCCTGTGCGAGCATCAGAGACACTGGATCCACCGCGACGGCTGCGAGTGGATTGTTTCCACAGCACCCGTTTCCTGTCGGATCCACCGCCGGTTCGTCTATACCGTTCGGGCCGGGTGGGTCTTGGAACACCGGACTTCCTGCGAGTGGAGAGACACCTCCACACGCGGTTTCCGGGAAAAACGCGCCGCCCGGTTCACCGAATAGTGGCGGCGGCGCGTCCACGCCATCGCTATGGCAGCTCTCCATCCGGACCGGTGTAGTGGCCATCAAGTTGCATTCTACTCTAGCCACCGAGGCCGGCATCACCTGTGGACACGGAATTATTACTTTTTAGGCATTCAAGGTGTTGAGCTATTAGTCAATAGTAACAGCAAATAAATTGTTTGAATTCGTTCGTTTACATTCCTAAGAATTAGTAAACTCAAAATCGTCGATGCTGGAAAGCTCGAAGATAAAGATATTTTGCGTATCTCTAGCGTGAAGAATTATTTCTGTCTAACATTTCATTTTTGAAGTTAAACTTCTTATGTGAGGGGTATTGAAAAAAAAGAGAGTGACGCTCGGGCGTCACGGACGCTCGGGCGTCACGGACGCTCGGGCGTCACGAAAACGGTACGATGTTTTGTTTATAAAGTTTTTGATATTTTCCGTTTCAATATTTTGTAATCTTTTTGGAAACATATCATATGATATTATAAACAAACCAGTATAAACGTATAAACCATGATAAAATAACATGGTATGATGGCAACGAACTGAATATCGTCGGAGTTTGCGCATTTCATTGTATCCAGTTCTCCTCATAATGCACTATGTATATATATTGATCATGAAAACCAATGAAAAGCGGCGAACTGGATACAGCTCTGTATGATGGTCGGCGGGGTAAGGGGTATGCGTATCATAAAGTTGCCAGCATACCATGTTATTTTATCATGGTATAAACAATATTCCGTAGTCAAGTTGATAAAAGCGAAAACGCATATATAATAAATATTCCAGAGTGCGCGATAATATAATATAATATAATATAATATACTATTTTTAGGTGAGTCAAATTATGTATATTCAAAATATAACTCGATGAATTTCATCATATTATATGACTATACTATAAGTATTTAATAAATAATAATAATAATAATAATTAATATTTAGTTAATATTTGACACATTTACAATGACCAACGCACCTATATTTTTCAAATAGTATATAATACTCTGATGGTTCAATTGTATAATGATATGACATAATTTGATATTACTCAATATATATGTCTATGGTCTATCAAGTATATTTATTTATTTAATATCAAATGTAATAATTTATGAATAACAAATTGATATATATATATTATGTACCTACATAATATGACTAATGTATTTTATGGACATGAATTAATACTGATATTAGTAAATATTTTGGTCCATTGGTCTAAAAGTATAAATTAAGTACCTACACATAATATTATAAAGGTAGGTAGTAGGTATTACTTAATGTATTACGGTTTTTAGGTGAGAAAACAAAATATAACTTAATGTATTTAATTAAATTCTGGCAGGTAAATTGCATAATGGTATGACTAAACTATACTATACTAATTAAACTATTTAATAAATAATAATAATAAATATTTAATTAATACTTGATTTCATCTACATATTTACCATTACCAATGTTCCAATATGTTTCCTTTATACTTGGATAGAAAATGGTACAAGTACAATTATTTATATTATATATAAGTAACCTACATGTATACTTTGTAGAAGGTACCTACTTGATATATCATTATTAATACCATAAATATATATATACCATTAATTAACATAAGATTATTATTATTATTATTATTACAAAACCTCATATCAGTTGTATGACTGAAAGAAGTTTCACTTCATCCCCGCGTACTTCTTACACGCTCGACTTTTTTTTTTATTCTTCAAGAAGATAACGGGCTCGACTGAACATGTTCCTATTTTATCCGATAAAGACGTTTATACGTCTGTTCCATAACTTCATAACTTCATAATCTATTCTTACTTCTTCATATCAAAAAATAATTATATTTTAACTAACATTTAAAGTCTGAATAAGAATAGTTGAGTGTAACAATTTATCCAAATTTTAATTTCATTAGATAAAAAAAGGGTTATAGTAAAAGTAGGTAATAGTAAAAGAAGTTATAGCAATAATTAAGCCTTGAAATGTATTCATTTAATTTTTTTTGTAAATCCCAAAGTTGAATTATCTGTATATTATACTACCTATATATAAACATTATAAAATATAAATGTTTTACTTTATTCGTATAAACATTATAATATTTATACAATGTACTGCACACTTACCCGTGTGCTTTCACAAGTGCAAGCATTTTTTATTGGTGTATATTCTTGGGCGCCAGGTATTTTAGTACAGATGACTCGCTGACCGGGTTTAGGAATTGAAATTTTTGGTGTTCTGATCTAAAGACCAAGTATATGTAATATCTTTATGTTAGATTAGGTATTTTACTTACTTGTTTTTAACTTTAAAAAAATTATACTTAGTACTTACCAATGTAGGTTGGCAGTTACAAAGTTCTTGACCAATTGCAGCACCATGCCCAGTACTCAACCAGATGGAGACTAAAACCAGGATTAAAAGACACAAAGATTGCATGTTATTATTTTTGTATGTCATTAATTGTGATACTGATACAGATATTTTTTGAAATTATATTTGGAAGCATACATGTAAGTAAGTTGTGTTATATATTTCACGTTGAATACCAGAAAATAAGTTGGCTCATTGATTAAATATACATAATATATATATATTTAATCAATGGTTGGGAATATGAAAAAAAATATTATTCAAGGAAAATCGTTTAAATACGTGATATATTTTTTATAAAAATCTCTGAATTATTTTGAATTAAAACAAAATTGAGGTTTATTGGGATTTACGTTAGTATAAACACTAAACACTAAGCAATAATAATATGATAACAAACAATAACAAACGATATTTCAGAAATCCTTGGCCACAATAGCCTTATATATAATATATTATATGTAGGTAATTAATAATTATACTAGAATAATCAGTCTGTTTAAATTATTTTTACAATTGTATTATTGTGTGAAAATGGTTCGTGTTAACAGCATTATAGAAATATCTGTTGTGGCATTTTTAATTGTTCAGGTAATAATGGATATTTATTATCTTTCATAATTTATTATAAATCAATATTTATTTTCATAAATATTGTATAATGGCTTTGCTTCTAAAATAAATAAATTACTGTTATTATAGATTGTGGATGCATCATCTTCGGGATT
Organism: Macrosiphum euphorbiae; assembly: GCA_949089665.1. Classification (NCBI taxonomy): domain Eukaryota; kingdom Metazoa; phylum Arthropoda; class Insecta; order Hemiptera; family Aphididae; genus Macrosiphum; species Macrosiphum euphorbiae. Next base: position 19,221,853 of record CARXXK010000003.1, on the reverse strand, counting down.
GGTAAGTTTCAATATAATAATATTTATTATGTAGAAATTAGAAACCTATGTATCATATTATATACCTATATTACAATATAAACAATCATTAGGTACAGTTACAAACTTATTACTTTGGCATAAGTAGTGAAATTTAGAATATTATATTATATGCCGTAACCAAATAAGACTTTATAAAAAAAAAATGATTATAATAGATTGAATATGTTATATTTATATAAAATATAATTACTTCATAGGTCAATATCTCAAATTATGAAAAAAAGTAAATGGAAAAAAACTTGGTTGTATATACATAATATTATTATATTATAAGTTTATTCGTCCGTGAATGCCTCATAATTGTATCTGCTTTGAATTTAAAAATACGTGTTTCACGGTGTGTATTATTTTTAACTAAAAACGATCTCAAGGACTATATTATAAGTATATAATATAATATTATGCTTATATTGTATTATATTATTGCACAGCAAAATACTATAGGTATCTGACATATACGTGAAGATGTTTGTACATATTTACATAATAGCAATTACCAAATTACCCTATCATATTTTTTCTTCAATAAAAAATAAATAAAAATAAACTGAAACGTGTCCGCGATGAATTTTTTTTTTCTAGTATTATTGTCCGATGTGTGGTTTTCCAAAATATAACCCTTACGATTCCTTGAGTCCAACCTGTTCATGTTTGAACTATAAAAATTATCAGGTATCTATAACGCATCATATCTATAATGAATTCTAATTCAATTGATTTATATCTAATGTAAAATAATGATAGTTTTTATCATTATTTTCCATACTTCTAATAACATATTTTACCGTTTTTCAGAATTCTGTTTGTCCTACAATTAATACCCCATATTCCTATTGTAATACTCAAAATACCGATATAAGGTGTCCGTCGGCATCAGGGCTACCGACTGGTCACATAACTGGTTCTTCTAGTGAGTGTGGCAGATTTCCGTACGACATCCAAGTTCCACCAAATGTTCATCCATCACCGGCAAAGTATACCTACATATTATAGTGAATTGTTTTAATTATAAATTACACGTTATCGAAGAAAATATACGATATACTTAATACTATATACTTATTACCTGATGTCTCATGAATCGATTATTATTTCTACAATACAGATTGTCTTATCCGTATGTTGCCGAAGATCCACCGAGTCCATGTAAACAAACACTACAAAATTTTGGATATCAGTTACAAGTACCTGTAGCCCACCGGCGTGACTCAAACTATGGTACTCTCAGTGGAATCATCGACAAAACATACAAAAAGTGTCCTCCGTGTCCTTGTAAACTGGTGAGACTGCATGAACGCTCGTAATTTATAATCGAATGAAATGTATATAAGTTATAAGTTATGAGTTATGTATATTATTGTACCTTCGAGGATATACCTTTTATAATAGTATATAAATCAAATAATTTTGTTTCAGCTATATTGAACCGATAGAAGATGATAAATAACCGTTAAGCAACTGCAGTATAAGAGATTATCTACCTAGTACCTACCTATTAATTAATGCATTCAAGCAGTTGATCAAGATATAAAAATAAAATGAATTTATTAATAAAAAAAACGATTTTAAAATAGTAAAACATTTGGTATATCTTTTTATATAAATTAGTTAATGGTTTCATATCTTGTCCCTCTATTCTTGATAGCATTACTTTCCGCACGTACCTCGATAGGTATAACACTCCCGCTTATATATCCTACAAACTAAATTTCATGGAAAAACCCACCCTAAAAACTATTGATAAAATAGTCCATTTGATAGACTCCTTACACTAAGAAAAACATTGATTTCTTCTTTGATTGTCTACCAGACCTAAAAAGACATTATTTTAATCTGTAGTATATAGTCTTCTTGCCTATTATTTTAATTTTCATTACCTATCTTGTATTAAAATTCTAATATTAGCTTATTATACTCTAATGTATTACCTTCTGTATACTTGAGCCTATAAGGTGTCAATTTAATAAATAAATTATTGTGTAATTTATCGATTGTGATGGCTTTCGGGCTTGTAACTCTTTTTTTTATGAAACCTTCTCAGTGTGTTGGAATAGAATATACAATTTTTATTATTATATAATAACATATTATACTAACCGTATCTCCACGATATAGTTTGCTATAATATTAAATAAGGATCAGATTCAGATATTATAGAGCCCTACTTAGGAATTTTGGGGTCCGAGGCTAATTTTTTAGTGAGGTCCCTCAACCTAAATTATAAATTCAGTTTTTTGTTATATCGTTTTTTTATATCCAATTTATTTTTAAGATTATAAATAAATTATACCATAATTCTATAAGTATAATGTTAGTGTTGATCAGTGGCGTATTTCCGGGGTGGGCGGGGGGTAATGGGGGATGGATCCCTCTACATGACCTTTTTTTTTTTACTATTTTGCTCTTCAGTTAAATGTATGTTCAAATGAGTATTACTATATAGTATTATTGAAAAAATACACTTACACTCTGTATTAGGTAGTAGCTCTGAACAGGTACCTATCATATATATGTGGATTCTTCGACAGTTTTTAAGACGAGGAACCAGATTCAAGATATCCGGGAATCAGTGGATCACTGACATTTTAATAGTGGAACTATTCAATTTTAATATTTAACATAAATAGCAATATAATTAATCGTAATAAATAATTTAATACCTAACTGCATCTAAATAATGTTAATACGTATGTAATATAATATAACGTAATTAGTAGGTATGAATAAAATAAAGAGTGGCCACTTCGGGAAATCAATTTTTTCATGAAAAGTTGTCCATAACCATTTAAAAATGTCATTATTTAATAATATAATTTTTTAGCCACATTATTTAATGACTCATTAAATAATGTGGCTAAAATATGAATTATTTCTATTTAGTATGATTATATTATTATATAGCCTATATGTACATTATTATTCATTATACTCATTAAAAATGCGTAGAATTCTCCACTACTTTGTGTTAATGAACCATAGGCCATAGCTATACAAATAAATATCTATAATACCTATTTTTTCAAACAATAATTATAACATTAACATATCATTCGTTGGTTATTGTTTATAACTTATACCTACGTAGATAATAATATGTTAAGTGAAACTGAGGTACAGATGTCTTTCAAAACTATAAAAACTCAAAAAATAGTGGCGATAAATTATAATAAGGACCTGTAATTATTTTTCTTAGAGGTTATTTAGAAAAGACATGACATTCTGTAAAAAAATTTCCAAAAAACTATAATTTTCGAAATTTTCTGTGTGGAACTTAGACGGATCACGCTATATATTTTAATGAATAAGCTTAATAATAATAATATTTCCCCCCACCCCTAATTGCGCTTTAGATGCTATGCAATTTTGAAAGACAAAAGTTTAAAATAGGGTGCCTCAAAATATGACTTGCACCTGGACCCTTTTATCTCTAGTTGCGGCACTAGTCCAACGCTACGCGGGATGGCTAAAAATTAAAGTATTCTAATATAATATAATTTTGCTTCCATACCTATGCAGAGTGAATTACACCAAAAAGGAGTTCATTAGTCACAATTTTTTTTTATTTTTTTATTTTTTATTCAGCTAGTAATTGTATAATTGAAAAATAAACCAATGGGCAATGAACACAAAATGTTTCATGTAATTAATAATTTATTATATGTATACAAAACAAATACATAGTAGTTATTATTATAGTTATAATAAATACAAAGTGCAAAATATTAATAATACAAAACAAATAGGTACATATAAATATATAATATTATGATTTTTTTTCTATATTCGCTGATTTGTGAGCTCTGCATTCCCTAATGGCTGTTCTAGTATGATATTGGTGCACCGTATTATGCATTTTTTCTATATAACTATTATAATCACATTTCGGTAGACGAGCATAGTTATCTAGGAGGAGACCTCATATTTATGAATATTAAATTATTAAGAGGCTTAAGTTCTGGTACGAAAATTCGACCTTAAAAACATGGTTTCGTACTTCCCATTTTCCACAGCTCCGTTAATCGTAGAAACATGATTTTTTCACCAAAATAAACGGGAGAAGTTTATGTAGGTTTTGTCGTTCCAGATTTTTGATTTTTTTTTTTTTCAAACCGATCATATTTGCATTTGAAATTTTCAAAATGTTCATATAAAAATAAAATCATATAAAATAGACAAAAAAAATCAAAAATCTGGAAAGGCAAAACCTAGATAAACTTCTCACGTTTAGTTTGGTGAAAAAATCATGTTTCTACGATTAACGAGAGCTGAGAAAAATGGGAAGTACGAAACCATGTTTTTACGGCCGAATTTTCGTACCAGAACGGCCTCTTAATAATTTAATATTCATAAATATGAGGTCTCCTCCTAGATAGCTACGCTCGTCTACCGAAATGTGATAATAATAGTTATATAGAAAAAATGCATAATACGGTGCAACAATATCATACTAGAACAGCCATGAGGGAATGCAGAGCTCACAAATCAGCGAATAAACACAATCGTAAATCTATGTGAAAACGGACGAAGCGTTTATTCGTACGCTTGTTTATCTGAAGTTGAAGTTAGAGAGTGAACAAGCGGACGAAGAAACGTTTTGTCCGTTTCCACTTAGATAGGCGATTACGTTTGTTCGCTGATTGGGGGGCCAATTCCTCTATTGCTTTTATAGGTTGATGTTGTGGAACCGTATTTTGAATTACTTCTGCGTCACTCAAGACCGTCTCGGTTTGCGTCGATTTATCATGGCTGGCCTGTACCGATACGACATCAACTCGACATGCCGACAATATGTTTGGCATTGATGTCCATTGTCTCCTAATCTTCAGCCCGGCAAAATCACCATCACCGTGACACTCCAACTTTGCAAAGTCTACAGACCAGTTTCTCAAGTCAGCGAAAACTTTATGCATTAACAGTTGCTCTGCGGACGTTGAGCAAGTCTCGGTTTCCGACATATTACTCTTTACTTCAGCAATATTTGACATGTCTTATATAACGTTGAAATAAATTCAATACAATCAATTCTTTATTCGAATTGTATTCGTTATTTAACAGTAATATATACAATATTAAATTCTTACACGGAAACTTTTATGATATAAATAATTATGGTTCAAATAACACTATATTATACTGTCATAACAACGTATTATCCAGTTAGGATCAACTAGACAAAAATAAGAAAAACAAGAAAAAAAAGAGGTTATACATATCAAATGTCATCAAAATTTCGAAGACTTATAAAATGGTAATGTGACTTACTAAACTTCTTTTTATAATTTATTGGTATGAATATTATGAAAATATTAAAATAATAGAAAATATAGAAAATTAATTGCCCACATATTTCAATATTTGATCCGCCTAATTTTACCTAGTTAATCCGTAACAACTAACATAATAATATGTTACATAAAAGTAATTTTAAAATTAATGTCAATACTTGTTACTTAAATGTAACATCTTATTTGTTTCTAATTTCTGTAATATGGCTACATTATATATTTATCTATGACCTATGTTATGAATTCAAAAAGTAATCTTTGATTAAGTACCTACTACCTATATAATATAGTATAGTGTATAGCACCAAAACTGATGCTCATAATACCTCTTAATGCATTGAGTAAAATCAGATTTTCATTTAACCTTTTAACTCTCTCATAGTCTCATAAGTGCATCATTAATATTATAAATAAATAATTAACAATCATTGTTATACTTAAAACATTATTTTATTTTATTTTAGCAAATTCAATTTAAATATTATGCTATTTGAAAAAATATAACATTTCTATTTATACCAATATTATAATAATTATTCGATTAGTTATTAAATTATACTATAGACAACTAACTACTAGTAAGTAGTAGGTACGAGGTACCTACAACTGTTTAAACTACACACCCATTTTGTGTAATAAATTATAAGTAATAAAACACTTTCACGCTATACATCCGTATTCCCTACAGATTTCCTTTGTACTAACTATTAATCGTAGAAACAATAAATATTTACAAATTTAACTTTGAAAGCCGAGTAGGTAACATCAATACATATCAATAATTAAGAGGGGGTTCATAATTTATAAATATAAAAAAATTACACAACCATTAATTTTCAGTTAAACCCCACCCCCCTGTTTAAGTGCGTAACATAGCAAATTTTACGCTCAGCAAATCACGTTTAGCTCCGTTAGTTAAACAATTAGAGTGAATTGTCCTCTTATAAAATTTAAAGGTATATGATTATTATCTAGGGGCTAGGGCATCTCATAGACTTTTTGTTATTTTTTAATTTTAAATCGAGTTATAAGTATTTTAAGCCTTTAAGGTGTACACACAATTTTAAATTGAAAGGTGGTATTGCAAAAATTCGAAAATTGAGTTAGACATCAATACTGAATTTAAAAAATGCGGTAATATCGAATTTGAGGTCAAAATTAAACAACATCGATTATTTCTAAGAGTAAAATCGATTGAAAACTGATGTTCAATACATGACGTGATATTGCCACATTTAATGTCAAAGCAAAACTTGTTATTATCATGTTCAAGTCAAAACATATTATTGCCCGTATTATTTGTATTGGGGCATACTTGATATCATTGCAAAACGTGTTATTGACAATATTACATTTTTCTTCAATAATGCGTTTTGCTTCAACACTCAACAGAGCAAAGGAACAACTTTAAAACGTTTAACGTGCTATTGCCATTACATTTCCAAAACCTGCAATACCACGTTTTGGTCTGACCCGACATTTTTAAAGCATTAAAAACAAATATGTTTACAATTTAGGTAGATTTATTTTGACACTGTCAATCGTTTTATTTTTATTTTTTTACATATAAATAAACTTATTCTGAGTGTTTATAGTCGTCAGGAAATGTGTTACAGTTTTCCTTGATTTGTGAACATTTTGATTTTTGGCAATACCACCTTTTGCATTTCCACCCTTCGGCCTTCAATTTAAAAATACTCATGTCTCATGACTCGCTTTGAAAATGAAAATATAATAAGAAGCATAATATGAGTCCGTGGCCGTCACGGCGTCACCCAACTACCCAACAAACTTTCGTCATAATATCATGGAATAAAATTAACATTTTAGTCCTTACGTTATATTCCATGATATTAACGAGAAGCCGGCCTATCGCCAATGACGATAAACAATAATAATATGGTGTTTTCACGAATCACGATATCGGATCTATAGACTTTAGACTCTAGAGAAAATCTTCTCTACGACTCATCGTTTACTAATTACTATACAGATTACAGATTAGTGATTAGTGAATAGTGATTACAGAGTATTATACATTTTGGCGTTTGTAGTTTGTTACCTAATTGTTACTTGTTACTTGTTTGAAATGTTTTTAGATTTTAATCTTTCACACTTTATTGTACAATCTAAATTTTTTTTTTAAATTTTCGTGCGTCATATTACGTGTTTATGATCACACATCGATTGCCAGTAATATTTTCTCACTTGTTATAGTAAACGTGGACGATTCATCGTTTTATCGTTGATCATTTTTAAATGTTCTGAGTGACTATTTTGAGTTTTCGATCACTTACGCATAGAAAGCATTCAACTGTACGTTTGGGACGGGCGGACAACGAGAAAATGTTCAAAATACCAAGTTTAGTGAAAACGGCGTACTACGCTTGCAACGAGATTGAGCGTAACAAGTATGACTTGATGGAAACACCGGACGTCGATATGCAATATTGTTGCGAGTTGCTATTCGAAGTATTAAAAATCGAGGGAACGATTGGCAACGATAGGCACACCATGTTCAGCCAGTCGCAGTCCGTCAACAATGGCAAGACGATTAAAAACGTAATATGCGAGGAGGCAGCGTTGCACGGACATATGGATTGCCTGAAATTCGCTCACGATATCGGTGTACCATGGGACGAGTCGACGTGTAGCAACGCCGCGTTGATCGGTCGCATCGACTGCCTGGTCTACGCACGGGATAACGGTTGCCCGTGGGACGAGTCAACGTGTAGTAATGCCGCGTCGGGTGGACATTTCGATTGTTTGTTATATGCCCGGGCGAATGGGTGCCCGTGGGACCAAGGGACATGCCGCCTCGCTGCATTGAACGGTCACATGGACATCCTAGTATACGCTCGGGAAAACAGGTGCCCGTGGGACGTACACACGTGTAGCAGCGCTGCATTCAATGGTCACATAGAGTGCTTGACTTACGCACATGTAAACAGATGTCCTTGGGACGAGTGGACGTGTACCAATGCTGCTTTTAACGGTCACTTGCAATGCCTAGTCTACGCACGAAAAAATAGGTGCCCTTGGGACAAGTGGACGTGCAGCAGGGCAGCGTTGAACGGTCACATGGACTGTTTGGTGTATGCGCTGGAAAATGGTTGCCCTTCGGACGAGTGGACGTGCAGGAATGCTGCGGCACGCGGTAACTTGAGCTGCCTGATCTATGCTCATGAAAAAGGGTGCTTGTGGACCACAGGTACGTGTAGTGCTGCAGCGGTCGGTGGACACTTTGAATGTCTGGTGTATGCCCATATAGCAGGGTGCCCGTGGAACAGTGAAACTTTCATCAATGCTAAGGTGTTCAATCATACAAAATGCCTTAAATACGCCCTTGTAAATGGATGCCCCCGGGGTAATTCTCTTACAAAAAAATTTAAAAAAAATACCTACACTAAGCGTCGCCGAAATTCATGGTCCAACCTCCCTCTTAAAAAACCATTTGAACGGTGCAGTGACCCAACTCTCAGAAGAGCTAAGAGTCTAATTATCAGGGGACCCCGGTTCCGGGGGTTCCCTGATAATGCAATTTTCAGGAGGATCCCTGAGAATGCTATTTTCAGGAGGATCCCTGAGAATGCAATTTTCAGGGCACTCCAGTTCCTGCGGAACCCATTAACTAGTAGATGATATTCAAACTATAATCTGTAATATACACATATTATATTATTTGTTTTAATACAATAACAATAAATGGTACTTATTGCTTATCACAACTACCATTACTGTTCAGTAAAAAATAATCAATTCGGTTATCTAAATTCTAAAGTTTATGGGGATCCTCTAAATGGTGCAAAAAGAAACAGAGGTCCGGCTCGTCAAAATCTAGACAGTGATTTGGTTAAATTCATGTGGCGTCAAAAGCACGATAATCCATTTATTGTTATTATAAATTGCATGCCTGAAAATTTATCCCTCGAGTTAATTATTAATTTCTAATTTTGAATTGTATTCCTAGTTTTTATAATAGTTTTTGTAATAATTTTTAATTCATTACATTTTTTTAATGTGATACACTGACACAGACTATCTTTTTATTATGATTTTATGTTATGACTTCTTAATGTTGGCTAAATTTCAGTATATTTTGTATCATGCTAAGAATCTCAATACTTTCCATCTAATAATCTAATAATATTAAGTATTAGTACTTAAATTGTTTAAATTGATATTTAAATATTTATACACTGTTGTACCTGAAAACATAGTATAATAATATAACAAATCCTCAGTAACACAAAAATTATTTTACATTAAGATTTATATATTTCATTAAAATAATACATTAATAATATAGTTTAACAGAAATACTTTCTCTCAAAAATACAACTTGAAGTTTAACTGTGTAAGCCTATAGGCTTAAAAATGAATGAATATGGTTTTAACATTTAAACATAATTATTTTTTTTAACAATACTATTTGCTTTGTTTCAGCACTACACTGAATAATAATGATAATTCTTATAAATAAATAAATAATATTATACTTAACTACACACTCAATTACACATAACTTATGTTTTATATTTCAAAATCTGCTTAAAGATGCATTTATCAGTGTATCTGGCTTATCCGTTTCAATACAAGATATCTAGGACTGAAAAAATATGGTTTTTATTATGCATAAAATTGATTTTATACTAAAAATTCTACTTACAGATAAATTTATCAATTATCATTTATCAGTGTATCTGAATCTGATAATGTAGTTCTTTGTGAAGCCATAGTTATTTCATCTGTTCATCATCATCATTATTTATAACATTTAGGTATTCAAGAATCATTTTGCTTATCTGTTCCATTCATTCCAATACAAGATATCTCAGATTGAAAAAAATGCGAAATACCATCAACAAAATTACCAACTCAATGTTGTAATGTTGTATACTAAATGAGACTTGACTGAGTACTGTCTAACTTACCTTATTGCTGTGCATAAACAAAATTAGGAGGGCGGGTGCTAAAGCTCCCCTAAGCTCTAATTTAGCACCCTCTGCCCACTGTTATAAAACATCAAAAAAAATCTGAAAAAAGTGATTTCTATATTTTATGTAAGATTTTTTTTTTATTTAACATTTTTATTAAAAAAAAAAAAATACCTAATTAAATAAAAAGTCTTTTTTAACATAAACAAATTAGTTTTAATTACAGTTACAAATTACAACAAGTTCTGTAATGTTAACGGAGTTTAAGAGTTTTTCAAGTGCCTATACAACAAATTAAAAATTGGTTGAGAACAAGACATATTTTACAGCAATTATGGTTTACTGACTTGCCCTTTTAAATATTAAGAGGGATGTTGTAAACACTAAACAACAAACATAGAATCATTGTTGGATAAGTGACCTACAGCACAAAATCAAGGAAAATAGGTTTAAAATAATACATTATATTCTTGTTAACCAATATCAAATATATCTATGTTAATTGTATATTTTGTTATATTAATTGGAACTTGTAAAATATTATATTATTGTAATTTATTGTAAGACAATTATTTACTTTGTAAATGTAATATAAACAACTAAATAAGTTATATTGTTACTAAATAAAGTTATAGAACAAAATTATGTCATTAATGATTTTGGAATTTATGTTTGGTGGCGTGGGTGGGGGCAAAGCGCCCACCATGACCCCACGGGTTAGTGAAATGAGTATACATTATTTTAGCACCAACTAAAATTTAACTCAAGTTGCGCTAACGTTGCTCCATATTCTAAAAAATGTATTTAATTTTATATTAAAATAATTGGCCAAAAACAATAGTTGTTTCTTGATTTTTGCATTTCTCTCAAAGACGAGCTGCACCACTTTTGTGTTTTGTTTATTTATTATAAAAATATAATATAAAAGAAGGTACACCGGAAGCTGTTAAGTACCTATACGGCTATACATACAAGAATGTGTCAAAAGTCAACGTAAATTTACGTAATATACTTAATAATGTGACAGTCTACTGTCTACACTAAAATAATCGATATATTATAGTCGATTTATAAACACAAAATGTTTGAATATTTTTGTTATTGGTTATCATACAAAATACAATTAATATACAATCACTGACCACTTATCATTTAGAATTTCTATCTTAGATTCTTAAACTGTGATACTGATCATATTATTACGTAGTAAACTAATACATGGTACTATAAAATAATATTGAATCTATTTTGAAAGTTATAATATCGTCTTTACCGTAAATCCTAAAATTATTTAACTTATAAGCAAAATAAAAATAAAATTCAACAAAACTCGTTTATTGACTTTTTAAATGTTTACAACGTAAAGTAAACAAATTATAACTTATATACAAATATAAGTAACAATATTCTTTTTGTATATAATACCTAATGAATTAAAAGTTTTACAATAATATATAAAACAAAATTCGTAAAAAAACTGACATAAAAAGTGCAAATATATAATGAGTAGCCGTTGGTCACGCTTTGAACATGATTTTCTCAATAATAATTGCAACGAAACCATTTTTTGTTAATTTGTAATTTTCTAAATTACGAGTTACCTACCTATAACCAATTTACAAAAAATAATACCCAAGTTATTATTACAATAAAACAAAAACTTATGCAGTAAATATACTACTATAACACTAAGCTATTATAGTGCTTACTGTTTTTAGATTCTGAGTGGAACGACGAATGTATTGATTTTACAATGATGTGTGTTTTTTAGATTCTGAGTGAAACGATGAATGTATTGATTTTACAATGATGTGTGTTTTTTTATTTATTTATTTTTTGTGTCTGTCATCGCGTTTTAGGACAGCAAAAGTGCTTGGATTTTCTTCAACGGTATCTTTTCTGATAGGAAAGTGAATCTAGTTGGTACTTTGGGGGGGTCAAAAGTATAAATTTCCCAGTAGTTTTCACAAGCGCCGGGAAAAACAACATACAAATTAAGGAAAAACGGGTTACAGTATGAACTATTTATGAGAACCTTTGCTTTAAATTTTTAATCCTTAGCTATAAAAACTGAACATTTTATAATTTATTAATTACAATGATTGATAATTTACGATTAATTTTGATAAATTTTGTCAAAATTCGATCTTTAAATGCTTATAGAAAAAAATTGTGCCTATGTATTTTTAATATTTTTCAATTGCTATTGTAACAATATATCAGGAGCCTTGTATTAAATGTTTACACTTTTTGGCCCAAATGATAAAACTTTATTGATATTTACAGTAAAAAAAAATTGAAAGCTGTAAATATCCGTAAACAGCTCAAAAAAAGTCAAAATATTTTAAAAATTGTATGGTGTATAGCCGTATAGGAAATGCTAATTTAAACATTCAATGAAATTTTCATGTATCTACAGTTATTCGTTTTTGAATAACAACAAAATAAGGAAATCGCTACATAAGAAATCGAGGGAATATCCAGTGTTGTAAAAATTTGAATTTCAAACGCTCATAAAAATTTAATTTGACTTTCTTATAGACATGTTTTATTTTGATAAAGGTAGATAATCTTATAAGGAATCTTGTATTACATTTTCAAATCTTAGATTTAAAAAGGAAAATTTTTACGAATTCTTAACTCAAAATAATTTGCTAATTTTCGGGATTTTTCCATATTTTTTCAATTTTTGAACTTTAAATGCTTAGGTATAAAAAAAAAATGTGTCTAAGGATTTTTAATATTTTTTATCTGCCTTTGAAACAATATACTAGGAGCCTTCTATTAAATTTTGAAGTTTTCGCAACCAACAAATAAAATTTTATTGATATTTTTAGAAAAAAATGGGAAATGAAAATGTCCCTACACAGTTCAAAATAAATCAAAATATTTTGAAAATGTTATCGTGTATAGAAAATGCAAATATAAACACCAGTGAAAATTTCATGTATTATATACGTTACGTTTATTTGCTTAATAGTTATACCAAAAACCAAAATCGATTTTTTGGAAAACCGATTTTGGGTAAAAATTCCCGTTTTTCCTTAATTTTTATGTTGTTTTTCCCGGCGCTTGTGAAAACTACTGTGAAATTTGTACTTTTGAGTTTTGACCCCCCCAAAGTTTTATTACCAATGATATGTATATAATTTGTCTTAAACCTAGATTGATATACCCGCGTCTCCGCTCAGAATCGCTTTTCTCATACAATGATATTATATCATTGAATTCAAATTTAATACCATAGAACCTTACACATTATACAGAGACCTACTTGTTACCTACTGTACAGCAGATCACCTTTTTTTTATTTATTTATTAACGCCCGGCAACTTAGGCCATTGGGTGGTGTTTACCGTGTGGGAGGGTACCTACTTTAGGTTTTTAAACACGTTTACACTGTTTTAACAGACTTTTTAGTGGGCACCCGTAGGTATCTGCCATGCCGGAGTGCGGGATCGCGGCACTTCTCTCCGGACACCGTGATTTGCCCGAAGAAAAATGCCGCCTCCGGTCGAGGTTTTGTTGAACTAGTGTCGGTGCGCGTCGCGCAACCAACGCCTTAATTCGCTCGGCCACTCCGTCCCCCCTTACTGTTTTTATTACACACCATTTTAATATACTATTGTATAAAATATGTATTATTATCGATATTACTAATTATGAATTATTTATTATTTTTATCCTTAAATAAAGAAAACATATTAATTTATTTATTTAAAAAAAAAACTTGATTTAGGTACATTTAAGTAGGTATATCAAAATTGAAGAAATATTATGTTTATTATAATATGATATAGCACATTTGAAGCACGAACTCAAAATTAAATAAGAATTTATTTTATGCTTTTCAAAACATACTACCGCGAATCGTGCAGAAATGAGAATAATTGTTTAATAATATTTATTCCGTGGCAATTGAAAACAAAACGTTTTATTTAAATTTATGCCCAACCGTTGTTTTAGACTGATATATATATATATTTTATATATATTATATTATATCGAATACAAGTATAAAGCGATATATTTCCATTTTACGTTCAGTATACTGCGGTATAGATAAGTTCAATATCCTATTATAAATATATACGATTTTCGCTGTTCAAAAGATGTTAAAGTCTAAAGTTTTTCCAATTAGTCTTTTACTCGTAATTTTCGTTATTGTTGTCCAGGTGAGTTGGTGTTTAATTTTTATTATAAATTATTTAGTACCTATAAAGCTACTGAACGTATTGTAATGATTTTCCCGGTCAATAACTATTTATTTTTTTTATAGACTTGCGTTGTACCTGTTAATGTAAAGTGCGGAGGTGGTGGTGGTGGTTGCTGCTGTTGTTGTGGAGGCTGCGGTGGCGGCTGTGGTGGTGGTGGTGGATGTGGAGGCTATGGCGGCGGTGGCTATGGAGGCTATGATGGAGGTGGTTGTGGCTGTGGATGTGGTTGTGGTGGTTGCGGAGGGCACACATTATGTGGTAGCATTAGGGGATGCATTTGTTAAGTATAATAAATAAATATCGGTACTGTGAAACTTTTATATCAACTGCAACATTGCATTAAACAATGATTATTTTATAAGTCTTTCCAATTTTTCTGTATTAATAATTTTATTTTATCCCCAAATTTCATGTTGCCTATATATTTAAATATTTACATAATTTTGTTTCTGTAGTTTTGTTATTAATTATTATTGTACCTACTTATTTCAGCTATTTGTAATCATTCTGCATAATATGTTGTGAACATTTTTATTTTTATTTTTTGTGTTATATAATTACATTAAACACTTACATTTAAATGATGAATCAGTTATAATAAGAACTAAGAAGTATTTAACGTCGTAACATTGTTATAAGTGTACCTACTTATATAATAAAAATGATAATATACAGTTTATTATTGTTATTAATATAATAATATGACTTCTTTTTAATTTAAGGTAATCATTAATCGTAAATCGTAATGCTATAATGTAATATGATCAGTCAAGTTGTGATAACTCGAAGTTGAAGGGAGATAAAAAATAGTTTTGAGATATATTTTATTCGAGATGACTAACTCAAATTCATCAAAATTAAGTCATAACTTCAAGTAATATAATGAAATAAAATAAGTCATAAATTCAAGTAATATAATGAAATAAAATTGTTTAAGTCTTATTAAATACTTGTATGCAAATTATTCTTAAGATATGTAATAAAATTATATTAAAAAAACTTATTATTTAGGCGACCGATATCTAACCTGTATAATAATATTAAACCGTGGTTTCAAATAAGGTGGACTCTAGTTACTCCTCCATGGAATAAAGACCTTGATAAATACAATAAACACTATCATTTTTATCAATTTACTATTTAATTTGTTTTACGCTTTTATCAAATAATTGCTTTCCTTAGTTCTTCTAAAAAGTGTGTTTTGTTAACACTACGTAAGTTGTATATATTGTATTTACTTACTTGTATTTGTATTGTGTATACTGTGCACATTACCCAAATTTGTTCAGCTACTCATCGTTATAACTATGTTTGTGTAAAAAAAAAAATCAATTGGTGTTATACTGTATGGTGATTAAACATATGAAGTACCTACAGGTAAGATATTATATTATCATGATGGTATTTTATAGTACTTATTATTTAAAATTAACAAAATAGTTACTAATATTATTGTTTGTTTAACTTATAGTATTATTCATTTCACTTATTATGGATGATCCGAATCTGACTACCGCGGTATCTACGCCTGGATTTTTACCTACCACGTCTGCAAATTATTTAGTTATGCCTTTCACTCCTACTGTGCCCAGTGTTCCAATGCCTCAGTCTATGGTTTGGTCTCCAATGCAACAAGCTCCGTTAGTTGTACCTGTAACACCACATGTAGTCTCTGCTCCTCCGCGTTTCAATCCACGCGCTACTCGTAAAAATTTCCGTCAACCAACACCTTCAGAACCCCCCATCACTGTATTTGTTGGAAACATTTCTGAAAAAGCTCCTGATACTATGATAAGACACATTTTGGCAACTTGTGGAAATATTGCTTCTTGGAAGAGAGTACAAGGATTTGGTTTTTGTGAATATTATGGAGCTGAAGCTGCCTTACGTGCCATTAAAGTTTTACATGATATGGAGGTAGGCGGTAAAAAACTTGTGGTGAAAGTAGATGCAAAAGCGCAAGAAACATTAGACCAGTTTAAGGCTGAAAAAAAAGGTACTGATGATTCTGAAGAAAATCAACAATTTGAAGTATACTGTCGACAAAGAATAAATAGTATAATTACAGACCACAATGATGAAATGACCAAAGAAGGAAAACAAAATGAAGAAGAAGATAAACCTAGCATAGTTGATGGTGTTGGATTCGATATGGTTCCAAATGAAGATGAAAAGAAAAATTTAATTTTCCGAGAAATTGGCAAGTTTCGAGAAGTCATGAAAAAACGAGAGGAAGAAAAGGAAGTTGAAAGAAAAAAGAAACAAGAAAAGGAAAAATTAAATGGACGACATGCAACTCCAGATAGTCCAGATTCTGAAGAAAATAGAAGGATACGTCGTAGAGAAGAACGAGATAAAAGAGAAAAAGAAAAAGAAGAAAGGGACAAAAGAGAAAGAGAAAGGGATGAAAGGGACAAGCGTGACAGGGAAAAGAAGGAAAGAAGAGACAAAGAAAGAGAACGAGAAAAAAAAGATAGAGAAAAAAGTATTGACAAGGAAAACCGTAAAGAAAAAGACCCAGAAAAAAGCCGAGGCCACTACGATAAAAATAGATTACGAGAAAAAGAAATAGAAGAAGAAGAGCTGGAGTTAAAAAAAGATGATGATAGGCGAAGAGAGAGAGAACTAGCATATCAAGAGAAACGTAAACAATGGGAAATCAGAGAAAATCAAAAGAAAAAAGATTTATCCAAGGAACGTGCTAAAAAACTAATGATAGAAGAAGAAAGAGAAAGAAATGCTAAAAAACTTAAAGAGTTTTTGGAAGATTACGATGATGACAAAGATGACCAGAAGTATTATAAAGGCAGAGATTTGCAAAAACGAATCGAACTGCGTGAAAAAGAAATAGAAGAAGACGGAAGAGATCGACAAAAAGAGAAGGATGAACTGGAAATCATTCGAGAAAAGATATATAATGACGTTGATTTGAAAGATCCAGAATTAGAATTTGCTAAGGTATTAAAAGCCAGAGAAGAAATGTATAAGCCTAAATTATTAATAGATGTTGCAGAAAAACAAAAAGATAAATTAAAACGCTATGAAATGGAAATTGAAAAGGAAATTGAAAATCAGAAAAACATGGAAGTTGAACAGGAACGTCAGAGGCATGTTATGGAAAAAGCACTAACACCCAGTCCGCAGCAGCCAGCTACACCACCCAGTGTTGAGTCTCAAACACCACCACCTGAATTTGCACCTATGACTCAACCTACTACTTTGATGATTAAGAAAAGAATGGATGTCAAAGATGTATTTAACAACGATGATGAAGAATTGCCTAGGCCAAAAAAAAGAAAACTGGTTCCTCTTGATTACACTGACAAAAAAGAAGAAGAAAGTAAAGCAGTCGAGGAAAAGAAAAAAAATATTCGTCAGTTAATTGAACGTATTCCCACTGATAAAGACGATTTATTCTCATTTCTTCTTGATTGGACAGTAGTTGACAACCAACTGATGGAAAAACGCATTAGGCCGTGGATAAATAAAAAAATCATTGAATATATCGGTGAGCCAGAACCAACGCTGGTAGATTTTATATGTTCAAAAGTGTTAGCCGGAAGCAGTCCTCAGGCTATACTCGACGATGTTCAGATGGTACTTGACGAAGAAGCTGAAGTGTTTGTTGTTAAAATGTGGAGACTTCTAGTATATGAGGTTGAAGCTAAAAAATTAGGTTTGGTTAAACTAGAAGAAAATGGTCATAAAGACCCATAGGTAGTGTGTACAATAATTAATGTGTAACTTTCTGTAAATATAATATAATTCAAATATTGTAACAATTGAAAATCTATTTACATTTTTACCCCAACACGTTACACACTATATTTTTTCATTGCATCGTTGTTTTCAACAATACCTAATTGATTAAAAATAAAAATATCTGTGTCTAAAAATTTTTTATTTTGTGTGTAAAAATATATACTGTGCATTTAAAATATTATAATTAACATTATAATACCCTTTGAACTTTATTCACCTATTGTGTACTAAATATGTATGGATTAATTAATTTTTTATTTATTATAAAATATTTAAAGTTAAAATTATTGAATGTTGTCCTCGATTAAATACAATGAGTATACACATAAATTGCCGTTTTGTAATTTAATAAATTCAGACCGAGTTCTAACTTCTAATGTTTTCATAAATATTGTATTATTTATGTTAAACCATTTAGCTGCAAGTAAACTACTTTATGGCCAAATAATAAATATTATTTCAACAATACTATAAAAGAATAAGCTACTTTTGTCACTTAACATTATAGTTGTTGAAGTTATATAGTATGTCATTAATTATTATAGTTATTCCTGAAAAAATCAGTATTTTTTATTAAGTGTTCTTAATAATTGAGAAATTTTAAATGGTATTATGTATCTATGGATAGGTCATGTTTTGGCTAACTTTGGCAATGGATGGTGACATGGTATTATACAATAATATATTTGAAACTAATAATAAAGTATCATACTTATTACACATTACATAAAGCAAAACTGTTTAGATTAATTGAAAAACATGGTTATCATCTTATAGATAGGCGGATAGCTTATTAATATAATAAATTTAATAAATAATTAATAAAGTAGAATAATCTTCTCAATTACATTGATAGCTAAATTAAGCTTTTTTTCACAGAAAAACAAAAATAATAATTTGGTTGTTACCTAAATTTTATGTAGGTACAATATAATTAACATATGTTATTTGTATATTTATACTATAATATTATCCTATTACCTATTAGTACTACTATACAAATTCTATGGTTGGCTAATAGTTTTCAATTTTAATTTAAAAATATTGTTAACAGCAATGTGTTTTAATCAATAATGTATTCAATCTAGTATGTTCATTCAGTTCATTATTCACCTTAAGAAACCAAATATGAATGTTCCTATGTATTTAATTGAAATAATAATAAACAAAATAACCATTATTAATAGTCGGGATATAATAAATTATAAATTAAATCATTATGCTCAAGAGTTGAGATAAAGATTGAGTTGCAATTCCGCAGTCTAATCAAACCAAATCAAGGATTTTTTCTGGATGAAAATCTCGGTTTTAAAACATAACTAGACTAAATTATTTTTTTTTTATTGAAAATATTTACCATCTGTTGATAATGAATATTAAACTATATTTTTAGAATTTTAAAAAGGAAATGGGAGGATCTTATGAAAAAAGTTTATTATTTGTGATTTATTTAGTCTACTTAAAGGAGCATACAACACTTTTGTTCAATTCTAAGAATAATGGTATAGGTTTTAAGTTTCTATTCACATTATTCAATAAGTTATGAGCAATTGAAAAAGAAAGCGTGACGTACATTGGGCCTGGCTCATTGTAATTACCTATCTTATAGTTGTAAAAGTTCCTCGCTTTACACAACGATTTACCAAACACTAATCTAAACATTTTATCTTTGAAATTTAATTTACATATAAAGTGTGGGGCTCTAAGTGTTTGAGACAAATCAGATTGAAATCAGAATGATTACAACAATAAAACCTTTAGTTATTTAAATATTAAAAATCTTAAGATCTTAAATTTAGAGATATATTTGTATTTAAATTTTATATTTAAATGGCCATGACGCTCCGTTTACCAAAAATATCACTTTAAAGGTTTATTAATATTTAGAAAACTAAGTTAGTATATGAATTTCTAATACTTTTATCGTCTTAAACATATAAAATTACACATTTTACGTAAACAAAATTTCATAAATAAAATTTTTAGATTGGTAAATCATTGTGTTAAGTGAGGAACTTTTACATAATATATAAGGATAGGCATTACGATTGAGCATGACGCCATTTATCACATTGTAAAACAAGTAATTCTTTTTATTTAATCAGATTAAAATCATTTAATATGGCCATAGTACATAATTAACATTAAAAAATGTATTTTGGAGTAGAGTTAAAGACCTTTATCTACCATCCAATATATAAGATTAGCAAAATATTTAATAGTCGTATAAATATTCATATCCACTATTAAATAATTATATTTTCCATGGTCAACTAACAAAAAAAAAAATGATGGCTTCATAAAACATGTTATTCGTTACATTTGAAGTAATACTTGAAAATTATATGTATAAATCAAATATTAATATTTCATTCAATGTATTTAAATCGCTTTAAACTCATTATAAAATATACATAACATTATCTAACTGGGGATATAAATGAATTGAAGCAGCAATGCCAAACGTGCAGTTGCCAGTTTAAGCTCAACCCATTGTGCCTAGTGTCTAGGTAGACAACTGCCAGTGGGTCTGTGCAGAAGGCCACAGAAAACCACCCCACAATTTTCTAATGCTTCTATCAATGAAACCTACTTACACATTTTTTTATAATAAAATTGAAACAAGACTTGTGTTTAAAAAAAACTTTAGTTTATTTTATACAATCATTTCAACCGACAACAGGTACAACTGGAACAGCAGGTACTGCTACTTCAGGTTTTGATTTAATATCACTGGTTGGTGCAATGGGTAGAATTTCTTCTTTAGGTTCTGCAACGCTGACATTATCTGGCAAAGGCTTCTTTGGGCCAAGTTTACCTGTTTGGTCCCACGGCAACATAATTTTTACCTTGATACCCAAAACTCCTATAAACAAAATGTATCAATAATTTCCATGAATAAAATGTTAAAATTTTCAGTAATTACCTTGTCTTAACAAAACGTGTCTAGTAGCAACATTGACGTAATCATTGCATGGGTCACCACTGTGAATCATAAGTCCATCAACGAATTTCATTGATTTAGCACGCTGACCTCTTAATTTACCAGATACTACAACTTCACATCCTTTAGCCCCACTTTCCATGATGAATCTCAACACACCATAACATGCCCTCCTGACAGCTAGACCACCAATCAACTTGTAACGTAACGACTCTGCTTGGGCAACAGCACATAATCCACGTTGTGCTACTTTCTCGGCGAAAAGTTCAACTGCCTTGTCTTTGAAGTCAAAACGTTTCTGGATGAGAGAAGTAAGTTCGCGAATACGGCGTCCCTTGTCACCCAATACGTTTTGGGTACGTGTGGCAGAAATAACAATTTCTGTACGTGATGGAGCAGCACGGACATCAACGCCAGAATAACCATCCTCAGCAAGTTCTCGTGTCAAGAACTCGTTGAGTTCTGCACGTAACATACCATCGGACACAAACTAAAAATTAAACAAAACCAATTAATCTTACATATACTGAGTAATAGCAGTGGTAAAGAGATAAGAAGAGATTTTGTTGATTGTGACACATTTTTTTTTCTAGGAGAAAAGATATTTTGATTTTACACTGATACATGTCATTTTAATAAATAAACCTGTAGAGTCCACCAATTTGGAATTGTAAGTAACAAAATAGCAGGAAAGTATAAACTACCATAACCAAAAATATAAATTAATTTTTAGTTAATTAAGTTTAAGAGTAACCAGGATGGCTAGAGGTTTAAGAAGCAGAAACGATGCATTATTGGGAAAATCAATGGGGCCCCGATAATCAATTACATTTTAACCCTACTTTCAGATGAGTAAAAAATATTAAATACTAAGGGCCCGTATTACAATAGTTGAACTCCGGTTAAACCACCGAATTCGGCAAGTAAAATCAGTGGTTCAAGGGTAACCAAGGTTTAAACTATGATTGTAAAACGGGCCCTAAGTGTATGATTTCTAATTTCTACATTGACATTGAGATCTAGGTGTATATAAATATATATATTTCAATATATTAATGCTAGAAGTAGGTACCTGAAAAATCCTTAAGGGTAGGTTAAAGGCATAAATACATCTTTAATTTAACTAATCCAGCCAAAGTTGGTAAAACCTAATTCACTCGGAGTGGAAACTAATAAATCCCAATTCACTTGTCAAAGGGTTAAAATAAGCCACCAAACTGGTTCTATTACACAAGGTTAGGTTAATATAACATCAATATTGATCTACCAATTTGGAAGATTAAATTGTTGTCATTTAAAACAGTTAAAAGTTTTAAATCAATAAGCAAAAATTAATTTTGAATGTTTAAAGCAAATATATTTTTATGATTGATAATTAGGTACAGGTATAATTTGCATTCACTATGAAAGAAGGATGCACCTCATAAACGGCATATGATAACCGACACACATGTAGTGAATGGTAACTCAATAAAAATAAGTCAACTAATATAACTTTCGATGTCATATTATTTCTTGTCGAAGAATTTCATCAAGAAATAATATTTAAAGATATCAAAACACAATAATAGTTATTCCAATTATTATGAGAGAAATAATGAACATGCTAGGTGCATAATATACTCACCCTTTTTTTAACAGAAGTCGTTTTAGCTGGCATCGTATCTAAAAAAAAATGTGCGTAATTTAAAGTACATGAAATGGAGTTTTTAATGCATTATACAATTTCTAAAAACTTACCTTTTTACTTATTTCCGAGGGTCGATGGAAAAAAAGAAATTTTGACGGCACGCTACAATTTTCAGGACGTAGAACAAATGGCAGTATAAATGTTAACCAAACAATTTCCTTGATGAAATGCCAATGTTACAGTGTAACCAACACAATTTTAGTCTGCCATGGAAAATATAGTTTAATATAAAACATATAGATGGCATTAGCATATTTTAATTTGACAAAATGATTTCTGTAATCTTAGTTCTTATCACAGCTAGACCACTCTGAACCACGGTTAAAGATAGCGGGGCCTCGGTGGTTTTCTCCGGTCACCAACGTCTGACGGCATGACCAATAAACTAATCATAGAGTAATAATTACTCTATGAAACTAATACACAGCGCTTATTATGGGCTATGGCCATTATGAGAGAGACGTCAGGGGTACGATCATAGACCTATAACCTATGACAAATTTAATTTAATTTGGCATGCTATAACCTTAGTTATGGTCATGACAAAGTATATATTTATAATTTATATATTTTGTCATAAGCATAACTAGAGTAGTAGAGTGTTCCGAGGCAAACATGACTTATTTAGTCATGAGCGCAAGCATCGTCTGGCCGTCCGGCGTCACTAGTTCTCGGATAGCTTATTGTATTAATAATATATTAATATATATATTATATTATTTCTTTTAGATTTTTAATATTCATATTGTTTGTATTGTATTACTAATTATCGCAGCAACGAGTTTTTGTTTGACTAACTAGTTTTTGTTTGATATATCTGACCATTCTGAGTTCTGACCATTACCTATCTACAGTATATTATCTTAAATAAATATGTTTCTTGTCGGGACTTTAAATGTTGCGTAGTAACTCGCTTACTACACTTGTGTCTTAAGTTAATTGCATTTTCAGATCTGTTACCCGATATGGAAAATATAATGTAATATGTTTGACTTGAAAATTAAAAAAAAAAAAACTCATTAAAACTTATAATTTATATTTTCTATGGCTTAATTTTCTATTTTAACATACAAACCAGTCTAGTACTATTGCAGCCTGCAGGAGAGTACTTGGATACTATTCTAATTGGTGCTCGAAAAGCACCAAAGCGGGAAGAAGCAGGTAAACCAAATAGCAAAGTCAAAGTGTCAAGTAGGTAGGTACCTACTTGAGACACGAGAATTGTATGTATTTTAAGGCCTTGACACTTACATGTTCTATATTATAATGAATAATGATTAATGGGTGTGTCAGCAAATTACGATTAGTCACCCCTTTAGTTTTGTTTTATACTGGCGTGTTGTGTACTATCAGTCGATAATTTAATGGATGTATAATGTACTTAATAAAAATACTTAAATAATAATTAAAATAAAAAATGTTCTTACCCTTAGCGAAGTCAAGAGGTATTTTGCTTGATAATTAACATTTAAATACTATTAAATGAAAAATAAAATACATTAATCGTTTCACTCAGAATCTAAAATAAAAATTAGAATATTCTTAAACTTTTTAATTTAAATACCATTTAGATTCCTAATGAGGAAAAACTAAACGTCGCGTGTCGGTTGTAGACATACTGAACAATATATTTTACATTTTTAGTTTGTACGATACTATTGTTAGTTGGTATTGTAATCATTATAAACACGAAGAAATAAAAAAATTATAAATAATTAAATATAAATAATATTTATAATCTTTTTACAGCATTGAAATAATAATAATTTATTATTATATAAAATCGTCACTACATTATATTATTATATTATACAATAGTCAGTAGTTCGCCTATCAAAATGCGTAAAATATAAGTTCTTGCAATTAGGTAGGTATACACTATTGTAATATATAGCTGGTAAATGATTAGCTTCAAAAATCAAAATGTAAGTTATACCAAATACAGTAATACCTAATTGTAATTGTTATATATATAATATAATAATATATTATATACCCATAACCTACTTAAAAGTTTCAAATTAATATTAAGGTATAGTTACTACTTTTTTCTTCGATTTCTGCAGTAATTTATTTATATGGACTTCCTATACCTACAGGCTACAATATATTTAATTTACTAATAAAGAAAAAGGGTAACATTTAGTTATTGATTATTATTTATCATATAATTTTATTTTAATAATTTACCTTAGACGTTAGTTTATAAATATGTACCTGCAGCCACGAGGTATCTACTTGAGTTTCTCTCAACAATAAAAACAAATATTCTAATGAAATATTTCTACACATAATCTGTTAAATGTTAAATAGATGAGTATCTTATTAAGTTATAAGCCTGTTTAGTAAGGAGATATAATATATACGTATATCACTATATTATATTTAAATATAATAATTGAAATTTGAAAGTTTTATACTTTCTAGGAAAAAGGGATTTCTCCCTCAGAGGTGGCATACTGCTTGTATCTAATATGTACATATATATATACCCGTATAAAATATATGTAGTATAAACAACGCCGAGTTTCACGATCCCTTATCCCTATTCCCTTTCGCCTCGGCAATTCAGTATGCTTCATGACGTCAGTCCGAATGCTCTGTCGACCCTTTATAAGAGATAAGTTCTATTGTCCTCAGACAAAATAATGTTTTTTAACGATTGAAATTAGTTAGAATAAACTTTTACACAAATGAAGGTTGGTACCTATTTATAATAAATTAATAACACTATATATTTAGTCAAAACACTGTAGTCAAAGTCAAATACTTAAATAAATTATTACTAAAATACACTTATACAAATAATAATATATAAGTTTAATATTTTATATAATATTCTACTCATCAAATTAAATATTCTCTATCAATTTACTAAAATTACAATTAATTTTGAATTGATAATCATAAAATTTAATTTCTAATTTGTTCATGTACCTATAGCTATACAATTTACTATTTAGTGATAATTAGTTATTATCTTTTTCGCTTTGTAATGGATTCAATGTTATATATTATTATATGTATACATATACTTAGTATTTATTATATGTTTTTATTATATTCTGTGGTATTTATATATAACAGTGTATAACGTGTAGAAATGTGGCAACTTTTGGTTTATTAAAATATATTTATGAAATAACTTCATATTAGCTATAGCTAATACCTACTGAAGTATTAAATATTAAATTTAATTAACAGCAATAAATTTAATGTAACAGATAAAACTTGAACCTTTACAAACATATTATTTGAATTATAATTAGTTACAATAGGTATGTAATATTATTTTATTTTAATATTGATTTGTACTAGTGGAAAACTAATAAAATATTTATTTGTTATTCTCAATTAAATTATATTATTTTACGTAACTTTGTTGTATGTATATAATATTAGCTTGTGTACTATTCGATAAACAGCGTAACCAAAAATGTTTGTTACAACATTTGTGGAATGATTTATCATTTTTATATTACGGGATTTCGATCACTCTAAAAATATATCTTGTTTTATATAATATATTATATTGTTTATATTTTTTAAATTTCAACTGTGCTCTTTGGATATAAACATAATATTGCTCTTGGGGCTCGAAACTATTAGTATATACAATAAGTCAATAAACAATTCAAACTGTTTAATATAATATATACACAATGTTGTTATTATTTGTATTAGGTATTTAGGTAAATATGTGAAGAAATGGCTGTTGAGTTATGTCTATCATCTCGTTTAACAGAACTCCTAGGAGATCGTTTGTTATACGGTTCGGCGACAGTGGAGCTAAATGAGTCGACGTTCAATGGGTCTTTAATCGCATTGTATTTCGTTCCATTAAGCAGTGAAACTGTCGCAACCGACGATCGGGCTCTACGTGATCTATATAAAACTGTAAATGAGAATGAGAAGACACTAAATATTATCCAGATTTGTTATCCAGACTTAGCTGATGACCGCAAGTATTTTGATGAATTGACCAATGATGTTCCATGGCATTCAGTTCCTTACGAATACGCAGAAAAGAGAGTAAGCTTAAAAAATATACAAATTTTCCTTGTACACAAATATTCATTAAAAAAAAATTAAATATAATAAATAATAAAAATATTAAACAGATTTTCTTAATTTAACTGAAATATATTTAAATTTGATTGATTCTAATCACGATATATAATTATTATATACATTTATATTTTTATTATATATTTGGTTTAAAAATAATATTTTTTTATTCATCTTGAGAAAATTATTTCCCCTTAAATGTCCTCAAGCAGACAAATTTTATCATTTAAGCATTATAATGTCAAAGCGTGGTGAAATTGTATGTTTCTGAAGGTTATCTATGTATAAATAAAAATACGATTAGACTTTAAAATATAAAAAATAAATTAAGTAGTCTGATCGGTCGTTTAACGATATAACTCACTTGGGGCTTAAAAGTACTTTAAAGTTGAAACCATAATCCAATTATAAATTTATATCGTTCCAATGTTAGAGAAAGATGGAATAAATAATTTTCGCAAATTAAGAGAATTGAAATGAGCCTAATATCACCGCAACAAGCTTAATGGTCGTTGGCCCAAAATAAGATAAATTTGAAACTCCGTTAGTGTACAATATTTTTTGAAAAATAAATTATATATGTTAAGATAACTTCAATACTTCATACATCAAATAATTTTTAAAAACTAATAATATAAAGCATTAAGTTGGTTAGCAGAAAAAAAAGGGTCTCATATTTAAAGCAACATAATTGTTTATAGTTTATACATATAGGTATAAGTATAATATAATATATTATGAACCTATCTATAAATAATATTATATTATATAATGTAACAGATCGTAGTAAAAAATTTGTTGGGTGTTCACTTTACTTTTAGGGATAACGTAGTATTATTATTATACAACAGAGACCTCCTATGGTTACATTCCCTAAAGTACGATTTATTGTAACCCCCACGGGATTCTCACATTTTAATAACAACTATAGTCCCTCCTCTTCTATATCATTCTCATTTAAACTTTCATGCACATCACATCTCCCCAAGATTTGGCACCCTCAGTAATTTTTTTTTTGCATTTTATTGCTCTGGGGTTGTCCGCTTTGCTTATGGTGACTCTTCAGCACGCACCTGCATCCATATACATTAACCATAGTGGGGAAACGTTTCTGATTTATTGCAATTTTACGCATTCAATATCCCTCTCTATTGTTACACTTACACCTCGACCATTGTTGAATCAATACTGCCATAAACACTACATACCACATATATGATGCTCTATATTTTTAATTTCACTGTTTAAAGGAAACCATTAAGTGAAACACTTTTTACTACAAACCTATGAGTGCTTTCGTTGAAATAGTTGGTAATACAGTATATTATAGTATATACCTATATATACATGGGCATTAATGCATTATATTGATTTTATGCTATTTTTAAAAACAGTTTCAAATTTACTCTGATAATAATAATAATAATAATAATAATAATTAATTAATACGCAGTTAGTGTTAAAAAAAAAAAAAAAAACATTTAATTAATCCTATTAATAAATATTATATTTTTATTTGATACATAACACTAGCTATCTTCGATTTCTTCTATCTTTCTTATTTTCTTCGAACTGCGAATTTTGTACTGAAAACTTAATTTGAAATAATTAAAGATTTTTTATATACGTGCTATAAGATATACTTTATATTAAATTATATTAATTATTAGCTAATATTGATTTAATTATTTCATAAGATGACCATATAATAAATGGAAATTTTCAATATAATATGTAGGTACATCTACTTTGATTTTGTAACGTATTTTTCCTTTTAAAATTTAAATATAATATTATTTTAACAATTTATTTTACATATTTGTATTACTTTTTTGTTATTATACCTACAACTTACCTCATTATATTTAAAACTACAAGTATTCATTAGCCTTAAAAATAATTAATTTTTTTTAACAGCATCATGAATACTTCGATGAAATATTTTAAATTAGAATAAATTAGAGTATATAACGAGTAAAGCGATAAAATATAGTTAGAATATGTGATCTTAATAAAACCGGAAAAGTCGCTCTGCTGAAATAGGAGTCAGTCAAGTACTTAAGTGTACCTCGTCATTGAGTAGGTCACAAACCACTGTAATGGGTGTGTTAAGTTTGACTTCAGTGTAAAATCATTGCATGCAAAAAATGATTCTAAAAGGAGACGGTCTATCAGTAATCAGTTTATATATTTTTATGGATATTTGATATTAATTTATTATATTTAATACTGATATTAAATATTAATAATACAAGTATAATGTTGAACTAATTTTTGCCAAAAATAAATTTCATATATTCTGTTATCATATTATTTAATGTAATATATAACTATATATCTGTTAGTTGTTACATACTTCAATACTTGTAAGTAAATACAGACGTGCGGTAAGAGATACGTAGAGCGATAAAGGCGTAAGTAGGTTAAATGTAACACCTAAATACTTAAAGCTTAAAATGAATCTAAATATTTTTAAAATATAATCGACAATTATTTATTTACATAATCTTGATAAGTATGTAATAGTGGAATGTTTCATATATTTTTTAAATACCTAAAAACAAAGTAACAAATACATTTTAAATTTACCCTATTAATAATAAAAAAAATAATTGCTAGAAATATCTTCTTAGGCTGATAGATTGTCTCAACGCAGAATCATTTTTTTTATCGTTTTTCATCAATCAGGCTCAGGTAATGATTTAACATTGAAATACAAGTTAACACATCCATTGCAGTGATCTGAATGACAAGGTTCACTCGACACCTATAGGTACAAGGTATACTATACAGTACTATACAGGTCGTTCACCAAGTATGGTCACGGCTCACCCCCATTTTTATATAATATAATATACCTATATATATAATATAATATTAACAATGGTATTGGTATTAATATACTTCGATAAACTTTTTTCTTTGTACAAAATTAAGGTGTTGTTGATATTAAACGTAAGTTATAACTGAATATTAAAAGTTAAAACCTTCCGGGGGCTTGATTACTTTCTGGGGGGAGGGGGGGATTTACATTGGCTATTTGAAAAAAATAATAAATTTAGTTAATTATTTTGTTTTAATTTAAAAAATATCATTTTTATGGACTTGTACTACGTATAATATTATGTATTTACTATAGGTATATAATCAAATTTTAAAAATATTTAGATTTATTTTAAGCTGTTTATGCCATGAATCAATTTACACCGTTCTACGAAACGTCGGTATTGCCTTATACGTTAATAACAGCTACCTAGTAATATTGTAGTTATAATTTATATGACAAAATATTATAATAATTACTTTATACAATTCACGATTTGTTTTTAGCAATAATTAGTTCAACCAAATCTATAAAAAAAAATATACCAATAATAGAAAAATATTTTATACATTTCTAATATCTAATGACTAATAGCAATAATATATTACAATATTTATAATAAATACCTATATAATAAATTATCCTTAGAAATACAAGAGTAATCTGACATACCACCTCCGTTTCAAATAGTTTTTCTTTTTCAATGATTTATCATTTAAAATATGTAATAATGTAGGGTTCAAAAAAATTGGAAACTTTTTTTATTAGTGTTTGCATATTTGTATATCATCTACACAGACTACACGTGGAAATAACAGATAACACATTGCTGCACATTTATTATTTAAAATATTTAATCACCTCAATAATTATAATAATTATATCATATTATTCAACTATTGTTTATCTGTCCTAATTAATTGTATGACCGTTTCCAAACTTTTTGAACACCTGTATATATATTTCAATTACAGTGATTTACTCAATTACTCATTTACTCAATCTACGAGATACACGTACACTCGAGCAACTTTCCCAGTGTTTTTGTATGTGTAATGACTGAAATGTGGTTACATCGTACACATTGGCGTAAATAGGGTTTGAAATTTGGGGGGGGGGGTTGAAGCTCAGGTCTATACTTGAAGCTCTTATGATGCTTTTAAATTATAGTAGTGAAATCATTAGTGTTTTTTTTTGGGGGGGGGGCTATAGAAACTCTAAGGGGGGCTAAAGCAAATATATTTAACAAATATAAACAAATATATTTATAAAAAAAAACAAATTTTTGGCACTGGCAATATGTGGGACAGCTATGGTAGTATATAAAATTAAATAACAAATTAACCTTTTGATATAGGTATGTATTTAGTTTTAAATTTAATTTACCTACCTATAATGCAAATATTTAAATTTTTTTATTTGTATTTAATATGTTTTCCTAATATTATATAATTGTACTACAAAGCTGAAAAAGTGCATGCCACGTATAAGCACCTGTATAGTATTTGGTGGTTATTAATTTATTGAGGCTCTTACAGGTGTCTAAGGCTTAAAATGTTAGAAAATGGTAAAACACATTTAATTTAGTAACCCGTTTTTTTGACAAAATACTTATTACCAACCGGCTACCTAGTTATTAGTTTTAGACTTTAGGTTATCTTACCTTAAGTCTAAAATGTATCTCTAAGCTTTTCTCAGAAGTTAGAATAACACAATCTGAAAAAAAGTTGTGTTTCATTTTAAAACAATTTTGTACCTACTATTTTTGTTCTTAAATCTATGTTGTGGTTTTTAGATTCGTTTGAGACACAAATATCGTGTTGGGAATGCAGAAACGTTGTTAATTCTGAATGATAGCTATTTGGAAAAAGTTCATACTCGAAATGGTCTTAAACTTTTATCGTGTAGTGGAAAAAGTTTTCCATGGACGAACTTATGGAATGAAAAAATTTGTCAAGAAGCCTTAAAACTCTCCTCAAATGAATCCAATGAAACAATATATGGTCTATATTTTTCCGCGCATTGGGTATTGATTACGATTTAGTGTCTAATTTAATATAACTTATATAAACTGTTATAATTTTAGTGTCCACCATGCAAAGCATTTATTCCACAACTCATTCATGCTTACGATAGTATAAGAAAAAGAATACAGTTCGAGATAATTTTTGTCAGTTCTGACAGGTATTGTATTGTAAATACAATTATAATTATAGTACTAAATAAGTTAAGGGGACGGTATACCCGCATCATGCGTTGTCTTACAATATTAATATTAATGCATAAAATAGTATTGTGTGCTCTGAATAATCCATCTATATATTATATAAAAATGAATGTATGTCAGTGTGTCAGTGTGTCTGTGTGTTTGTGTGTCCATGTTACCATGGTTACCAAGGTTGCCATGGTTACTAAGGCTACCAAGATTTCATATCAATCTATATATATATAAAAATGAATGTATGTCAGTGTGTGTGTGTGTGTGTGTCCATATTACCATGGCAACCATATCTGTATATAAAAAACAGTAAGCTGATTGACTGCTATCAACGCACAGCTCAAACCATTGGACGGATCTGGCTGAAATTTGGCATACAGATAGCTATTATAATATAGACGTGCGCTAAGAAAGGATTTGCCAAAATTCGCATTTTAAATAGGTGCTGAAACAGGGACATTGAGATTCACGATAGAAATTGGAAATTTTATTTTTATTTATTTATAGTTGCCATTGGTTACAGTCTACATTAGAAATTAGCATTTATTTATTGGTTGCCATTGGTTATTCGGGCAGATCAGGTACAAGCTTGCATCAAATCGAATTATTGAACAATGCTTACCAGGGTGGCAGAGTTGCACTTACCGCAGAAAATTACACCCAAAAGGAGTTCAACAATCATAATTTTTTTAAGAGTTGCGATTTTTTACGAGCAACCAAATTTATTATATTAATCCACAGTATTACATCAAAATAAACTTGGTATAACTTTGATACTTTAGAGTTAAATCATACACTTCCGTACAAACAGCACGGGGTCCGCGATCTACCGCAGGTAGATTGCTTACCTGATAATGTACTGCTGCGATTCAGAATTTTTATTCAGGGCAACGGGAAAGATAAGATAAATTTTGAACACCATACACGTTAATGAATTGAACAAAGTTTGAGTAGGTAGTATTGAGTTGATCCATTTAATGGGCGACGAAGTGCACGGGATCAGCTAGTTTATTATATAATTACATAATATTATATTCTGTTATGTTTAATATTAGAGTAAATTTACATATTATAAAAATATCAGACTCTAGTGAATTTCATAAGTTCTTTTATATTTTTATTTTAAAGTGAGTTATGACCATTTGACGCATGCGTGTGTAGCGTCCTCTTAAGTAGAACTAAATTATATCTAGATATTTAATATCAATATTATTATCGTCAACTATTATATACTTATACACTGTACTCTATTATATATAACCTATAATAAGTACCTATATATATCATAAAATAATATAAAATGATTAAATATAGTTTTTGTTTTTATATTTTCAAATAGATAGGTACTATAACTTAATAATTTTAGATTCTGAGGGGAACTAAGAATATTCTTATACTTATGTATTGATTTCTCGTTGATGAGTGTTTTTCTTTATTTTTGTGTCGGAAGTTATTTGATCATCCACTTTTATGGAGGTTTTTGTTAGAAAATTTAATCTAGTTTCCTTTTTGGTGGTGGGTTAAAAGTAGAAATTGTTCAGTGAAAAAAATAACCATGGTTACCAAAAAGTTATACCGTGTCCGTTCAAAATTTTTTTTGTATATGAAGATAGGTAAATTATTGAGTTAAAAATTAAAATTGAACACATTTATTAAAGTGACCATCAATCAGATTAGTATGTACATTCAATACATTTACAATAATACATTAATACGATATACTAGTGGGCATGCCTAGAATGTATTCACAGATGTGACTAACAAAAATGTCAGGGTAGATGAATAACCATTGAGTCAGCCCTCGTAAAAAAACCTAAAATATTTTGCTGAATAACCAGTAAGATGTCTATAGCGCTCTGAAATCTGAATCCAACAAATTTGACTCGTCGATGTTCTATGTGATATGTATTTTACTATTTTTAGTAGCGTGATATTTTAATATTTATGTTATTAAGTATTTAAGTATTTAACATTAAGACAGTCAGTAACTCAAAATTCTGCCAGTAGCTACTAGCTGTTTTCGCAGGATGGCTATGGACATATTGGCCATATCCGTAAACACACACATATACACTGTAACAGAATGGTTATCTACTTGCCCACTTTTAGATTCTGAGTGGAACGATGAATGTATTGATTTTACAATGATGTGTGTTTTTTTTTTTTTATTTCTATTTTTGTGTCTGTCATCACCTTTTAGGACAGTAAAAGTGCTTGGATTTTCTTCAACAGTATCTTTTAATGATAGGAAAGTGAATCTCGTTGGTACTTTGGCGGTCAAAAGTAAAAATTACATAGTAGTTGTCAAAAGCGCCTTGAAAAACAAAAGAAAAAATAAGGAATAACGGGATTTTTTACGCAAAATCTGTTTTCAAGAAAATCGAATTTGGTTTTTGGTGTAACTTTAAAACAAATGACCGTAGATACATGAAAATTTTACTGAATGTTTATATTAGAATTTCCTATACACCGTACAATATTGAAAATATTTTGACTTTTTTTGAGCTGTTTACGGACATTTTCAGTTTTCAATTTTTTTAGTTTTTTTTTCTATGAATGTCAATAAAGTCTTATCTGTTGGGCCAAGAAAGTGTAAAAATTTAATACAAGGCTCCTGATATATTGTTACAATATTAGTTGACAAATATTAAAAATACATAGGCACAATTTTTTTTATAAGCATTTAAGGGGATTGGATACCGTGATTTTCTGCCTTTGTCTAACACACGAGTGACATACGATTTTCTACTAATTTTACTTCAATCAGTCCAATCGTTGTATTGATGCAATAACAATTCTGAAAATGTATGTGAATTCAGTGTGAAGACTACTTGAGATCGGTAGGATTACATTTTTGAATTTTGGCCTCAAAATTCCACAAATTTGATTGAAGGTTTTTGAAAAATATTAAATCATGTACCTAGTAATGTTAAAAAAATATTACTAAATAAAACTGAAAAAGTGGCTCGACCGATCTCAAGTAGATTTCACGCTGAATTTAAATTAATTTTCAGAATTTTTATCACTTTAATACAACGATTGGACTGATTGAAATAAAATTAGTAGAAAATCGTACGTCGCTCATGTGTTAGACTAAGACAGAAAATCACGGTATCCAATCTTAAAGATCGAATTTTGACAAAATTTATCAAATTTAAAATTTAAAAATTATTTGGAAATTTAAAAATTTATAAAATGTTCAACTTTTATATCTAAGAATTGAACATTTATAAAAAGATTCCACGTAAGTAGTTAATTTTGTTACCAAAAAATCTAAAAAATTCATAAGCACAGTTTATTTTTATAGTAATTTTAAGTTCAAATTTAGACGAAATTACATATTAAAAACCTAGAATAACTATTTTAGTTATTTTGTTGTGATTGTATAATATTATTCGTGGGTACTTGAAACTTCTAAAGTACACTATTATAAATCTATGATAGTTTCAGGGTTTGTTGTTGATGTATAACGCGTTATACCTATGTACCTAATAGATATTGTGATATGATTAATTTGGAACTTATTATAGGTACCTATTATATGTAATTTTTTTTTAATACCATAGATGAGTATATAATATTTCTTATACCTAGACTGACCACCGTTTCCGCTCAGAATCGTTTTTCTTATACTATGATATTATATCATTGAATTCAAAATTAATACCATCCATTTTACAGTGACCCACTTGTAACTTACTGTACAGCAGAACACCTTTTTTTAGTTTAGTTTTTAATTGAAAATATTTTATATCAACACCTAACAAATGTTGAGTTACATAGTCAATTAGATAATCGTAATCAAGATAAGATTTTCTTAAAATTGAATTCATAACAAAATGTGAAAACTAAAAAAACAACATACTTATTGTTTTTTTCAGAAGTGAACAGTCTTATAATTCTCATGCGTCGTCAATGCCTTGGCCTTCTGTTCCATATTCAAATACTACTTTACGACAAAACCTAACTGAATGTTTTAATGTTCTTGGTATTCCTTACCTAGTATTAATTGATAACAATGGAAATATCATCACAGAAAATGGCCGTGCGGAAATTACGGAAGACCCTGATGGAGTGGCAAGATATTTTTGTATTATACCTAACGTTAACAAATTTACATTTTTGTTAATTACAGTATTTTCCATGGAGAAGACGATTCGTTTATTCGCTTTCTTCGAGACTACTACCAAAACTTCAGAGTTACCCAGCTGTTGTGTTATTCATTGAAGGAGACCAAGAAGAAGAATTAGAGTTGGCTGAAGGTGTTTTGTTGCCTGTAGCACAACAAGTTGCAAAGACCCGGTCAAATGCATTATATGATCTCTTATTTTTTATAGCTCCCGACGTACGTACAAATTATTATAATACATTAATATATATCTAATAATCAATAATAATAATATACAATGATTATGAATCATTTTTATAATTAATAAAACACAAATTTAATATTTATATTTAATTTTATAGGATTGCACATCAGATACTTTAAGACAATTTACGAGATTGACTGATGACACAGCTCCATTGTTGACCCTAATAGATATACCAATGGCAAGGATTTCAGTAATGGAATACGGAATTCATATTACAGAAAAATCTATAATGAATTTCGTTCTGGGATTTTTTGATGGAACAATGAAATTTACACCTATTCTTTAAACTTCAATTCATAAGATAAATAATATACCTGTATATTATATATTATAATATTATATTATATAGGTTCATTCAAAAGAGTAAAGACTACATTACATGGCTAGTAGATTCAATTCAACTATGTGAATTTGGTATTAATCACATAGGTAGATATATAGATGAGTCTAGAAGATTATTGTAATATAGAAAATAACTGAAAGTTGTTTAAATAAAATATATACTAATTAACTATATTAAATGTATTATAATAATAACTAATAATTCACCCAGTTTGGTTATATTAATAATTGTACTTAATTATAATTTGTATTTACTGTAAATACAAATTGTATTCAAGTATAAAAGTGATAGTATGATATGATACATACCTAATTACTTTAATTTTTCAATAATTAAAAATACATATAGAAATTGGAATTGGAATTGTTAAAAACATGAAAAATTGTTTGATAAATACTTATAAGGGGGACGGAGTGGCCAAGCGGATTAAGGCGTCGGCTGCGATGCAGCCGGTCGGGTTCGATTCCAGCCACGGGCGGCATTTTTCGCAGGGCAAGTCACGGTGTCCGGAGAAGAAGTGCCACCATCCCCCACTAAAAAATCTGCCAAACACAAACGTGTTCCATCTCCTACAGTTCCACAGGCTAATAACCCCAGTAGTTGAAGCCTCGACCCCCCAACAAAAAAAAAATAAAAAAATACTTATAAAAACTATTATGCAGTTCGTTGATAAATACAACATGTCAACATTTAAAACAATTTTAATTTTATTTAGCCAAATAGGTATCTAAATTCTAAAGAGTACACTGACAGCAATATCAATGTAATAAATAATAATCAAAGACATTGAAGCTTTATCATCAAAAAAATAAAATAAAAAACATTTAAAAATTAATATTTATAACATTATAAATTTGTAATTTAATATTAAATTGGTATGAAATTAAGTATTTTTATATTATCTAATATATTTTATACATTCAATTAAAATATTAAAAATGTTGATAAGTATACTTATATTAATTAAGTATATACGTATAGGTATAATTATTTACAAATAAGTCTTGTGAATTTGTTTTTCTTACCATCTAGTTACAAAAATGTTCTATAATGAACGAAATTATTCCAAAAAATAAATTATGAGCATTTGTGTTCGTCTTCGCATGACCTAAAAATGAACAATAAACTTTATTAATATTATAACGACGCCACATAATGACTTATATAGTTACCTATTTAGAATATTTAGATTATGTGTTTATGTGAAGTGTGGTGCTATCGCTATGGATTACTGTCGGAGGGAAAAGTGGAAGTTGTATTAAACCAATTTTTTTTACCTAAATCATTGACCATATATGTACATAATGCATTATATAAAATATGAACTACAGTTTATATCGGCTAGACAGACGAAGATAATTTTGTCCTAATAAATTTAGGTACTTATCTATTTTAAATTATATCTAGATGAAGACGTCCATAATTCTATATTCTATTATAATATAAACATTACAATTTCCAATTAGCAATCGCAAAATGAAACAATCTATTGAAAATAAGAAACAAAATTACGATTAAAAATGTATTTAATGGAATCTATTTCAATATCATATTATTTTTTAATTTACTTAAATGTTCTAATTAATTAATACGATTATGACATTTTTATATATGCGCTTCACAAGAGTAGACGTACGTTAGTTAAACTTGTTTATTGCTCACTTATCTTATCTCGACGATTAGTGTCCAAACTCCAAATAAAACGAGTTCAGGTAATAACAATCATAATTACTTAAAAATATAATTTTGCTTTAAATAAATTAGCTTATATTATATTATTATATAGGTACCAAAAAAATACGAAATTAAATACAATAATAACTTTATTAGAATAAATGCAATAGTTTTTAATAACTGCCTACTAATAACTAGTTATTAAGAATACTGAATAGTCGTATAACAGTACCTAATGAACTTAAATTAATTTAATAAAAAAAACTTCAAAGTTTCAAGACCATACCAACACTGTATAAATAATTTCTGGTCCACTTCTAAATTACAATTGAATAGATCACTACTGTAAATACAATATACATTTGGCTTAAATTTATATTAAATAATGTAAATTATTTATGTATTAATACATTTTACATGCAGTCATTTTTGTTCGTTTATACCTACAACTTCATCAACGAACCTCGTTAATTGTAATTCTGGACTCATGTCAACAGCCGACCGTAATCGCTCACGTCACTACTCGAACATCTGCGACTGATAAATGAATATACCTGAATAACTTAACTTGGTACTTATATTTAATTAAAACTATTTCAATGTCCATATCAATTACTTATGTTACTTCTGTTTCCTTCTGGGGCCGGGGAGTACCCATTTAGTTTAAAAAAAAATTTCATACCATTAAAATTTAGTCAAATAAAAAAACCATGTATAATAAAATATAAATTTACAATTTTAAAATGCTTATAACTTGATTCAAAATTAAACGTACGTAGAGGTGAAAAGATAATTTTCTTAACTATACATTTTATAATATAGGTGAATTCGGTTCAGTACACGGAGTACATAAACGTGGTTTAGTAGTTTTCTTGGTTAGCGTGGTCGTAGGAAACCCCTTATAATTTTATATAGTATATAGATATGTTGATATGTATGTATATAGATAGACAGATACATATAGAACACATATGGAATACAGATAGATTGTTGAATTTTACTTCTCGAAACAATTCATATTATCTACACGCCTTTAAAACACAAACAAAACTACAAAAGAAAAAAGGTCAAGCTGGAAACGCCGTTACTGTTAGCAAATGATTGACTAAAAATATTATTATAACATTGTTATAATATTAATATATTATTAATATTATTATAATATTATCATTACAAAATATCTATCAGGGGTGCCGCACAATATGTATAATATTATATAGGTAATAGGTATACAATTTACACGTTTATTTTAATTAATAATAAGTAATAAGTAATAATTTATTAACTTTATTGGACTAAATTTATGCCTTAAACCTTCTCTGTGATGTCCTCTTTAATTTAAAAAAAAACTACACTGCGATTGAATAAGTAGTTTCGGAGTTTATTCCGAACAAAAAAAAGCGATTTCATTCTATATAGTAGTATACATATAGTCTGATATAGATTAATTAGACTTGACCTATATTAATTTTGGTTTCCGGTGCTTTGAAGCGGCTCCCTTCAACAACTCTCGCGACGCCCCAGTGTGCCACGACGCACAGATATTTACCTCTGACGAGTCTGACCTATAGGTAAATTTATCACATAATATGGGTCGTTTAAAAATTATTACCTAATGAAATTATCAAACCGTTATATCGATCAAACGGTATAACAATAACCACCGTGATGGGTCTTAGTACGTTTTTGTTCTTCGTTATTCGATTTACAGATTTATATTATTTAGAATATTATTTTATATAGTTAAAATTAATTTAAAATATTTGGGCCGATGCCCCGATGTAAATGCCAGAAACTTTAATTTATATATTATTATCATACGAATTAAAAAATATGAGTTATTATCACCGTTTATATAATAATATAGGTACTTTTACTATGCATATTAAAAAATTAATTATTATGACTTATTATTTTTATTACCTACAATTTGTTTTTATTGTTATTATTATTTTTTTTTTTTTGTTTCATTTTTTCTCATATTTGTTATTATCGATGGCGGCGAGATAAAAAAAACCCGAGTGGTGGGGCTATAAAGTTTCCGCACGCTCGGGCGAGGATATAACAAACCTGAAACCTGCAGTACCTACCAAAAAAATAATTGTTGAGTTAGTACTTACATATATCCTCACCCCCCATAACAAATTTCTGGATACGTCACTAGTCTCCTTAGTCCTTAGCCCTTACTCCTATTAGTACTTACTACTTAATAATAATATTATTTATTAAATAATGACTTCTAACTGTAGTAGTATTTATTTTATAGATTCGCTGTTATTGATTATTATTATTATTTAAACGATTGTTTTGTTATTATTGAAATTATTTTTATAGGTAAGTAAACACAAGAAAGTGACCTTGTTTAGGTTATGAAATTCACTAATATAGGTAACCTGTTGTAGGTAGATTTAGGTGATATAGTAAAATTATTATACGGTAGTCAATATTAATTTTTATTTATAATTATGTTATGCTTTATGTATCATTAGGTATGCCTATGGTCTACATGTCATGTACGTAATCGGCGTCTTACTTAAACTATATATCTGATATCAAATCTAAAACTAACCAATTATTACATTTATAATCAGAGAGGCGGAAATGTGAATTTATTACTGCACTAAGATAACTGTTAAAATATACCCTAAGCATTGGCGTCCGCAGGGGGGGCTAACGGGCTGAAGCCCCCCCCCCATTGCCCGTATTATATTACTTAAAAAAAATATTTATCAAGTTTCAACTGTCAACTATAGTAAGCAAGACGTAAATTTCATATACCTACGTCTTACCAGAATGAATTCATTTTTAAAAAAACATTGTACCTATTTGCATACCAATTTTCATAAACTATCTGTAATTGTTCGGTAAAAGTATGAACTAATTGTATAAAAGATCTTGTATTACATTTTCTAGCTTTAGCTATGCACATTTAAATCATTTAATATTTTATAAGTTTTGAACAACAAATCAGCTGTGGTTTTGACGAAATTTGAACTTTAAATGCTTGTAAAAAAAAAAACCATGATGCCTATGTATCGTTAATATTTTAGCTATAATAAAAACTTACGTATTACATTTTTAAGCTTTTTGATCTGATGAATTATTTTTTATTGACATTTATAGAATAAAAAAATGTTAATTAATCGAATACAATCCAAGTGAGGACGGTATAACCACAGAATACATATTTAATCTATTCTGTGGTATAACCAAGCTGGTTACCAAACAATTTTAATAAATTTTAATTTATTTTTCTCTAATAATTTGAAAAAGCACTAATCATTTTTAATTTCGACCTCATAAAAGTACCAACTACATCCAATTTGCTTCCAAAAACATACACCGGGCATCAAAGCTTAAGCATTTTTTCTACCAGAAGAGTTGTAAAGTTACAAACATTTTAAAATACCTCAAATAAACGTCTGAAATCATTAGACAGGAAAAAATAATAATTACTAATTTTCAAGCCCCCCCCCCTCCGACATTGAGATGTCCTGCGCACGCCACTGACTCTAAGAACCTTGATTCTAAAACTCTACATCCTAAATTGTGCAACAAATTATAAATAATAAGAAACATAATATGCAGGAATAAAAATATTTCAAACATTCTATATATAAATTCTTCTTGAAGAATGAATAAAAATAAAAATAAAAATAAATAATAAATAATACACCCAACTAACGCAATATAGTCACGTAAAACAAATTTTAACAAAAAAAAAAAATGCACAACTATATTAAATCACAGCCCTGCTTATATTATATCTTTATATGCTTATTTTTTAACTTAGATAATAACTAATATTCAATTAGAAAAAAACTACTACAATTTAATTTGTAAACTGAATTTATAAAAAAAATTCTAAATAATAATTATACTTTTTATTCGTCAAAATATAACATTTTTCTACGTATTATAAAAAATTCATTAGGTTAAGCCGGTTAAGGTATATAATAAAAAAATTAATGATAGGGTATGTGTATTAAATTGAATGTTTTATTAACATATTTTATGAAAAAATAAGAATTGTATACCTACCTGTCTTTTATAATACGTATGCAAAATATATATACTTTATACGTATTTAATATACAGTATACATGTAGCATTGTAGCCCATAGGTATACCTATATAATATATAATTCAAAAAAAGGGACAAGTTTAAATTATAGGTTTCGGTTAGAAAAACGAAAGAAAAAGTCATCAGTGTCCCTGCATGACTTATTAGATATTTATTACTTAGTAGAACCTTGGGAACCTTTATCATAAAAATCAATATAGACATTGTTAAAATATTTACGTATATGAATAGAGCTGACTTCAGTTGTCCGTGTGGTTTCAATTGAGTTCTTAAAATGAAGTTCTCAATTAATTTCGAGTGTTGGTACCAAATAAAAGCAATGACAATTAGAAATATGCTCATTAAACGGAGGGAATTCAAGAAAACATTGTCTGTGAGTATATTCAGTTAAAAAAAAAAAAAAATAAATATTAATAATAATAACTTGTATAAATCATTAAAATAACATTAACGTTTTCAGGAAATCGCTATTCCGGTGTACACGTTAGGGCTTTTAGTTGCGATAAAATTGTTGATACCCAACCCTCATTTTCCTCCAGTGACAGTACCTCAAGAATCTCCTGATATGTATAATTATTTATATGGAAATATAACTGTAGCACCATCAACTAAGCAAGTACAGGTAAACACTAAACTTAACGATTTAGATTATGAATATTAACTTTTGTTTAAATATATGTAATAATTATTAACTCATATATATTATACACTTGTTAGTTGTAAAATGATAATGTTTTAATTTAACGTAAAACCCAATTATAGATTTTTTTAGAAAAAATGAATGAAATTTGGATGAGACGAGATGGAGAGAAAATTAATTTTAGTATTTATCAAAACAAAGAAGATATATTTGAAATACAAAGAAATAATCCAGAAATGGTTTACATAGCCTTATTATTCGATGACGATCCTATTAAAAATGAATCGATAAGGTTTTATATAGCTTATTAATAATAACAAGAATAACGTAGCTATGTCCTATACATATTACCTATATCTTATGATAAAATACACAATAATAAACTAAATGTTCATACATTTCGTATAATATGGAGCACACGATTAATTATTTTATCAAAACAAAACATAGTTGTATATTTTTATAGTTATTATAAAAAAAGAATACATTTCAAGAAAATAACTTGGCACAGTACTTACATGTTTTTGATAAAATATTTGACTTAATTCTTCATATTCTCCAAATTATTATTACCTAATCCACATTTGTATACTTTTGTTTTAGTTATAAGATTCGTACCAATCCGTTTTACGATTCATCACCATTACCATCTAAACTTTATGGATCCAGCCATCAATGTCGAAAAGTATCAGTTAATAAATTAACGAAAAAGTTTCTCCATAGACATCACCATAATAACAATCTACACAATGAAGAAATATCATGTCCAGCAATTCATTACATATACTCAGGATTTATAGCCCTTCAGACTCTAGTTGATATTACTAAGATTTCTCTGGTCACTAATACATCTGTAACATTACCAGATTACAGTTTTGTACTTTTTCCTAAACCAGCGTATACAGCAAGTGGGTGTGAATTGTTTTAGTTTTACTTAGATAATTCTATTGTAATAACAATTGTAAAATCAAAATTATTTTCAGATTGGTTAATGGTATTTCATATGGTTATACCTCTTTATGTAGTGATTGCTTTATCACAATTTATTACATATCTTTTAGTACAGTTAGTTGGTGAGAAAGAAAGAAAGATAAAAGAAGGTATGAAAATAATGGGTCTTAGAGAAATGGTCTTTTGGTGTTCATG
Source organism: Macrosiphum euphorbiae (assembly GCA_949089665.1). Lineage (NCBI taxonomy): Eukaryota > Metazoa > Arthropoda > Insecta > Hemiptera > Aphididae > Macrosiphum > Macrosiphum euphorbiae. The sequence continues at coordinate 19,177,603 of CARXXK010000003.1, read as the reverse complement.
GTTCAACATATACGCAGCTTATGCAATAGTACTGTCATTAGCCAGTACTGTAATATTATACTTACTTGGAGTTTTCAATAACACTAACTGGGTATTAATATTTTTATTAGTGTTTTTGTACTCAATTACAGTTATTTTCTTCAGTTTTATGATTTCTCCATTCTTCGACAAATCACGAGTAAGTACCTACCTATATTATATGATTATTAATTTCAGTGGCGTATACTTACAATATCCTTATAAATATCCTTTTAACTCAACACATTTATTATGTGTTAAAAAAAAAACAATCATGACACCTGTTATTTTATATTTTTATATTTATTAATATTAGCCGAAACTTCAGTCACTCAGTTTTTAATAATTATTTACTCATATTAAGTGATTTAAAGGGTTTTTAACCTCTCGTAGTATCAACAAATATAAACCTTATAACTCTATTTATTTATTTTTCTATTAAAATTAAACATTATTATTTATTAAAATCATTATTAATTTATTGGTTTATGAATACCTATGTAAGATTTGATTTACATTTGATAAATGTTTTGTAAATTTGTTTTCAAGAAAGTGTATCTTACTTACGCCACTGATTTTAATTATAGACATCTACACCCATTTATAAGAAATTATTTTTTTAGACAGCTGGAATACTGGGAAATTTTGTACTGAATTTGATAAGCTTAATGTATTTTTTGCATACTTTTATCGACCCGTCAAGTAAAAAACTATTATGGCTAGTATCTTTATTAAGTCCATCTGGTTTTGCTTTAGCTATTGATAAAGCTATGCAAATGGACTTGTCGGGCGAAGGCCTTCATTTTAGTAATATTTGGGATGGTCCAGGAATGTCATTTGGCGAAAGTTTAGTAATCATGGCATTTGATACGCTTGTCTACGTGATTCTAGCATATTATTTTGACATGATTTTTTCAAGCCAATATGAACGAAATCGATCTCCTTGGGTTTGTCTCAAGTCTTCATTTTGGTGTACTAAAGTTCCAGAATCAATAGAATTTGATGAGATCGATAGATATTCCGTCTCAAATCCTGACTTAGAACCTGTACCGGATTGTATGAAAGAATTTAAGGCAATTCAAATAACAAACCTCTGCAAGTCTTTCAAAGGATCAACACAAAATGTTATAAATGGTAAATTATAATTACTTATATTATATATTTTATACATTTATATTTAATTAATTTTAATTCATAAGAAAGAATAATATAATTTTTCTCATTTAAGCATGTTTCACAGTGATGGTAGCGAGTTAAAATTAAAACAATTATTTACATCACTCATTGTACACTGTTTATATTATATTATACTACTATATGTATAGTTACTATCAATGTTCATTTTAGGTATAAATATGACAATATACGAAGGAGAAATAACTGCCATCTTAGGGCACAATGGTGCTGGGAAAACAACGTTATTTAATATACTAACCGGACTTACTGGACCAACATCAGGCACAATAAAAGTATTTGGTTATGATGTTAGAAATCCATCTGATGTGACTAAAATCAGAAGAATGATTGGGGTTTGTCCGCAATATGATATATTGTTCGAACGGCTTACTCCAAGAGAACATCTTAAATTCTTTGCTGCTCTTAGAGTAAGTGATTAACATAGAACGTTAAAATTCTATGACCATGTACAAATACCAAATCCCTATGCATACACCATACAGAATATAGATAATAACATTATTGCGTATTATTACACTGACAAGTTTGTTAATTTTTTTAAGGGACTAACATCAGAAAAAATTGATGACGAAGTTCAAAGAATGCTTTTAGAACTTTATTTAACAGATAAAGCGGATAATATAGCAAAAACTTTAAGTGGAGGACAGAAAAGAAAGTTATCGGTTGGTATTGCAGTAATTGGAAATCCAAAAATCATAATACTCGATGAACCTACTGCAGGTGTTGATCCACCAGCAAGAAGACATTTATGGTCACTTCTTCAAAAGAGAAGAAAAGGAAAGGTACTTTTATAATGAATAAATCTATATACAGACGTATATTCATATAACACATTTATATAGGTAATACTGTTAACAACCCATTTTATGGACGAAGCTGACATCTTAGCTGATCGTATAGCTGTGATATCAAAAGGTTGTGTAAGATGTTGTGGTTCATCTATATTCCTCAAAAACAAATTTGGCATTGGATATCATTTAACGTAAGTTTAAAAATTGAAATCATTATAGGTACCAATTTTATGTATTTTGTGCAAGAATACTAATTGAGATTTAATCTGCATAATATTTCCAAAAGGCAAAAGCTATCATCAAGATATAGTATTTTCCGTACAATTCTGAACATAGTTTACCTCTATACCTATTAGTGCTATTACAGTATAACCAACAATTGAATTTATATACATTGTTATTACAATTCGAGAATAACTACCAATTTGATTTCACAAATATATCTTACTTATATTACTACATATTTTTGAACCTATTTTAATTAATTATTAATCTGATATTAATAGATTAATTCTTAATAACCAAGCAAAAGAAAATTCCATAGTAAAAATGATTAAAGAACACGTACCAAATGCAGAACGAGCAAGACGCCATGGATATGAATTATCTTTTGTACTACCATATGACAGTGTGAGTAAATTCCCACCTCTGTTTGGACAAATTGAAACAGAAATTAAATCTGCAACTAACGACTTGGGTATTCAAAACTATGGTGTATCAATGACTACGTTAGAAGAAGTATTTTTGTATCTTGAACAAGGCCAACATGATAATGCTGAGAAGTTAGCAATTGAACTATTAAAAGGACAGTCGGTAACAAATTGTAATAGGTGATTGATTATGATACATATTAATAATTTTAATAGCCAATAGGTTATAAATTAATAATTGAAATACTATTTTAATTTAAAAACCGGGCTGTAGGGGACTTTATATCATTAAAAAGTCCTATAGTTAATTATTAACGTTATAACTTATGTCTTGACAAAACTTGAGATATTCACTGTAAAAATGTACCTACCTAAAATACCCTTAAACCGTTAAAATATATAAACTAAATACAGTGGAACCTCAATAAGTCGAAAACCTTAATAAGTCGAAATAAATTCTGTTCTTTTGCCTAATTTAACCTAACATAATCTAACCTTAGTAAGTCCAAAACTTCGACAAGCCAAAACAATTTCATTTCTCTTGAATGTCAACTTATCGAGGTTCCACTGTAGTAAAAAAAAATGTACTTAGAATCTTTGATTAACTTGCTATTTTTGTTTGTATCCTATAATAATTAATAAATGCTATTGATAAATACCATGCTTATAAGTTTGTATTATTTTTTTCATATATAAATGTTGTAATTCTTAAAGTATTAGTCCATAATTTATAAAAAAAATTTATTTTAACTTCAGAGGATCAATTGATACAATACATAATGTCACCGTTAGATCAAGCATCATATACAATCCAACTAATTGCAGTACAATAATTGCTCTTTTAAAAATGCGAAGCATGCGAGTATTACGAGATGTTCACAAGCTTTATGTTATGATATTATTACCTGTCGTATTTTTAGCCACTGGAATTATCTTGAACAAATTAAGTCATGAAATTCAGCCAATACGAAGCATTACTTTAAATAATGGTATGTACAATTTTTGTTTAGTAATTTATCACCGTAATAAAGTTAATAAGTTAATATGTATAGTCTTATAATAGTTAGACTGAATATTAAACTATCTAAAATAATTAAATAAAAATGTAACAATTTAAAAAAATTAAGAAAAATTTTGTAAATGTTGATATTGTGTAGAGATTATATACATATCCGGTAAATGTTTACCCGGTGCGTGTAATTATGTAATAAAATTGAACATGTGTAAGTGGGTAACGCAAGGTTAATATAGTACCATTATTAATTATAAGTTATAAGTTTATAAGTTATAACCAATGATAGTAGATACCTACACCTATATTATATTATATAATAAGTTGTATTTTTATTGTATATTTAATTTAAACTTAATTGGTAGGTATATTTATTTTATTTAATATTACGTTTTAAAATAACTTCTAGATGTCTATAAAGAAGAAAGTCGACTAGTCGTAACTTCTGAAGAATTATCAAATTATTCAACAATGGATTCAGATATTTACAATGGCACATTTTCTGGATTATTAGATTTGTCTTCTCATCTAGGAGTCCTGCGAGAGCGGCACACACATAATACGACTTATTCATCAATATTAGCACTTACAATATATTATAACGACTCATACATACATTCGTTGCCGATAATATTGAATTCTATCACTAGCACCTTACTTGGGTAAACTTGATAAAAAAAAAAATTATATATTGGTACATAATTTATATTTATTTTGCAAGATTTATACTAATTATTTTTAAGTGCAGGTCATAGAAAGTACTAAAGTAGTATAAATTATAGTGTATATATAATAATTTTATATATAGTTTGAGTAATTTATTCTATTCAATATTATAATATTAGTTTAATTTTGTATTCAAAACAATGGGATGCTGACATGCTGTCTCTCCTACCTTAAAATATAAAAACTAAAAAGTGCTCTAAAATATGTATAATATTGATTATAATTTATATTTTGACTTTGACTTATATACACGGCCGATACTAAACAGTGTTTTATTAATCGAGTGCGAAATGTCTTTTTTTAAATATTTAAATTATTTTTTTAGAGATCAAATTGATATCAAAACAGAACCGTTTAAAATGGAATACAAGCAAAACGAGTACAGCTTTAGTCGTTGTTCATCTGCATTCTTCTTAGGCATAGTATTTGTTTTAGTTCCAGTGAGTTTATCTGCTGATCTTGTTTACGATAGAGAGGTAATTATCAAATAAGTTAATTCATAAATAATATTATATTTTATTCGTACTCTATAAAGATTAATTTTAAATTGTCTTGAAACAAATTATGCATATGATAAAATTTAGTTATAGGTAGGTACTATTACTATATTCTTGTTTCATATGTATCTATTTAATTTAATTAATTTTTCAATGTTTTTACAATAATATTTTACTTAATGGTTCGTGTAATATTTAAAATATACATGAAGTTATATAAGTTAAAAACTCTAAATTTTCAATGTATAACAGAAAAATATCTCAGAGTACCAATAAGATTTAATATTTTGTTTTTTACTTTAATTCTGAATAATATATCAATATGTGGAGTGTGAGATTTTATTATTTTTTATATTTTATAGATTAAAGCCAAAAACCAACTTCGTATCAACGGTGTAACCTTTATGCAATATTTCAGTTCTTATTTTATTCTTTTAATTTCAATGTTGCTAGGCATATTCTTTATACTTATAATTCTTATCGCTTTATTCCACGTTGAAGGTTTGGATACTCCTTTTGCAATAACAACTATGATAATATTGCTTATAGCATATTGCCCCGCTGCAATATTAGCTACTGCGTGTGTATCATATTTTTTTGAAAAAACTGATTCAGTACAGTCTATACTACCAAATGTGACGTCACTAATTGGTGGTGTACCGTTTATAATAGTAGCTTCACTAGATATGCTGGGTATAGTTAGTGATTTAGGATTTGCACTTCACGTTCTATTTTCTTCAACAAATTTCGTCTACGTGCCTTTTGCCATAATTTACTTCGTAAATAGTGTGTATCGAGAAAACGATGATCATGCCCCTTTTATAAAATATGTTAATAAAGAAATAGTTGCAATTTTAATGGGTTGCATAGGCCAGATTCCAGCATTATGGGTTGTTTTGAAGATATTAGATTCTAAATCAAAAAATAAAAGAACCTCAACAATTACTATTGATACCCTAGATGAGGGTGACGATGATGTAAAAGCTGAACGGAGAAAAGTAAATAGTATTGTCAACGATCAAGTGGATTGGCCAGTAATTGTTGTCCAGGTATTTAGTGCCTAAAAAATCATAAATATTATTTCAAACTTTATTTTTGGGTCTTTTAATTTAATATAGAATTTAAAAAAAGAGTTCACAACTCAAAATATGAACTCAAGTATAAATTGTCTAATAAAAGAAAAAGAAACAAATACAAATGATAAGAAAAAACTTGCAATCCGAAATCTATCATTAGCTGTAAATTCAGGAGAAGTTCTTGGATTGCTAGGTCATAATGGTGCTGGAAAAACTACAACTATGCGTATTATCACCATGGAAGAAAAGGAATCAACAGGAAAAGTTTGTAAAGCATTTAACACTCTCAAAGCATATTTGATTTTAATTTATATGATACATTTTTAGACATTTTAATATATTTTTTTGAATTGTCTTATATTTAAGATATTTATTAAAGGACACGATATTCAAGAATCTGTCGATATTGCATATAGAATGATTGGATATTGTCCTCAACATGATGCCTTATGGAGTTCATTAACTATCAGAGAACATTTACAGGTATATGGTGCTATTCGAGGAATCTCAAAAGATCAAATTAAAAAGTAAATTATTATTAAAATCTTAATAAAGATAAAAATGTATTAAGATAAATATTTAGGTGCAACTTTAATACTGTTACTTCAAAAATGCATGTATTTTTAACATTTTAATAGCATGTATCATTTTTTTTTTTAGTATTGTTGAGAAATATATTGAAGGCCTTCAAATAACTGAACATGCAGATAAACAGGTGAGTTGTTGTTCAGGTGGCACAAAACGAAAATTAAGTTTTGCTTTAGCGATGATTGGAAATCCTAAGCTGGTATTGCTAGACGAGCCTAGCACTGGTATGGATCCAAGGTCAAAGAGATATTTATGGGATGCTATAATTAGCAGTTTCCAGGGATCTAAAGGTGCAATATTAACCACACATTCTATGGAAGAGGCAGACGCGTTGTGTTCTAGAGTTGGAATAATGGTTAACGGTCAACTCAGGTAATTATTATTTTTATATACATAAACTATAAACTTTTTACATTTAATAACTTTTTTTAAAAACATTTTATAGATGTTTGGGTTCTACTCAGTATTTAAAAAACCTTTATGGCGCTGGATATACATTGGAAATAAAATTAAAGCCACGTGGAGACATGGATGATGTTAAAAGTTTCGTATTAACATCATTTCCAAATGCGATTCCTGAAGAAGAATTTGCTGATCGATTAGTTTTTGGAGTTCCTCAATCTACAGTTGAATCATTAGCACTTTGTTTTTTGAATCTTGAAAATGGTATTTTATATTTTATAAGTAGTCGTTTTAGTAGGATTTCATAAATCACTGTACCTACTACCTACTCGCCACTCGGTACTCAAAAAATAAAAGGACTCGTCAGTCATCCATAGTAAAATGCGGTTGAATAAAATATTTAAATTTTACACAGATCTGTAAGTTCAATACTGTAGCTATGGTGGAGGGCACTGGGGGGAAGCCCCCTGAATTTTTTTTATGACCATTAACGTTATAAAGTTACATGTGATAAGTATTCTAGTTTTATAAAAACAAGAGAAACAATTAAGTGCCCCCGCCCCGAAAAAAATATAAAAACCAATTTCTGGTTACGGCACTGTGTAGCGTGTAGGTTGTATATTATTTTTATACTTACCTATATTAGATTAGGAATAATCATAGTAAAGGGCGGTCACCCTATCAGTCCGTGGTTTAAAATTAAAAAGCGGACAAGTAGATAACATCTCAGCTGTAAAGTAGGTACCTAGGTAGTCACTGTAATGAATGGGTTAAATTTAATTCATTGATATAAAATCTATTAATTAGTTTAAACTCACGTAGTCGTGTACCTTATCTATCTACTTTCGTCTGTCAACCATTACTTATTAGGGTTATTAACATTACTTTTGATTTTACAGCAAAAACTATGTACGACATTCAAGAGTATAGCTTCAGCCAAACAACTTTAGAACAAGTATATTTGAAATTCGCACATTATGAAGATACAGAAGTATCTGAAAACATTACAGTGTAAATTAAATCATTCAACTGCACTTTTATCAAAACACGTATTGTTACCTCCTTAAATTTAAGTCTTACAATTTAGGTCAAAAAGTTTTTGTGTGATTTAATATTACCTATATAAATTAAAAATTAAAAATAAGTATTAAAGCTGAAGTATTTATGATTTCTAAATACTTCAGCTTAAGTGATTTTAATCACGCATTTCGAATTATGAATTATTATTACTAATATGAATAGGTAGATAATATAATATCTGTTATAACTGTATTAATATAATATTTTTATTTATAATAAAACTATATTGTTGAAAATAAAAATAAATACGTAATATATAAATAAATAGAAAATATATTGTTTTTAGAATTTACAATGATTTGTTTTTTTTTTAAATATATAATAGGTACGTAAGTACGTAATTTATATGGCATTTGGTCTTTGCTTATAGAGCTAATGGAAGTATTATTTAAGTATTTAAGTATTTTTTAGTATTGCATAAATGATAACTCTTTAGTTAATTAAATATTTTACTATTGTCTATAATCAACATTCGCTGGTCAATATTACACCTATTTACCTAAAGGAAATGTGTAAATTCTCCCAAGTTGTTTTAAATGTTATCTAATGCTACACTTCAGAGATTGTGATTATCGATTTAAATTTTATATTATAAATAATCACAGCAACATTGATTTTTATTATTATTTTTATAAAATTGACTTTTTTTGTGAATCACCATGTATAATATACTATTGTTCATTAGTATTATTTTACATTGTATGTTTTCTTAATAAACATTGTATTTTATTTTATTATAACTATTATCGTTATTAACATTATCAAGTTGTTTTGTCCTAACTCCTAATATCTAAATCCCTAGACTAATATAATCGTATGGTGAACAACTCGAATATCTTGAATTAACAAAATAACAATTGTTTATTTTTCGAAAACTGGTCTTGCCTAAAAATTCCCGTTTTTCCATAAATTAATTTTGTTTTTCCTGATAGGTATTCAGAAAAGTTCTGTAAGCAGTGGCGGGGCAATAGGAGCATTGAGAAACGCACATTGTAAACAATAATTGCTCCACATAAACTCTAAAAACAAATATATTTGAATTTTTGTAGTAATAAAATATCTCTGATTTAAAATTACCTATAATATATTATGCATATTACATAGGTACCTACACTTATACGTAGTACCTACTCAAATCGGAGTCGGCGGAAGTGTGGAACCCAGTACGGCAGTCGGCAATACTCATTGTTAATTATTTTTATTAACTAATAAATAGATATATAAATATATTAAAATAATCACTAGGTATTCACTAATCCAAATTATTATAGTTTTATCACCTACCTACCTATAAATATATTTTTATTTTAATGATTTAATTGTTTATGAGTTTTATGTGAAAAATCAAACACAAACTATTAAAATAATGTAATATTTTTGAATGAATAATAATTTAAATAGGTATTTCAAGTCTAATAAGTAATAATATTGTTATTATCATAGTCTACGATTTTATTCTACGTATATATTGTACTTATTCGGATATTATAAAGTTCGTGACCCGAAATTATTATCAATGATACAAACGAACGCCATTAAATTCAAACTTTAATTTAACCGTCGCGCGTCGTAGGCACTCGTAGCTGATACTGTAGAATTGGGATGTAGCCACGTTGGTATAATTGTATAAATAGATAATAAATAACATAACAATAAGGTCCAACTACAACTACAAGGCAGCAATGGGCAAGCCCATAGGTAATCCATAAGGTCTGTATGGGTTCAAGTGTCCAAAATTTTCAAGTGGACAACAAATTCTAAAACAAAACCACTAAAATTAAAACTATCCATTTATAGGTCTATGGATACCGTAAAACGACCGCTAGTCTGCGTGACAGTCGCTGCTCGAAGCTCGTTAGCCGTTTACCATAATAATATTAATAAGAAATAACTAATAAGTTATACTTGTAACACAGTGAACACACTAATGAGTACCTATTATTTTTTTTATAATCTTAATGACTTACTAGTTAATAGTTATTACTATTATATTGTTTAATGTTTATCAATTATCGAATAGTCGTTGGTAAGTGAATTGTGAATATTTTAAATTGTATTGGTAGTAACCACTACCAACTATATCGACTGCAGTGGATTGTCCCGATCGCTGAATTAAATTGAGTTCTATCTTCAGTTATTGTTCGTATTTCGAATTTCGAATTTCGATAGATTATTCTCAATCGACGATCACAATATTTTATACATTACTGTACAATATGGAGGAACATTGCAAATCCCTAGCTTTGCAATACGATTTGTTCGTCAACAGCACACTCAAGTATTTGGACACGACGACCGAGAGAGGTGAGTTGTAAATTGTAATTTTGTATAGAGATAATTATACTAATTACCATCTAGTTAGAAATTTGAAATACAAATTTAAAGCACATTTTCGATTCTTTGCTACGACAAATAGAAACTAGAAAGCAATAGCAATATCACTACGCAACGTGTGCCTTTTATTTTATATTTTTATGTTTAACTAAAAATGCGTAGGCAAAATGTTTAAAATTTTTAGGTTCCCAGGTTACATAGGAAAGTTATAAATATTTTATACTAAGTTATAACCTATTGGCTTTAATTATTAGAGTAAAACAATTACCTACCCATAGGTGTTCTAGAAAATGTCAACACTGTATCAGTGTTAAATTTAATATAATTTAATTTACTCTGCATTTTGTGAATCGGGAGTCGGGACTAAAATGTAAAAATATTATAATATATAATTTTCGGGAATCTTGTCTTAAAATCTTTTTTGTATATTATTTTATTGTACCTAATTCAGAAAGTACGTAATGATATATTTATATAGAATTTTGATATTTGTGTGAGTTTAAAATTCTAAAACACTGCACTCATACTCACTAACTATTCTTCATATTGTAAGCAAACTAAATTGTTGCTATACTTAAGCTAATGGACTTCTAAAATCTGTATAACCAACTAGAGAATAAAATTACCTCTTAAAAGTGTCATCCAGAATCTGTCTTATTTATAACACTTAAGGTAGTACCTACCTGTTACCTACTTGAAACTTTTTGAATTTCTTTGTAAGTTGTAACTTTTATCAACTTTCCAACTACTAATCTTCAGTTAATGAGTTTAAAATCATTAACTAGGTAATAAAAGTATATTGATTTAAATACCTATACCTACCTATTATTTAAAAAAAAGATATTTTACTTTGATCATTAAAAATTAAATAATATAAATATACACATTCATTATTTATATTAATTTTATATTAAATAATTTATTATTGTAATTTACGCACAACAAGCCATTTTACAAGGTGAATATAGAGTTACAAGCTAAATTTCAGTACCTACAAGAGTTAAATATTTGAAATTATAGATGAATTATTTTTATAGATTACATCCTAAAATTGAAAGTCATCGATCAATTAGCTTACCGTATCAATGAAAGCGAGTCTGATAAAGAAATCATCAAGAAAAACCTAGAAGAAGTTCAGGATGAATGTTCTAAATTGACTTATAAACTTAAAACTTCTGCTCGCTTATTAGATGAAGTTCGAGTAGAAAAAGAAAAACTTGAATTTGAAAAAGAAACCATGGTAAAAATACATAAGCTATTTATAAAGTTTTGATTTTATTTGGCTGTCTTTATTTTTTTTTATAGCCAGCACAGGAAAGTAGAGTGGTAGTTTTTGTAAATAAATTTAAATTTTACTCTTTTGTTGTACTTTTTTGTTTTAGAAGAATCAATTAGAACAATTTTACAGTATTTTTAAGAAACAAGATATTGTAGAAAAGTCACATAACTCAATCATTAATCATTCTGATTGTGTACAATTGGATGAAAAAAGGACTTTTAATAACACTGGTAAATTAATATTTATTTTAAAAACATGAAATTACCTTTATGGTAGTATTTGAAATTAAAAATAATTCATTCATTTATAAACTTGTATTATAAGTGGATAATTTTTAAAATTATTGAATTATATTAATTGTTAATAGCATGCTACACCTGAATGTGTTGTTGCTGTCTTGCAAACACATATTACAGCACATTGTACTTTCTGAATAATCCATTTAACTCTCGTTACTTTTGAATTGACTTATTCACAAATTTGGACATTTAGAATTTTAAAATGTACACACAATTTATAATTTTTAAATGATCATAACTCACTTTAAAATTAAAATATAATAAAAAAATACTAAATTCACTAAATAATATTCTTTCTATTAAATTTTATGATATAATTATAAATTATAAATTATAAATTTTATTCATATAATTCACCCTAATATTAAACATAACAGAGTTAAATAGATTATTTAGAATAGTAATAAATTTAATTATAATAATACATACAATTTGGTATGTTATGCGTTTGTAAGACGGAGGCAACTCATACGGGTGTAGTGTCCTCTTAACATAAAATGTATGACTATGCCTAGTAAAAATAGTAAATACTAATAAAAATAAAGCATATGATTGATTTGGTAATTTAATTTTTATTTAATTAATTACAACATAACATATTTATATTTTTAGGTGCTTTGTTATCAGATATTAGTTATAGTAATTCTGAAGATAGTACATATGATCATTTATTGAAAAATCCAAAACAAAATTCTGTACTCATAGAAAAGCATTCTACTGGCAACATTTTCAATAACCTGAACTCAAAAAAATGTGCGGTAAATAAAAATTTCTAATTATCTATAAAGGTGTATTTTTAAATGGGTCTTCCTCTTAACACTAAAAACCTAGTTGCAACTTAATTTTATTAGCATAATATTGATTATTTGGTTGGCAACAGTTATAGTGTGTAAACGCTAATTGAGAACACTCAATATCTTTGCGTAGAGCCCTACAATTTGTATTCTGATTTCTTGTTGGTTGTTGTAACATAAAAATACACATTTTTATAGCCTTTGAATTTTTTTTAACTTAATTAGACTTGTGCATGCGCAATACAACTATTTTTTCTTAAACAAACAACTTTTTAAACCACTAATTATTTTTTGCCTAATTTTTTAATGCATTTTGGTCGTTTAACCAACTTTCTAAGTCCAAAATTGACCAAGATACAGCCAATCAAAATACGCAAAATTTTTAGATTTTTTACTGTACCTAATACAGAAATAATTATTCTAAGATTGTTTAGGATTAACATTTTCACTCCTAATTATTTAGGTAATATTTAGGTGATGCATAATGAAAAGGATCTATTGGAATTTATTAACAATTTGTTCCTCAGTCAGTTGATTGCATGTTCCTGTTATTATATCTTTTAAATTTTGAAGTTTTATAGGAGGGTCAGCATACATTAAAGTATTAAACTATTAATAATTTCCAATAGATCCATTACATGTAACATTATAAGCAACAACATATTTATTTATGCATCACATAAATATCACCTAAATAATTAGGGATGAAAATGTTAAGCCTAAACAATCTTAAAATAATTATTTCTGTATTAGGTACAGTAAAAAATCTAAAAATTTCGCATATTTTTATTGGCTGTAACTTGGTCAATTTTGGACTTAGAAAGTTGGTTAAACCATCAAATTGCATTAAAAAATTTGGCAAAAAATAATTAGTGGTTTAAATAGGCGGTTGCCGTTTAAGAAAATAAAGTTGTATTGCGCATGCGCAAGTCTAATTAAGTAAAAAAAATTCAAAGGCTATAAAAATGTATATTTTTATGATATAACAACCAACAAGAAACCAGAATTAAAATTGCAGGGCTCTACGCAAAGATATTGAGTGTTCTCAATTAGCGTTTACTGACAGTATAATTTCAACTATTATCATGTTTCTTTTCTTTTGGTGAAAAATTTAATACATTTTAAATTATTTAATAATTTTAGATCAAAAACGTGAATACTACCAACAAACAAATTATTGCCACAACTATTGTAACTATGGACTTGGGAATGGTAAATGCTAAATCTGTTATAAAAACATATCCAACTCAAACTTCAAAAGTTGCATTAATATCGTCATCGAGTGGTAAACATTTAATTTATTTTTAAACAGTGTATAATAAAGGTAAATAACTGCCTATTAATGTTTAGATTCTACAGAGCCATTGTCCACCAGCGATTCTGAAACAGAAAATAATATAACTGAAAAAAAACATAATTTTATTCAAAAAATTATTGTCATTCCGGAAATGTGTGGTCACTGTCATAAAAAGTTTGTTCAAAAAATCTACTGCTTTCATAATTAATCAGTAATCAATAATTAATTTTTATTCAGTACTACAACTAAAAAATTTTTTTCAGAATAAAGTTTAACAATTACATGGTTAAATGTTTGGACTGTAAAATTATAACTCATCTGGAATGTAAAGATTTTATACCTACTATATGTACAATTGATCATCTAAAAATCAATGCTTTAAATGTCAGTAATTTATTATTCTTATATTTTTTTCTTTATTATAATTAATTATTTTTACCGCCAGTGTGGTGTCCCACCTTTCATCATTCACTGCATTAGCGAAATCGAAAAAAGAGGATTGGATACAGTTGGATTATACAGGGTGTCTGGTTCTGATAAAGAAGTGAAAAATTTAAGAGAAAAATTTCGTAAAGGTTTACCTAATTTAAACAATATAGACATCCATGTATTATGTAGTTATCTAAAAGACTTAATTCGTACTCAAGAAAATCTTATATCTCCAAGTGATTTATCAAAGTTGACTGATGCATTAAAAAATAAAAATGATGTGTCAAAGTCACTTTGTCAAGTTGTATCTGAATTGCCACATACCAATCGTAACATACTTGCATTCCTCATTCTTCATTTGCAAAAGTATATCCTTATAATTAATTATAAATGCTCATTTTTTGAGTAATAATCTAATTTCACATTTTTTAGGGTTGCTATGTCATCAAAATGCAATATGGATTATAAATGTCTAGCAATTATTTTTGGACCTACAATTTTTGGTGTTCCAAGTACTTCCTTAGATGAACTACATATTAAATCTGAAATTGTTTTTGAAGTAAGTTACCGAGTTTTTCCCTAATGTTTTTTAATTTTCAATATTGACAAAACACTAAAACAAGTTAACAAATAATTGTAAGTAAATCAAATATTATATAATATGATGAATATTTTTTCATTTAGATTGTGAGAGAACTGCTAATGTTGCCTAATGATTTTTGGCTTAGTTCTTTGAAAACTAAAAACATTGCTTCTGATGAACCGTTATATAGTACTCCAATCAAAAATCAACTGCAATCACCAGGAACATCTAATCGTTTCTTTTCTTCTGGGTAAGATAGTGAAAAAGTTATTATTAATTTTATTATTTTATTATTTCATTTTATTTTTGGACAGACTAAAAAGACGAATATTAGACTCGCCAAAAAAAAAAAAAATTGCAAAACAAGTTGAATTTTAAATCAAGCATTGAATTAAGAAAATAGTTCAAATATATTAATGTTTAAGTACAAGAGATTTGAGTTAATTTAAAAGAATGATTTTATGAACTTTACTTAAACACCAAACAGTTAATTTTTATATAATTTTTATTTTTATTTTACAAATTGTTATTTGTATTCCTTTACCTAAGTACCTAATGATTTTTTTTTTAAATTTGATAAACATGAACTGACACGTTTATTAAATTAAATACTATCTAGTTTCTGTGCAAGTATATTGTGAATAATTTAATTTTTAACAAAAAATTTGTATTCCTTTACCTAAGTAATAATTTTTTTTTTTTTAATTTGATAAACATGAACTGCTGTATTTATTAAATTAAATACTATCTAGTTTCTGTGCAAGCATTTTTTAATTAATTTTGTTTTAACAATTATATATGGTACCAGAGTTATGCTATCAATTTGTTAAACTGTTAAATATAAATAACTTTTTTAATTATTTTAACATTGGCGTTTTTAATTTTTTTTTATTGTTATCTTATGTGAATATTTGTGAAGGTTTGAAATAGATTTTTGATTAGTTATTTTCAAATGGTGTATGGTCGTATACTAGTAAGCTGAAAAACTTGAACTTTTAGTATTACTATAAGGGCTTTTGAAAATGTATACATATTACATAATTACAATAAATTCATAACAGAGTAAAAAGATTGATTACAAACAATGATAGATAAAAAAGGTTAATTAGATTAGGTCGCTAAAGCTGATAAATATTAAAAAAACTAAAAAAGATTAACAAATGGTAAAATTAAAGATCTATAGAGGGATCCTCATTGGCCATTAACATTAAACGCCTAATAGGCACATTTTTCATTTAATTATTCGGGCATATAGAGTCATGAAAAGAAACACTAGAACGGTTTTGACGAGGAGGGACCTTGAAATTCAGTAAGGAATTAAATCAGTTGAATCAACTTGACCAGACAACAGTCCCTTTAGAAACTTTACGCAAAGCATTCGCCTGCGTTCAGCTAGAGAGACGAGACCTAATTTAGCAGCAACAGCTGAATAGTAATGCGGAGGGTGTTCAATGCCTAACTGAAATGCTTATGAAGTTAACATATTTTGTAATGCCCGTTAGTTATCCTAACATTAATAATTATGTAGGAGGGTCATAATAAAAACAACATTGTACATTTCATAATGATAAAACATAATTATATTAATTGATGTAAGTAATTAGTTTAAAAAAAAAAACATATTGAATATCTTAAAAATGTATCATTAGTATATTTATATCATGTAAATATAAATGAAATTGGTTAGTATAATGTATAAAAATAATTTAATTTATTTGATTTTACGGAATGTGAAATTAAGTCTAATATTTTTTGCATTTTTTTCTTTGGGAATCGAGTGATACCAATATTCATTTGTAGGCTGATTCATCATTAAAAGACTACCATTATGTAAATCTAATTTTACAAGTTCTACTTTTCTTATCTTCTTCCGTACATCGGTATGTTTAAACACAAATTTCCTTGTCTGGCCCAAAGATACAGACACAATAGGTACTGTTTTGTCCAATTCTACTTCGTCATCCCTGTGTTCGCCCATATGATCCTCTCCATTTTTATACCTTAAAATATTGATCATAAAATAATAATATGAATTGATACTGCCTAATTCGCCGATCAGCGGTTCAGCAAATTAGAACCACCCCTTAAGGCCATAACATCCACCTACGTTATTTACCTGTTGACCAGAACGAAATTGTAATCGACTCCACAGCTGGTGCAAATTTTCCTCTTCAGATCGTACAGCGGTTGCGGCCATGGTTGAGCTGGTACGACCGTACCAGAAAACTTGTACGATACACCTGCGTCGCCGAACGCAACCTGTTGCCTGGGTATGGGATAATACTGTCCGAAGACTTTCACCTGCGAAAGTCGACCGTCAAAGTAATTCACGTTGTTTTCCATGTAATCCAGAAGAGTGGCGCTCTCGGCCGCTGTCAGAAATCTCTCACAATAATCCAAATCTAAGTCTTCAGCGACGATTTTTCGCCACCGTGACGGCTGTGCATTTTTCATTAGTTTTTCGTAGAGAGTTGTAACCGGCATGGTCATCAAATGCTGAATGATGATGAATCGACAGATTGTATTCGGCGGGAGTGAGTTGAAATACAAGATTAAAATTGAAATAAAACATTTTGATTTTCTACCTGTGTCCTGTAGTTCCTTACGAATTTCAAAAATATTTTATCAGTGTTGTCAAAAAACCCGGCAACTTACTGTCAGGTGTTTTTGTTTTTATGTGATAAAGATATAAACTGATAATATGAGTTGGATAAAATAAATTGTTTTTCAAAATGTAATAAATATTAAATAATAGTATTGTTATTATGTACTATGAATTATGATTTATGATTCATCATTATTATTATTATTCATTACATTTATATATTAGGTACAATAAAATTAATTACTCAACACTCGTGAAAATTATTTAACTTGTGGCTCTAATATTGTGCTTACATTAAACATCATCGTACTCTGAATGGCGAGAGCTGGGCATTTTTTATTTTCACACCAATAGTATTTGATGGCGCATTCAAATAAAATTAAAGCACTACTATCTGATTTGGGCAGATCAACCAAAAGAGGTGTGAAAAAATGTCCATCATGTGGAACATACAATGGAACAAGAACTGTGGCGTGCAAGATGTGTGATCTGATGTTAAAACCAAACAATAAAAGAGTTTCACCGTCTGAAGTGTGTCGTCTACTTACACCTTCGTCAATGGTATATTAACCACTTAAACTGTTGAATCAACAACATTATAGTGTTTAAACGTTTCAGATTTTTTCTTACATATCTTCTGAAAATATTGATTTCGAAGAAAGAGGATTTATCCACTTTCCAGATACTAAGAACAAAGAAATCAACAAACTGGATACTGGAATTTGTTTAGTCCGTTCTTGTGGTGGTCGTTTATTCGATAGTAATATAAATATTCTGAAGTGTCATGCAAGTTTAATTATTGTATTATAATAGTTGTTAACTATCATTTTATATTTTGATTGATATTAATTAGACAAATTATTGACACATCTAAATTTGAAACTTTTTTAGTTATTTTTAATATTGAGTCATACACATTTTTAAGTATTAACTACTCAGGCGCGGATCTCGAAATGAAAAAAAGGGGGGAACTAGACAAAAAAATGTACTTAAAGTACATAAAATCATGGGCATTGAGTTTAAGTTTTGAAATATTTTAAGTACCGAAGTCCTAGTCTAAGGGGAGGTCTTCAGCCCCCATAGTCACCCCCCCCCTTGTATCCGCGCCTTAACTACTTACATAAATATTTGCTAAAAATTATTCAAACTACAGATTTATAAAAAATATTTACATACTATGTTTAAATAATTTTTTAGCATTTCATGTATAATATAAGGTTAGGATGTTTATGAGTTAAAACTAAAAAATGCATGTTCATATATCTAAAAAATATAATAAGTATTTATTTTTTTTTATTTATTATAAAATTAACACCGAACAGCTTTTACAGATTGTTATATAGTATATACTATATACTATATACATATTTAAATAAGATGGATAACAGCTTAGATTAAAGTACAAACTAAAACTAGGTAAATTAACAGAGGAAAATATTATGCCCTTTATATTTTTAGAATATTATTAAGGTGACGCTACAATGGCATTCAATGCCTTACTCTTATAAATGTACAACATGTTTACATGTTAAATTTTATGTTCACAATAATACATTTTACTCTGTAATTTCAAAAATTAGAGTAAATTTACCTCTCAAAGGTAAGAATATTATGTAGGGCATCTTGGAGGATTTTATTGATATAATTAATTTTATGTAAGTTATGATCTTAAAATTCCATTAGAGGTAAATTTTCTTTAATTTTAGAAATTGCAGAGTAAATGTATTATTGTGAACGTAAAATTTGCCATGTACGTTTGTAAGACGGAGACAACAATGAGCAAATGCCTGTGTGGCGTTCTCTTAATAGAACATATTTCATATTAGTGTAAGCTGTGATACCAACAAATAACAATAATGCCTTCCAATGGGTTGTACTAGTATGTCTATAAAAGCATATATGATCGTACAAAAAAAAAAAAATGAAAGATTATCTACAATATTTATAAAAATATGTTGTTAAAAACAAATAAAATATGTGAATACATGCTATATAAAATTGAATATAACTGCTATGTCATACCACTATAACAAATTTATAATTTGGTTTGCAACGTGCAAAACTAAAAGAAAAATTTGTAAAAATCACAAACATCCTGACCTTACTTATATAATAATATAATGAAATATAACTTTGCTTATGGTGTTTGTTGCTTAGGTCTATATACTTAAGTATAAAAAATAATTCCTCATGACGTATTATTAATTAATAAATTATACTTTAAAAGAACTGTATTAGATCTTCGTTATGTTTTTCAACACTGATGACTAATTATATTTAATAGTTAATTAAAAATATCTATTTTTGTAATTATTAGTCGCTTATACTCTATATTTACTATTTAGTAGTTATTAAAATATATTATGAATACAAAAACTAGCATTACTTCTAACAAAAAGTCATAAGTTATACTAATAACTTATAAAATAATTTGATATACAAATATTATCTGTTATAGGAAAGTGCCTTAAACACGAATATTCAAAGTGAACCTTGCAAACATATAGATACTTGTTTTGATTGTAATACAATTGGTGAATCATTGCAAATTGACCAACATGTTTTAGAATCTTTTAGAGTTCCTCAAAATGTAAAACAAGTATGTTGCTTTATTTATACAGTAAACTCTTGGAACCCATATTATGCAGTGGCGGATCTTGGATCTTGATGCTGAGAGGAAGCAATGATAGTCAGAAATATTTTCCTAATATCAGAGGAGTAGTTTTACAGAATATAATTATCAGAATGAAAATAAAAACTAGAGAACGAGACCAGGAAACCCTACTTATAAGAACTTAATTCAGTTCCCAAAACCACAATATATGTGATGAAAATATTTAATTAAAAAATTCTCGGTAGTATAAACAGCTATATCAGATAGGATTTATTCAACAGTAAAAATGTTAAACCTATAGGTAACTAAGAAATTCTATTAATCAGGTGCATGGTAATGAAAATATATTTGAGTATTTGCTTTTTCTTTATGTAGAAATTACTGAATGGCTTGTCAAATTGATTGTTCATCCAATAATACTTGTATCTCCTGATGAGTAGTTAATATTGTTACAAGGTCATTAAGGACATCATTTAACTCTGTTTTATAAATTAAATCTTTAATAATACAGTAAAACCTCTGAATAGCGGACACTCACGGGACCGACCAAATTGTCCGCTATTGAGAGGTGTCC
Organism: Macrosiphum euphorbiae; assembly: GCA_949089665.1. Lineage (NCBI taxonomy): Eukaryota > Metazoa > Arthropoda > Insecta > Hemiptera > Aphididae > Macrosiphum > Macrosiphum euphorbiae. Next base: position 19,156,758 of record CARXXK010000003.1, on the reverse strand, counting down.
GCTATTGGGAAAAATTGATAAAATAATATGTATGTATTAATGTCTGAAAATTTAAATTTTATTGACTTTTTAAACATTTATTTATCATTACATAATTTATTATAATTAGACGTAATAAAATATGTTATACAAAATTACTTATTGAAAAAAAAATCCGAAATTTTAGTTTGTTTTTTTTCTTGTATTGCAATTGCCTCAAAATTAGACTGGAGTTGATTAACTAGTGACAATGAAACTGCATCACTCTTATTGAGACAAAACGTCTTCAGTTTATTCGCTAACTGTAATGCTTCTTTGATTTGCCTTGCATTTTTCTATCGAAATTCGATAACCATTCTTTCATTAATTCTTGTGTCATCCAAGCTTTACGATTAGCCTTCCACGTTACTCCAAGATCGTTGACGATTATGTTCTTAAAACACCGGGGTTTTAACGCCTTTCCAATCAGAAAAAGTGTTTCAAAATCGCCTTCCATATTAACACACAACATAACTGTAATTCGTTCTTTACTTATTTTTCCACCACTGCAGTTCTCACCTTTACGATACTAACGGGCAATGCTATTGATATCAGTACCTAAGTCATAACATCACTATCGTTCGTATAGGTTCTTATTTAATTTTGTAATTTTTCATACCTTATCGTATTCATTAAATTACGATTTAGATAAATGTCTTTATCGGTAAAATATCGGTACATATTGTATTGTATACCTACACAATAAGTTTGTATTTCTTGGACAGCTGTCCGTTATTTAGATATATTTAAACACTTCGGACTACCTAACCTGTCCGCGTCCGTTATTCAGAGGTGTCCGCTATTTAGAGGAGCATTATCTATTATTTTTAACGGGACTTTGCCGGGACCGGAAATTTTGTCCGTTATTGAGAGGTGTCCGCTAATTAGAGGTGTCCGTTAAGAGAGGTTTAATAATATAATGTTAACACATTTAGTAGGTATATGCATAAAAAAATTGTGCATCCCCTCTTTCCCCTAATGAGAAAATCCTAGATCTGCCACTGATACCTTGATAATTTAAATGTCTTTAAGAAAAAATTCCTTTTAACTACCATAGTTAATAATATACAGTTTATAATAAACTACCGACTCTTATAATTTTGTATAACTGAATTTTTTTTGTATAAATTAAGACTATTCTACTATTAAGTGTTTTTTTTGTATTTTTATTGTATAATTCAGGAAGTATGGACAAATTTTGTTGATAAAAAAAAACCATACTTACAACGTGTATCAGAAAATATATTTGTTGTCCGATGCACAATTACTACTCAAAACCCTTTGGGCTATTTGCATTGTATCATCGGAAAATACAATAGATGCTTTTGTTGTACTACTACATTGGTTACAGTTGATCAAATGGTAATATATCTGATAAATTATTATTATTATTTTATTCTACTATTTACACCGAACATATTTTTGTTTGGATCAAATACCAGATTTAAATACATACTTTGTTGTCATTACATTGCATGTCTAAGTGCTATAGCAACTTCTCGATATGGTCAGGAGTTTGAAAAAAATCTTAATCCTTTTGTATCTATTTCTACGTTTTCGCAACTATTGTTCAACTTGACAATTTGCCAAGTAAGTCTATCATCTTAAAGATAATAAGTACCTAGATTTACAGTGAACAATTGTATTTAGTATTATTGAGATGTTTGAGCTATGTCATCATTAGGCTATTAAAATGTTTTTATTATACCTATAAGTAAATAACCAATTCAAGATGTTATACTAATTAAGAAAAAATACTCATTAGGTATAAAAAAAAAGGGGACAAAGTGTGAGTACCGGTCTGCTATACAGTAGGGTCACTATAATTCAGGGGTCTCGAACTATTAGTTGATTTTTAGAAGAATATTAGTTGATATTTAGAGGAATATGGGAGATTGTATTAAAAATGAATAATTATTATATTATTTATAGTCTATACCAATGATAACTGTTGATCATGTGCATAGTTCTAATTATAGTCACTACTTATTAATGTTATTATCAAAACTTATACACTATTCCCCGTAAGCCTTATCCCCTTTTTGCCTTTTGCGCACGCAGTGTTTGGTGAAAATGTTCTGACAATTCAGTTCACTACGTATACACCGTGGTGTTTCGCTACGTGAAACTGTAGAATTGCAGTGAACTGTATTGTCAAAATATTTTCACCATATTTTGTGAGTGCAAGAAACTAAAAGTGGGTAAACTTACGGGGAATAAAGTTTAGTTGGAAGTATCAAATATAAAAAAATAATTTAATGTTTGTTTTAGATGTCCCAGTTGCATTGGCAGAAGAAAGTAATGGACCAGTCACATTTTTTGATGATCAGATGATTATCTCTAATGAAACGTGCGTCTTAGAAAGCATTGCTCCTAAATATCAAAGAACAGTTCCAAACATACTATCGAAAGTACTGATTTCAATTCCACCAATTGATTTACATATTATTATTGTATACTTATTATTTTTTCAAAAGCCTCAATTTAAACAATTAGACGTATATCATATAGAATACTAGTTCATATTAGTAAAAAAAATGGCATGTTATGTTAGTTCTTATTAATTGTTTGTTCTGATTTTGTTATAATGTTCTACATTTAACTAACATAAAAATATAACTTATTTTTTAGAAACGATCTAAAAGACCTCAAAACAACTCGAGATTAAAGAAGAAAAGCTGTATGATATTAATATTATTTTATTTTAGTGTATTAAAATTTATATTTGAATTTACAAATAGTTTTTATGCTTAGGTCACGAAGAACCACAATTCATAAACCCTAATCCGGTGTTAAATTTCGAAAAATGGATGTCTTCGGTTACAGAACGCATCAACCAAGAAATGCATTATCAATTTGATGGTAATCCTCCGACCATGGTGTTTCATATTCATAAGGTGAGTAATACATTTTTTGATATGACTGATATTGAAGAAGGAATTGAGGACATAATTGCCTTACAAAGCTGAATGATAAAATAAATAACAAAAGCTTTCTTTTTTTTTGCACAAAAAATATAAATAGAAGTTTTGTTTTACAGACGTTTTTTGATTGTTTGCGAGAACGTATGTGTGTGGCTTCTCAAAAAAAACGTTTACCCAATTATACTTCGGTGTTTGTGAAGCGTGACTCATTACCTTTAGGAACATTCACAAAGCATACTTGGCATATTACTAATATACTGATAGTGAAGAAAATTTTTGAAACACCTTTAGTACCTCTTAATATTAGTCGCAGTTTCATCAGAAACATAGATGGAACATACGATACTTTTGAGCGTGAAAAGAATGACTATATTATACCAACCGATAAATTTCATCAACTAATACAACCAAATGATTTGAAGACATTTCTAAAAGTTGGTTAGTACATTCAAATTAGTAATTCCAATTATATGAATTTTTTTAAATGCATGACGATTATTAGGTACCTATTTTTAGAAAAACATTTTAAAGAGCCTTTTGTTTTGAAGGTATTGTCAATGAACATCAAAAAGAACCAATACCATTTATTATCGAATGGATTCCCGATGTTTCTTCCTATAACTGAGATGGTGAATAAGACTGACATTCAAATATGGACATATGCCTCCTAAAGAAGACACTCCTTAGCATTATATTTTGCTGTGAATTTTAAATTAGTTCTAAACAAAACTGTTATATTTATAATAATATTATATCAAATCAGATTAATTTACTATAGTCGGGCCACTCTAAGAGCGCTACTCCTTTTCGAGCATCCAACTGATTGAGCTCCACGGTATTTCTCCCACTCTACCCTATTGTTCTAACATAAGAAATAGAAATATGCTAGTATCAACATAATAAGACTTATAGAGAATTAAAATGTTTTCTGGAAATAAATTTACCAGAGAATATCCGTTCCAAAAACTTGAAGTAATGAAAATACAATCATTCAATCCACATATTTTTATGATTTATTTTTTATCTTATTAATTATAAATAATTCAGAACATTATTTATGATGTGCAGCTGTTTATATAATACAATTTATTAGATTGAATATTTAAAAATGTTAATCAGTTGTGTTTTTAGATCTTAATATATTAAACATTTAAGTATTTTCAATACTAATTTATACATTCAATGTATAATTTATTTATTTCTTAATTTACGTTGATTTTCAAATGATTTTCCGCTTTCCCAAATTGCATTATCAAATTCATTCTTTCCAGAACATAAGGCAATTAATCTATAAAATAATGAAACTGAAAGTAAGCAAACATCAACCATCTAAATATAAGTTAGAAGTTTCAAAACTTACTTTGAAATCATCAATAAAATATGCAAGTCATCAGAACACACATTTAGGATCAGCCGTTCGCATTTTACAAAATCATTTTCAATCACCTAATAAAAATAAAAAGGGGATTGATGAATTATATTATTTCACAATAACTTAATATATTTTGACCTACTTGTAAAATATCCTGTTCATATTTAAAAGGAAATGTTGAAATTATTGCAATATATTTTCTCAATTTATCCAAAAGAGGTAACTGACTTTTTAGGTAGTCGTGAACTGACTTCATTGTCTCTTCGACATCAGAACAAGATGGGTCTGGTTTCAGTACAATATCAATATCACACTGAAATTATACATATAGTTATGAATTATACATTTTAAAACTATTACTAACTAATTAAGTTACAGGTAGAAGAGATTTTCCAATTGATAATGTCAGTGTTGGTATTTGGGTATCATAGTCCATCCCATAGTAAGTGAAATCATACTTCATTGTTGGGTAGAAATTATATTTTCAGAGCTTCAAGATTTAGCATTCCTGAGAAAAATAATAAATAATTTATAAAATGTGAAAACATACAAACAGTAATATTATTTATTTTATACTAATAGTTTATTAGAGAGGCTGGGAACATTCCCTACAAGCCCTATAAAACCCTAAAAAGTGCTTTAAAAAAAATGATTTAAAGCTCTAAAAGTTCTAAATCACGGGGTGCCACCATTGGGGACTTCCCCTCCCGCTAATCAACCCACATCCCATTCACTTATTGTACTACATGTAAATACAGATAGTAAATAAAATTTTGTTCAATAAAAAATGCAGGTAAATTGTTATGATTTTTAATAAATTGTAAAATATGAGTGATAAAAAGTGATTAAAATAATTTTTATGTAGGCTAAACTTTCAACTTAGATTTCTTTTAATCTAAAAAAACAATTATTTCCTTATGTTATTCTAACTATTTTGATAGAATTGGATTATATATTCATTTAAGGGGGCTGAAGGCGCTTTGTTTCTAAGGAGTAAACGATAGGCAATTAGTTTATCAGTTGAAGTCGCGTAGTGCTGTTGTGTGAGTGGTAAATAAACATTTGTGTGAGTGTCCAGCGCGCCACCACTACTACCTGCATATTTAACAACGATGAGTATTCATTATAATTTCCGGGAAACAACTAGCGGTTTGCACGCGCATATACAAATCAAAGCATTTGATGAAATAATATATTTTGTTCCAACGAACTACTTTTTTTTTCAATCTAGACCTAAAAGTTTGACAAAAATACGTCAACTCAAAATTATCGGATTTCAATTTTGTAAAAACATTTGAGTTGATCGACCATTTTTCTAGGTTATTGTGGAAGTCAATTTTAGAATAACTGTTTAACTTTCTTAAAAAAGACACTAAAGTAAATCTAAAAATTTAAAAACTAAACTAAGATTTAAGAACAATTTTTAAAGAAATATAAAAAATTGAATTCCACAAAAACCTAGAAAAATGGTCGATATACTCAAATCTTATAACAGAACTGAAAAATGATTATAAGTATGCATATCTTGTCAGCTTTTAGGTCTAAAACGTGAAATAATTACGCTGCTTCTAATCCCCTTAACTGTACACTCTGAATCAACAGAGATTGATTAAGATTTTCAAATAAAAACGATCTTCTGTTTTCCCCAGTAAATTTTTGTAGATAGAGAAGCTCCTTTTAACGTCTACCAAAGTGATAGGTAATATTTTAAGAACGCCAAATCATTTACTGTTATATATGACTCGAGTTAGTTTTGAATTTTGGACTTTAAAACTTCAATAATGCCCTAAAAATTAAGATAACGACGTTGAAATCAAAAATAAATCATTCAAAAGTACAAATTACGAATTCGTGACCAGGCTAATTTCCTGACCAATTTATTAAACTAAATATGTGACAAATCTTGGGACTTAAGATTTTCCGAATTTGTTTCTGTTCAAATATGTTTGTCTTCTAATGACCAAGAAAAGAATTTTTGGATTTTAAAAATAATTTGTAACTCAAAAAATACCAACTAAACTACAGTAGACAAATTTGTCATGGAAATAAAATTAGATCAGTTAAAGACCTGAAATATTGTAACCGCCAAAAAAAATATTCTGTAATTTTGATAAAATAATATATATATAGGGGGACGGAGTGACCGAGTGGACTACGGCATCTGTTCCGATACGAACGTCGCCGGTTTGAACCTCGACTACGGGCGGCTCCTCTCTCTGGGCAGGCAACTGTCTAGAGAGTGAGGCCGCCATCCCCCGACCGGGCATGACAGAAACCTATGGGTGCCCAACTTGAAATTCTGCCGAACCTAAAAATGTGTATCAACCAACCGTTCCAACCATTCCCTCCCTAAAAAAATAAAAAAAAATATATATATAAACATATTGAATTACCTTTATTATCCAAATTTCCCGGCTGTAAATCTGTTTCATCTAAGACCAAATGTGTCCTATCTGACAACTGTAAAAATCCATTCAGCAGTCTATTGGACGTATAGCATTTTCTGTAACAAAATAAAATTTTTCTTATCTTTAGCATTTAATAACTTATTCATCATACGTTTAAATAGTATATTCAGTGAACATTGGTATACTGAGAACTACTGAAATACAAAATGCATGCTAACTCTGAAGTAACTAATAGAAGCTGACTGATAAAAAATACTTAATATAATTATATTATTTATTATTGTCATAGTAAGTATCAATAATATAGTGTCTAGTAAGTTTGGAAGCACATTATATGCATTAATATATTTTAAAATTTTCTTAATATTTTGTATAGGTGGGTAATAAAATATATATACCTTGGATCATATCCTGTTGTTCATAGTGTGTATTTGGATTGGTAAATACTCACTTTTTACTACCAAATAAGATATCAGTGAGTACAAATGTTTTGTGTAGCTTTGTCCAATATCATGAGGAATACCACGAATATTTAATGAGAATTTTCCAGGAACCAAAACGGTTTGTCTATTATAACTATAAAAATATTGAATTATTATACATATATATTATATAATAACAGTGCTCAGGTGAAAATCAAATGGAGAGATGTTGTAGTATTTAACATTAATATTATACATACATGGTAGATACAAGATAAAATAGTAAATAGTCAGCAGCTAAAGAGTCTCCTAATAATGCTTGAGTTAATACAAATTTTAGCTCTGCATAAATGTTTGGTGCATCATTCCAGATGGATTTATCTGTTGTATAAATGTATTAACATTATAATAATATTATTAATAACACATATAAATTTCATAATTAAATATGAAACAAAACATTTAACTTACACATTTCTTCATTATCTGGAATTAAGGTTTTTAGCAGTTTCAATTGAACAGCATGAATACAATGTGTTTCTTTAGCTATTGAAGATTGTCCTTCTAAATCTCCGTTGTCATCTTGAATCGTACGTCGGTCAAGAAATCCTACAACTTCTACAATTTGGTTAAGCTTTAATTCATTGCTATTGATATCTTCAGGATATACCTAGATATTTAAATGTTTACAATAATAATAATATTATAATGATAAAATGTTTGACAAAACAATAAAATTAATACTTACAAAAATAAATATTTCCTTAGGGTATTTTTGACATGCTGGATCAAGACGAATACGTTTACTTATATTTTCTTCTCTAAATCAATATGTGATATTTTAATAATAATTTAATATAAATAATTTTGTAAGTATACTCTGTCTCACAAAAGAAAGGTAACGTGTCTTGACGAAAACAGGTCAATTCCTACGAGTTACCCAAGACCACCTGTAATAATGCCTGTTGTCTACAATGGTCATGGAACTGAGTAAACACGATGACTGCATCAATGTGAACCAATTGTGATACGTCAGTAATAATAGAGTGCATGCAATACTTCGTCAGCCTGGCAGGCGGTTTGTGGCCCCCTTTGTCGTCTGCACAAATGATGCAGTACCTTTCTTTCATAAAACAGATTATACCTAGTATTTAATAATTAACATACAGTTGAGATTCAGCATTCTGGTTTGTATTAGTTACATCTTTGGCCCATTCATTCAATCCTGGAATTGGAATACAGGCAAGAATTTGTCGTTCCATCAATGTATCACCAAATACAACTTCTTCTCCAGGCTACAAAATGAATAAATTGTATAAATAAATATAACTCAATTTTTTTTTTAAAATCATTATTCTTACTTTTAGATTTTTAGTACTGCTATGATATTTTGCTTGACACAAAGTAAATTCATCATTCTCAGAATTGATAATTTTATAATTGCTACTATAATATTCTGGATTTAACATATCTTGTATCATTCCTTTAAATCGTACAAAGGTTCCAAGAGCTATTTTATCATCAAATAATAAAGGTACCTATGAATTAAAATTATTTTCATAAGATTTTTGCAATAAAATAAATATGTGTTAAACATATGTACAGTAAAAGTAGCATAATTATTATAAACGGACCTCAAGAAACATTCAAATTTGAAATTACCTTAGATTAAGAAATATAAGGTACAAAGTAAAGACTACTAGACTCTAGTAAATATCTAAATATTATTAAGAAAAGATACCCAAAAACATTTTTCATCTAGTCATGTTTGTAAAATTATAGTTTAAATTAAAAGTCAATACCTAGGTATTATCATAGAATTATTAAAACAGTATTCTCACTAGGTATTCTTACAAAACCATTCTTGATGTTCAAGACTTTTGCATATTCATTTAAGTTGTTTATTGATTTTTGGCACTAAATAATAAGTGATAATTAACTAGGTAGGTAACTGCTCTGTCATTTTTCCAATTATTTTTTATTTTCCCCAACAAGTGTAGATACCTAACATTAAAATTGAAATAAAATAATATATTTGCTAAAGATTATTCATGTTTCTGTTCGGGTCAATCATAAACTCATGTCACTAGACACAGGCATAGTTATATATTTATATATCATCAACTGCTCCTATACTCAGTTCCAAAAGATAATACACCAGGCCGGCACCAGTTTCCATTCAGCAGGTACACATCTCCCACATAACGGTATAGGTAGTGACTTGTGAAAGGAGAAAAAAGTTAGTAGAACTGGAATAGGTGGCCAGAGTCCAACCGCTAGGTTTATTGTTGATGGAAACTTTTACAAATGGATATAAAAAATAAGCATGTATTTCGTTTTCATTAATAAATGCACATATTTTACAAATTGACAAACAATCAATTTCAATTATTTACCTTCTCCCAATTTCCTGGTTCATTCAGAATTCTCTTACATTCCTCTTCATTACCGTTCCAAATATCAGCAGTCCACGTATCCATAATAGTGAGAGTTATCGATCAAGTTGTAGACAACTGTGCAGTGTGAAGATTGTAACAAGGAAAAAACGATACACAACACTACAAACGATGAAAAAGAGCTATAAAGACTGTTATATGGCAGCCTAGCCGAACCGTGAGTAATTATGGTTTTTAATTTTTATGTATTTGCTTTCTATTTTAGGTTGAATCCTATTCTCTATTGTCAATATCTCTCAATCAAAATGACAAAATGAACACAGAATTCTATGAAATGAATGCTATCAATTTAAAGTTTTCCCTCGCTTTTCTTTGTGTAACTCCACATAATCAACATCATGGTCATGACTCATGAGAGACTTGATACCTACTTGATAGTGGATAGATAGCGTGGATGATATTATGAAAAAAATTGAATCTTTGCGTTTATGACCTATCTATTTTTATAATATTTTACACTCAAATAGTCGAATAGTTACACTTTTTGGCAGAAAAAACTTGAAATGTCTCATACCACTTCATTACACAAACGTCTATAATATAAAACAAAAATAATGAGGCTAACGATTATCATACCGTCTACAATCTAATTCTTTAGGTAGAAATATAGAAATATTCTATTTTATATACCTACCTATAATACTATTGTTCTATGCTAATTGCTAATACCATTGATTATAAATACAAATAAATATAAATAAATCATATTTATAAATTTATAATCAATGCCAATACGCAGTATCAATCATACATTTAGAGACCTGTAGGCTGTAGGTACTGCTGTAGCCTGTAGAATTTTATGTCAAGAGTCAGAGCACTATTTTCAATAAAAATGTGTAAGATTATTGTACCTACCTATCTCAGAGGGTTATTTGTTTTCTTTCTCTGAACCATTCAACCATACGCAACATAGCAAGTTTGGGAAGGAAAGTGAATCTAGTCAGTGTTTTGGGGGGTCAAAAGTAAAAATTTCCCAGTAGTTTTCAAAAGCGACGTGAAAAACAAAAGAAAAATTAAGGAAAAACGGGAATTTTTATGCAAAATCTGTTTTTGAGAAAATCGATTTTGGTTTTGGGTGCAACTCTAAAACAAATGACAGTAAGTACATGAAATTTTGACTGAATGTTTATATTAGCATTTTCTATACACCACAACATTTTCCAAATATTTGAGCTGTTTACGGACATTTTCAGTTTCCATTTTAGATTCTGAGTGAAACGATGAATGTATTGACTTAACGTTTTTTTTTTTTTTTTGTGTCAGTCATCAGTCATCACCTTTTATGATAGTAAAAATGCTTAGATTTTCTTCAACAGTATCTTTTCTGATAGAAGTGAATAGTTGAATACGTATAGCTATGGTGAAAATGCTCTAATCTCGCCTTAAAATTTAAATATCATAAAAAAGTCAACATACATACACAAATAATCGTTTTAACTTTAAGTTTGACAATAGGTTAATTCACTCTACTACCTACCACAGTTTTATATAATCTGCGATATCTTAATATCTATTAATAAAGCTAATAACACAAAGTTTGCTCTGCTGAACCCAAATTTGTTACCTATGTTGCAACATAGGTACCTATGTAAACTATTAGTGTGCTGACATATTACATGAATTAATGTGTCATGTGTAGTACACCGTACACGAGGACGAGAGTAATTTTTTGGTTAATACCCAATAGGTATATTGTATATATATAATGTATAGTAAGTAATTAGTAATTACTAAGATGAATACTT